>BMAV01005503.1:0-333089 GCA_019973955.1 Trichonephila inaurata madagascariensis | reverse complement strand
ATTTAAAAGAATATTTTTCCCATGTTCAAAATGTATTTGCACTATAATATCTTAACAATTTAATACAGATACAGTCGGACCTCTATATAACGAAGTCGTAAATCTCGGAAGAAAATTCGTTATATAGAGGTTCATCTTTTAATATACTTTGTAAACCACATAAAACAAATTTTAAATTCATAAACACTATAAATTGATAAAAAAAGTAGTTATGCTCACCTTTTAAAAATTAATATATTTTTATTTTATATATCTAACCCATAAAAAAAGATAGAAAGAAAACTGTAAGGAAAACAAGAAAAAAGAATATCGAAGAATACACTGTATTTTCAATACTAAGAAAATAATTTTATATTAAAATTAATGAATTTTAAGGACATTTAATGGCTTACAGCATACAAATAATTATTAAACGTGCATTATTTTATAACTAGAACAACTCCACTGAGTGTGAAGGGATATCGAAGATGTTTCTAGTGAACTGGACAATGGGGTTTAAAAGTTGCACTTCTTAGATGAAACGTCCAGAACTCTATTGCTCTCGGCGAGTTAGGATCTAATAAAACCAGTTCAAGATTTATGATCACCAGTGGCGCACACAAGGGGGGGCATGGGGTCCGGATCCCCACCAAAGCCCTTGATTTTTTTCCAATTGGTTATAATTCTAAGTATATAATACGTAAAATTTAATTAAATATTTGTTATTAATGATTAATTTTATTAATTAATGCTAAGTATTTATTCAATAATTAGTTTTTTACTGTGTTTTGTTCCTGAAAATTGACAAAATCAAAAATAGAATGATACAAGCATGGTAAACTTTCAACCCCGGACCCCTTCCCCTTGAAAAATTCATGTGTGCGCTACTGATGATGACCATAAAATGTGTTAAAGATAAAATAATGTTCAGAAATTCTTTAAAAATAGGGAGAGAAAAAATTGAAACACAAAAGAAAAAGTTCGTTATGTAGAAAATGCAGTATAGAGAGGTTATTTTACGAAGAAAAATCGTTAAATGTTCAAGGTTCCAGGAAAAAGTTCGTTATATAGAAAAATTCGCAAGATAGAGATTCGTTATATAGAGGCTCGACTGTAATTAAGTTTGATTGGTAGAAATGCATTTATCTTTGTAATTCGATAATCGAATCTGTTCCAAGAGGGGAAAAATGTGTCCGCTCTAACCACGATGATTTTCAAAGTGTCCGCTCAGACCACGAAATGTTATGTGGCCGCTCTAACCTCGTCCGCTGTAGCCACGCAACCGTGCACAAATGGATTATGAACCCAATCCAATTTCTTTATACCTAAATTTGGGAAGTAATGAATTACTCTATCCTCTAGTGTAGTCAAACGGTTAATAACAATTTAATGAATAGTTTATTTCTATAAAACGGCCAAATAATTCGATTCTGGGTTTAATTTTTTTCCTCGGAGTATAACTAATAATTTTAAAAAAAAATTTGGCAGCACATTAGTTGAGAATCACTGGAAAGGATAGATCTAAGAGACGCTGTGTGTTATTCTTAGTATCATTTCAACATGATTCTTTTAAAATCGGGAAAAAAACTTAAGAAAGAAGCGTAACGAGAATCCATGCAAAATAATATATTTAAATATCAATCAATGTTAAAATCAAAATTAATCATCAGCGTAACTCAGTAATTGGCACCAGCTGCTTTCCTAATGATATGTGTGTGTGTGTTTTTTTATATATATTTATGAGTTATTCGTATAGAAGACTTGTAACTAATTAAAGCCTAAGATCTATTATCGTATTACTCAGATAGGAATTAAATCATAGCGACCTTGAATTTTAATATCCTTTTAAGCGTACCGTTTCTGTTGGGCAATAAATTAATTTAATCTGAATACACGTTCTTTTTTACAAACTTGTTTTTAATCGCCTTTTCTTTGATTTCGTAGAAACTTTCTCTCCGAACTTTTTTGATGTTTCGTGAGAATATTTAACGGTTTGTTTAATCGATAAATAGCAGAAAAACGATTTAAAATTTTTTAAAAGTCCGTTAAATTTTTATTAACTGGTATTTTCAAGCAAATAATGGACAAATGTTCCTTCTTATTTATGTATTGATTGCTGTAAGCATTAAAAACATTTGCTAGGAAGTATTTATGTTCGATGTTTCAATATGTTAAGTATGGTTATAGAATTACAGTAGAACGTCGCTTATCCGAACGTTTATCATCTGGAGCGTCAAATATCCGAACCAGTTTTGTTGTTGTTGTTGTTAACTACATTTACAGTATATGAATACGTTTTCGAGCAGTGCAATGCTGATTACCAACTTTGTCCAATCGATCCCAGGATTTCAAGAATGCTATGAAGAAGATGTAGAAACCTGGATGGCATGCGATGCAGAAGACTGTGAATTTTAAATGCTAAATGATGACGAGATTGTGACTTCCGTGCAAGAAGTATCCGACCCTGTCGGTGATAAAACGGATGAAGACGAGGACATCAACAACAACGAAAGTAGCAAGGGTCCATCAAATGTCGACGCGTTTTCTGCGTTAGAGACAGCTGTGGAGTGGTACGAACAACAATCAGAGTGCTGTCCTACTCAACTACTGCTTCTCAAGAAAATAGGAGACCTTACAGCAAAAAAACGAAGATGTACAATGGTACAATAAAAAAATAAACGATTATTTTCCACAACAAAGGTAAAATTGCGACATTTTGCACCTATTTTGCTTTTTCTTCAATCACGTTTCCCGCATGGGATGATTTTCAATATTCGTGCAGAGTCCGGTTTCATATACTGCACGGATAGCAATCGATTTTCGGTTATCCGAACAATCGCGTATCCGAACGGTGTCCGGTCCCAATTGATTCGGATAAACGATGTTCTACTGTACTATGATTTTGTACTATTGATGGATTTGTTTTTATTAACATGGAACTCTCTTCGAAACTACAGGAAGGTTGTTGGAGACGGATATCATAAGTTTGAATCTCGGCCAAATGACAAGAACGATACATGAACTAACACTCCACACTCCAAACTTTCGCACTGAGTTAACTGACTTTAGTCTCCTTTTCCCCAAAAAAAAAAAAGATGTGTTCAAATTTATTTTGAGGGAATTTTTTTCTAATTCCCCTACCCCTGCTTAGGGAACAGTTTTCATATGTATGTGGAAAGTAACGAAATGCTGGGATGTGTAACCAATAGTGAAAAACCGTGCCTGATCATATTTAGAAAACGATCAGTGGCGCACACAAGGAGGGGGTCCTCGGGTTCGAACTTTCCCCCCCTATAGCACTTGATTTCTTTCGATTTACTATAATCTTATGTATGTAGTACGTAAAATTTAATTATTTGTTATTAATAATTAATTTTAATAATTCATGCTAATTATTTATTTAATTATGAATTTTACCTCTGATTTTGTTCCCGAAAATCGACAAAATCAAAAGAATATGTTAGGCGGCGTATTGGAGCATGATACAAGAATGGGGGACTTTCTACCCTCGAGCCCCCACCCTTTGAAAAATTCCTGTGTGAGCCACTGAAAACGATTAATACATTTAACGACATCTTTTGATTTGTGTGACAGAGTTTAAGATCAACCCCGGGGGTGTTATAGGCAAACATTTCCGTATTTGAACTATTAGACAAACAGACAATATTTGGCAAGTATGTTGTGGCCGCGGTAGCCGAGTGGTATAGATATCGGATCGTGGCTTGCCTTGTCCCGAGTTCGAGCTCAGTACCACTAAAGACCCGCCGTGTAGGGCAGCGATGCACGTTAAATCTGTCGTGAGCTGAAACGTCCCCCCCGTTGGTGTGGTGTGGTAGTTAGAGAGGGCATGCCAGCTCAGGTGTCATCCACGTCACTTGACCATGGGTTTGAAATTACGTGGTCCGTCGCCAAAAGCCCTCGTGTAGCTGAACAGTGCGACGTTAATATTCAATCAATCAATCAATTGGCAAGTATGTTTTGTTGAGTAAAAATCCGCTGAAAACGGATTTTGTGGAAATTGACTTCCAAGGGGAGGGGGAGCGTAAAAGCTATATGTATTCCGTCTTAGAAATACAAATCCTGTTCTTTTTAAATCAGGAGGTGAGGGCTATAAAAATGTTTTTGAATACAACTGAAGGCTAAAAGATATCAATAACTTAAATATATATATGTAATAATTCCCTCTAGCATCCTTTTAACTAATATTTAAACATGCTTTAATTCTTTGGTTTAAAAATAACACTTTAATCTTAATCGTAATCGACTAGTCCGAAATCCCTGTCCCACCCATTCTATCCAATCAGAACTACTATTATATAATAGTCATGCGCTTGTCACTGCCGGTATACATATAAAGCGAAAATCTTGTGTTATCGCTCTTTTGTATTTGTGTTGTGTCTTCCAAGATGTCGCTGCTGCTTGTCTCTTGTCCGCTTTGCTGTATAATCGTCGCTAGTTTGTCTCCAGCTCGTCAACGTGAAAATGTACAGTAATTTTATCCTTGGTGCTTTATCTGTGTGCGTGGTACCACTGTGATTATAAGTTTCAGATGTGTGTGCCTAAATAAAGACGTTGAACGTCCATGCCGAAGATGTTTTCCTGAAACCCTACTAACATTCGAAAAATAATGCAACACCAGCCAAGACGCTATATATATAGTAAGGTAACCAGGTTTTTTTACAATGAAAAGGAGGACGAAAAATTTTTTAAAAATTACAACATAAATATAGGAAACAGTTTATTAATTCAAACAAAATTTCCCAAATTACGCTTAAATTCTTCTTAATTATCTACTTAAACGAGTACTTTTCCCCATTGAATGATTTTTTTTGTTCAACATATCGTTTTCTAATATATTGAGAAACTTCAGAGCAAAAAATATCCTTCATACAGAATTTTGCGGTAAGCACTGTAGATAATATATTAACATTCAATCTTGATATCTCACTTGTCCAAAAATCATAACCAACTGAAAAAACTCGTTCAACTGCTGCATTCGTTTCAGGGCAGCACATCCTAAATTCAACAAGAATAACTAAATTTTCATATGGAATGTGTTCATTTTTGAAATGGTTTTAAGTCTTTTCACCCATCTTTTATCAATTTCAGCATGATGATTTTCCAATTGTTCTAATTTATTAGAATTTAAATATGCGTTCAGTCGTCTTTCTTCCTTAAACAGATCATTGTCATCAATTTTAATATCAAGCATTTCTTTTGATAAAAACTCAATACAATTTTCTATATTTGCTCACTTTCTCGATGAAGTCAAAAAACACCATTGAAAACTGTTATTTCCTGTGATATTTGTTTCAGACCAGTCTTCGACATATTGGGAATATGTTTGGTTCATCTTTGAATACAGAGATTAAAATATTGAAAAGAAGGACAAGTAGGACACTTTTCGAGGAAGGACAGAACCTATAAATGAAGACTGTCCATCCTAAAGGAGGACGGTTGGTCACCTATATATATAGTCATACATTATCATTAAACACGAGCAGGATACAAACTTCGCGAAAAGGAAGAGTAACGGCATATCAAAAATAATTCAAAATATATCTAACATAGTTCATATATAATACAAATCTTAAAATTATTTTCTCATTTTTTAATGTAGAGATCGCATTATTAAAACTGTTTCTATATAAAAAGAATTCATTAAAATAATACAAATTTCATCTTTATTAATTTAACACAAAAAATTAAGAATAAAAATTAACAGGGTGCATTGCTCTCATCTCACTTCCTCTCGTCAAACGTAATGGAATGCAAACTCCTTTTTAATCAGTCATGAATACAGATCATTTCGCTTTCTCAAATTTGCAAGGCATGCATACGTTTTACATTCAAGAGGAAGAATTTTTAGTCGATACAGCAACATCCTTCTCTAAAGACTATCAAATAAAATGGAGGTTTGGAGAGTTAAATCCGACTGGATTTTAAAATAGTCACTTTATTAAGACAAGGCACATCACCCAAATATTAATTTGGAATGTATTAAATTTCGAAACATGCTAATAATTTATACGGTGGTCATAAAATTACAAAATATTCCCGTATATATTTATGTATATAAAAAAGAAAAGATCTAAGCGAATTTTGAAAGGAAGGTCCTGGCGAATCATATTTGGTACTGTTTACGATAATAACAGTTGAAGAAAAAGATATAATTCTGAAGTAGGTAAGATTTTTATTAGTGATGATTAGGGATTGCAATATCGGACCAAAAGTTTAATACCGGGGTATTCGGTATTTCTTAGATCTTAATACCGGGATCCCGGTTTCAATACCGGTATTAGATGTTTTAGGAAAAAAAAGTAAATGCAGATGTTTCTTTGTTGCCAGTTTTATTAAAGAGTGTAAATATCACAAAAAATTAATTTGTAATTTTTAAATTATAACAGTATATAAAGAATCACATAAAAAGAAAAAGAACATCTTATTTAAATCACAAAAAAAAAAGTGTAAATATCACTATTCAGTCTGTGGTACTATTACAAATTTTTGAAATGTGATCTTAAAAAACATAATGCATTAATTGTGCTGTCATTAGGCCGGAAACGTAATTATGTGCAAAAATTAGCAGCTGTCGAAAACGCTCTTTCGACATCTAAGCTAGTTGGTGGTATTGTTAGCAATATGCGATATATCTTTCCAAGTATTTACCTCTAAATCTCTCATCGTCAAATAAATCGATTCTCGTCGGATAGAGTTTTGTATATAGCTGATTTCTGTATTATATTTTGGTTTGATGAAATTTTTTTAGTTATAGCCAATTTTAATTTTTGTTCAAGAGACAATTCCTTTTCATTATCGACATTAGGCATAATCATCTTCGATAACTGTACCGAATTCTTCTGAATGCGGATAAGGTTTGTAGGTAAAAAAGTTTAAGAAAATTTACCATAAACTTGGTAAAATTTGAATTAGTCTCTTTTCTTCCTTTTTCCTTTTCATTTATAAAATCATGATGATTTGTAAATACAAGTATGATATGAAATACATAATTTTAAAATTACACCAATTTTATAATTATCTAAATATTACACACTTTCTTCACAACTACAACCTTGTTTTCATAGACACGAATATCAGACTACGAAACCTGCGCGTGTGCAGTATCACTCTGAGCTATAGCAGAACAGTTTGACACGCCTCCTTCGATGATTCAAATATTTTATTACTTATCTTGATTGTACGATGCAACTTTATATTCACAGTCTAATTAATTTCGCCCGTTAGGGAGACATAAAAACAAAAACGTGTACTATTTTGCTAGGGTGGCCCCCTAGTGATGATATTATTAAGTCCATAAAACTAAGTAGAATGAGATAGACAGGGCATATAGTAAGAATGAGCTCAGAACGAACAGCATTGAAAATTTTTAAAGCAACTCTGTCTAATGAAAGACCAAAAGGAAGGCTTAAAAGGAGATGCGGAGACTGTGGATGAGGACTTTGCCATTCTAAAAACGGAGATTAATTACTGGGAGAAGATCGGAATGGGAAACACTTCTGAGAAAGGCTCAGGCGCCCACAAAGGGCTGCATGCCAATGATGATGATAATGATATATATATTTATAAGTATATTTATATATGTATTTAATGAAAATTTATTCGAATCATAAAGAAATCGTACGTATTAAATAATTATCTAAAAGTAAAAATTTTTAAAGGAAATTGTGTTTTGATACGGTAAGGAAATAAAAAAAAATGACACATTAATTAAACATTGTATTTAACAAAGAATTAAAAACAAAAATATTCAAATTTCTTTTTTAAAAAATTAAATGCCTTTTCAAATCAACTTTCTTCCCCCCCCCATAATTAATTAAATCTAACAAAAAAAATCCTTAATGAGACTTTTAATATTACTCTGTAAATTTTTTTTGAAAACAGAAAATTTATTGTATAATCTTAAATACTCCTGATTTGTTTTCCAATGGTAATTTCAAAATGGGCTAAATTCAAATGATATCATAGTCACAACTGCAATCACGTGTTTCCAGCCGATTCAGTTCTTGTGATGCCACAGTTGCATGATAAAAGCAATGACGTATTTTTCAGCCGATCAGTTCGTGTGCTTCTCTGTTGCCAACTTTAACTTTTTACAGAGAAACGTTCTTTTCAAAAAGTACATATTTGTTAACAATAAAAACAAGTAAAATGTAAGAATCTTTCTTTATTTTAGAGAAACGTTTTGAAGAATATTAATTACTTGAATATCTTTACCCATTGATCAAATTTGAAATTGAATCTAAGTTTTACAAGCATAAATCTGATGTCGGTTTTGAATTCAATGGAGAACACGTGATTGAATCTATCAGAATGTAACCCAGGGGCGTAGCTACCGCCGTATCAATGATAAGGAGCCCCCAAGCTACAGGGGCCCCAACATATGTAACTACAATCGCATTAACAGAACTCCCATATCTAAAAAAAGGGCCCCGAAAGATTTTGATATAGAGCCCCCTCAGTGATGTAACCCATTGAATATTTCCTGAATTATTGGAAGCGATTGTGTGTGCATAAACTTTCGAATTTTATGTTGTTAGACATCATATAAGTGGAATGATATTAAGGAAAATGCAATTCTTGTAGCAGAACACATTTTTTTTAATACTAATCTTCAGTTTAAGCTGGAATATTTATCAAAACATTATAAAATAATGGAATGAAGCTTAAGAAAATAAAAAATTATTTTAAAAAATGTGCTAAGTGCTTAAAATGCGCCTAATAGTTAATGCAAAAAAATATTGGCAAAATAATTTATATATCTTCCATTTAATCGTCTAATTTCACTCATTATTTAAAAAATCTTTTGATGAGTTCCGAAAAAAAAAATTAATAACACTGCAAAATAGTTTATGCGGGCATAAACCACACTTACTTATTTACGTAAGAGTACCTAATTATGCATGTAAAGAATAAATAAAAGGATTTGGTGGAACGTTTTTTAAAAAAAAATGGCGCCGGCGCCATTTTGTTTAACAATGAAGTTGCGTTCTAAGCCGAGATTATTTTTAATTTGTCGTGTTTTTCTATCGAAAACATCAAATGAAGACGAAAAAAAAAAATTAGTCAAACTCCTTTAATCACACGATAATTATTCTATAACTTGAAATGAATGGGCATAAATTATGTAAGAACTCTGGATGCCGTTGAATTATTAATTCGCTCGCCTTTTTTATTTAATTACAATCCGAAGGAAGAACCGAAGCTGATTTCACTCATTGCCATTTCTTTTTTTTATTATTATTATTTTAATTATCGTCTCCTCTTTTCTTTCTCCGTGATGTTTCCGCTACAAATAAAATAATAAAAAAGAATACTCTGCCTTTGGCGGTTTTAATCTCACAGAGGTAGAAAATAAAAAACAACTCAACTCAACTCGAATGAGACACAGAACGAGAAAAAAATAATAATGGTAAAAGGAAGAAAAAAAAAACATTTGGCCGTTAATTCCATGTTTTTCTGTGTACCTACATTCGACTGAAGAACAGTTGCCAATTTGCTATAATGAACCTAATTAACTTTTATACTAAAGGAGGCTTGGGCTTTAACGGTTCTGTTTTTTACCGCAGAAGAAACCCACGCCATCATTAGATAGAGGAACCGAACTCTAGAAATTAAGAAGAGAGGAGGCATAGGCGGTCTTGGCTGCTTTATTAGTTTCATTTTATTTATTTAGCTTCCTTTTTTTCTCTCTCTCTCTCTCTCTGTTCTGTTTGCCCGTGCGCGCGTGTTTTTTATTCCTTTTATTTCCTCTCGGTTTGTTTGATTCTTGTAATTAGTAACGATGAAGTTCATTACGCCGTTGTGCCTTAACTAAAATCTTTAATCAGTTTTGAAGCCGAAATGCGCATAGTTTTTTTTTTGTTTCGTTTGTTATGCAGCAGATATTTCGTCCGTACTGATGTCGAAAGGGGGGGGAAAAACAATAATAGAGAGATGGAATGTCGTTGATTAATATTTTCCTGTTTATCGAATATAATATTCACGAGAAAATGATGTCGAAAAAGATAAACATTATTCTGAAAAGGAGAGTAATGAGAGAGGAAACAGAAATTAGCCAATGGTATTCGAACGCTCGATGTTATGCGAAATAATTAACATTTTTCTCGTTGTTTTGCTGTTTAAAAGAACTATTCAATAGATATAGCACTAATAGCATAGTTTGAAAGTAAGTTTCGGGGGCAAGAAAGTAATATAACGCGGGATACAACCTAGTTTTCTGAGATTAATAATGTTTGAGACGTAGATTAAAAAAATATAATCAATACAGTAGATTTTCATAGCAAAAATATTACCACTTTCCTGAGTTATATATCATTTTCATATAAATTACTGAATATTAAAATTTCTAATTAAGGTGATTTACGTTCGTAAACGTGATTTTGTAAAAGCGTATAAATGAATATTTATTTATTTATTTATTTCTATGATATTTAGTGTCATTTGAATTTAAATATACACATAAAATTGTTTAAGAAGATTATTACAGTAAAAAATATTTAAATGTAATTTTTTGGCAAAAAATAGAGAAAAAATCATTTTCAAAGCATTCTCATTTTACCAAAAAAAAAATCCCACTATAATAATATTTTGTTCATATATACAACTAAAACGCCTCTACAGAGCCTGAACTGGGATATTTTTCATAAAAGGAGAATTTTCTTAAAAATGTGTCCTTCCTTTTTTTTTTCTTTTTGCCAAAAAATGGCATTTAATTAACTTTTTATTGTAATAATATAATTAAAAAAACTATTTTACAAACATATTTTAATTCGAGTGGCACTAAACATTATAGGTAATGGTCGCTAAATCATGGCTGGCTTTCAGTAGCATACATAGGAATTTTTCAGGAAGGGTGGAGTCAGGGGTGGAAAGTCCACTGTTCTCGTATCATCACATGCTTTAATACACTGTCCAATATATTCTTTTGATTTTGTCGATTTTCGAGAAAAAAAACAGTCAAAAATTAATTATTGAATAAATAATTATAGCATTAATTAATAAAATTAACTATTTATAACAAATAATTAAATTTTACGTGCTATATACATAGAAATTATAACTAGGGTGCGTCCGAACTCAGGCCCCCCTTTGTGTGCGCCACTGCTTGCTTTGCTTCTGTTCAGAATTGTGCTCGAGTGCTACCATAACACTAGTACTATCGAGGCTCAAAGTTTTTACGAAGGGTTGAGATTGAATAATGCCTCAAATCTGTATAAATAGGAGAAAAGCTACCATTTATCACGAGATTTTCGACTTACAGACTTGAAATTTGGCAGGAATTTTCCTTTCATGGAGTAGAGATCCGCGAAAATTCACCCATTAAGAGAGATGCGGAGGGTTTTAGATAAAGGCATGCTATTGTTGTTGAGTAGTGATCTGCCGAGAATGGGTCTTATGGAACTTGAATCTCAAGGGGAGTTACAAGGGCGTGTAGATAAAAGAAAATCCGTTTTTGAACTATTAGACCCACATACTTCTGTTTTGACACCCACGTTTAATTTGCAGGGTAGAGATTCTTTAAGAACGGGTTTTATGGGAACCGACAGAGTTGTTGTGATAAATAAAACTCCCCGTTTTTGAGTTACTAGACCAACAGACTAGAAATTTGGCAACATGTTGCTTTTGTTGAGTAGAAATTCGGTAAGAAAAGGTCTTACGGAAATCGGTTCCAAGAGGGGTTACGGGGCGTAAAAAGAGAAAAAATATATTCCGCTGTAGAAATTCAAATCCTGTATTTTTATTTTTTAATTAAGGGGGAGGGTTATAAAAATGAATAGAATCGATAATTTAATTCTAAGACATATCAACACTGAAAAATATGTATATAGCTATACATTATCATGAAATATTAAATGAAGCGATTGGGTAACTGGCTTAACAAACGCAACACATTTTTGATTATCTGGTATTTCCTCCCACACATACATAAATTTTTATTTGTAACTAACCTTATTTTTTTGTGTAACCTTATTTTTACATATATTTCCTAATGTTTTCAGTCATTAAACAATTCAAACATGTTACAATGTCAGAAATTTTTTCGAAATACTTCCGAAGCATTTTTCACGAACTTCCAGGATACACAAGAACGCAAAATGATTTATATGCCTAAGTATTACGGTTTTCATTAGTTTCATCAGTGGAATGTAGAGATCGTGAATACAATCGTCAGTTTCATTTTTGTTTGTTTGTTTTTTCTTTCAAATTCATTTCCTTCATATGATATCTTCTCACTTATTGTTGCATATAATCGAGTGAGAAATAGAAGGGGGAAGGAAGTAGCAAAACAACCGCACGTTGTGAGAAGGGATCTAAAAATTCTCAAATTTCCATGTCACGAAATCGTGAGAATATATATTGGGGATAAAAACAATTTTCGAAAACAAGATCACAATAAACAAGAAAAAAAATAAGTAATGATACAAATACTCTGTGATTCTTCTATAAAGATTTTTTATCACATATTTTTTTAAAATATAAATGGTCGGGGTCTTTTCAAACTGTAAGGTCCCTTTAAATTTATCTGAGGTCTAAAAATATTGCATTATCTAAAAAAACTTGGGACCTCTTTGCCTTCCCTTAATAATTTACGTAATTTTCGTCACTACTGGACAAAAATAGCATCGATGTAAACACACGCCTCAAAGGGAACTAACCATATGAAAATTAATGAATTGATAAACTTAATGAAAGTTGATTCATTTTCAAAACAGGTTTTTCCCAATGTAAAATTTAAATAACGGAAATTTAAAAAACTTTTCTAAATTCCATTTGGATCCCCAAAAATTTGGAAGTATCGAGAAAAAAAAACCCCTGGGGGCTATGTAAAAACAGTGCTTAAGAAAAGAGTAAAAAGTGTTTCTCCGTCAATTTTGACAGACTAACACCATGACAGTCACGTGGTAAGCACTAACACGTGTTCTCAGCAATCTATCCAATATAGTGGTTGGTGACGCTGACTGCTGTGCCGTAGGGCATGGGTTCGAATCCCGGGAAGGGCATGGATGTTTGTAAATGTATTGTGGCTTCGCGGCATGGGGGTATTCTAAATAACCGTCGAGCCTCAAGTCCTCTCTTGAGGTTGATGGAAGGGGGTAGAGAGGTGGGAGGCCCCCTAACCCCCCAAGGTGTTCTTCCTCAAAATTGTACTGTCCTCTGTATTGTGCTCAAAGCTACCGCTAACAACAGGAGTAAAAAATCTAACCCCTTGCCGCGATGAATTTCGTGGACCTTGATCTAATGTTACTGTCGTTCAGGAGGCATAGGTAACAACAACGTGTTCTCCATTGAATTCAAAACAACTGACATTAGACTTGTTGTTCTACATGTAAAATTTAGATGAAATGTACTAGTTTAATACTTCATAATTTGTTCATAGTTAAAAAAAATGCATACAATACATTTTGTTTGCCTATGTGCATTAGAAAGTACATATTTCTTGATAATAAAAGAAAATGTCCGCATCGGCAACAGATAAGCGCATAAACTTATTGGCTGGGAGCACATGATTGCATTTGCCCTGTGACTATGTCATATGAATTTAGCCCATTTTTATATTATATAATAGAAAATATTTTGAGTGCATGACATTAAACTGGATCGGTTTTTTTAAATTATTTACTGGATAAATTAAAGTATCATACTACCTAAAGTAAAGTAAATGCATATTACAGAAGGTCGTTCGCACTTTTTATGGAAACGATTTTGACGAACGTGAACGCTGTAACACATGCATCCTTTAATTGTACAGAGGATTTATAAAATTTAGAAGTATTTTATAAATATGCAAGTTTTCCCTTTTACACACACATTAAGTTAAAAATCTATTCAGCATGGCAGTACAGGAAATTAAATATGATTCACATTTTATACCAAGAAAAAGGATTGGTTCTCATATTGAATGAAGTAAATAAGTGTGTGAAGTATAGTAAAAAAAAACATACTTCTCTGTCTTCAAGATAGAGAAGTCAAAATATAATAATAATAAGGTTCTGCTATCTGAAAAAGTTTGACATTACTCTTTAACATAAAGCGAAATCAACATTAAGATGAATAAACTTTTGTTATTCAAGATATTACATGTTCTCATTTTTCAATTCCTAATTTTAGCTCACATTCTCTATATATTTATTTATCTTGGTGGAATTTTCAATCGTTAATAAAATAATTTAAAGGGTCCCTTGAGCTGAAATTTTATATACATATTATTTTGATGACAAACAGTAATTTAATTATAAAATAAAATTAATGGATTAAAACTAATTATTCAAAAATTACAAAACAAGTTGGCATCTTTTTTCAACTTGTGTCAAAACTTAAAAAGGTTTTTCTCACGTTTTAAAGCATTCATTTGAACTGAAATTTTATATACACGATTGTTTTGGATGACAATACATACTTTAATGATAATTAATAAAAGTAATATAAAAAATTTAAGTCAATTCCAAATTTCGATCAACAAAAAATTTTTTTTTGCTCTTTTATTAAAGTTAAATTAATATAAATACGTATATACATAGGACATCATAATCACAACATTAAGTGGTAATTCCTTTTTATTCATTGTCATTAAAGTATCGTATTGTCATCCAAAACAATCATGTATATAAAATTTCAGTTCAACTGAATGCACATGAGAAAAAAAACCTTTTCAAGTTTTGACACAAGTCGCCAAAAATGATGCCAATGTGTCTGCATTTGTAATTCTTTGAATAATTAGTTTTAATCCATTAATTTTTATTAATTATAATTAAATTACTGTATTGTCATCCAAAATAATCATGTATATAAAATTTCAGCTCAATGGAGCGCTTTAAAATGTATTTTATTAACGATTGAAAATTCCACCAAGATAAATAAATATATAGAGAGTGTGACCTAATAGAGTAGGAATTGAAAAATTAATTACCACTTAATGTTGTGATTCTGTCATATATAAATACATATTTATATTAATTGTAACTATTTAATAAAAAGTAGCTAAAATAAAAATTTTCTTTATTGATCTAGTAGAAATTGAGACTTATAAAATTTTTTTTTATATTACTTGTTTTACTTTTGAACAAAGTTTGGATCGTCATTTTCCAACCTAGTGAATTATTTTAACAATTTCAGTGTTACCAAGCAAAAGCAGAAATTTTGTGATTTGGTTTCGCATGAATTATAAAAACAATTGCTATCATATGAAAGGGCTCAATACAAGGAGCATGATTTCAAAAAGTCGTTCGCCCTTTATAGAAGCGATTTTGGTAGTTAACTTTTATTTTTAAATGCCGTATTTTGGGGAACAATTTGCTTTTATCTGATTGGGATGATTCTTGACAATAGCTCTTGCTCGAATTTTCGGTGAAAGTACATTTTTTCTTAGTACTGTTCTGCTAATTTTTCTCCATTCCTCTTGAGCCGTTTTCCAAAGTCCTATCAGTGTTCTTAGATGCCATTTATTAATAAACAAAGTCCATTGGAGAAGCCTCAGGTGGTTTTACAGGTATTTCATAAAATGGGATACACTTTATTTCTTTTTCTGATTCTTTCTTTGCTAAATAATTGGCAGTTGACTCAGACATGGGATCAGAGGCTTTGTCCATATGAAGCTCAACTTTATCAATGTCCTTTCCAAGTAAGACTGGAATTTCTTCATCAAAAACTGGTTTAAAATATTCTGTGGACAGTAGAGTGAATTTTGAATTTTGGCTTTACTTGAGACTTTTTTTTACTTTTTAATTTACCATTATAACAAACTCCTGCAATTCTCGTGAATTCCTTTGGGACCTTTTGTGTAAAGTGATGGAATCATTTCGTACGACCAATCCTGTCAATTGAGCAACAGAAAATTGGTCTTTCTTGTATTACAGATTGTTTATATATTTCCATGCCTCATCGAGTGTTACCACAAATTTCCATTTTTCAGCAGCTAGGGGTTTTTCATTTAATTTTCTTCACTTTGTTTTTCTTTCAGTAATACTTTATAGCAAAAGCAGATGAACTTTAGTGTTATAAACATCTTTTTTTAACTTGAAATTTTAATGAATAATTTTACTTACAGTGCCAGAAACCATTCCAAATTTCGATGCAATAAATTTTTGAGTCGCCGGATTTTCTTTTAGGATCAGAGACTTCACTTTCTTGATAGTTGCCTGCATTCGGACAATCTTAGGATGAGGTTTCATGGTCATATTTTCATTTTTAATTTCAGCTAGGCGTTTTTTTTCCCTTACAATTTTAATATACGAATATTATGAATACCTTCTTTTTAAAATGCAATAACCTAGATTTTTACACCGCTTTATAATTTGTTGATACGAATATTTCTCTTCAGAAAACGCAATGAAGCCTTCAAACATTCTACCAATTTTAGGAGCCATTTTCAAAATAAATACTGTCGAACCTCTATATAACGAACCTCTATATTGCGAATTTTTCTATATAGCGAACTTTTTCTTGGAACCTTGAACATTTCACGCTTTTCTTCGCAAAATAACCTCTCTATAGAGAAGTGCATTTCAATATAACGAACTTTTTCTTTTGTGATTCAATTTTTGTTATCCCTTTTTTTAAAGTATTTCTGAAAAAACATCGTTATTCTCTCTTTAACACATTTTATGGTGATCATAGATCTTGAACTGGTTTTATTAGATACTAACTCGCCGAGAGCAATAGAATTATGGACGTTTCATCCAAGAAGTGCACTCTTTAACCCCTTTGCCCAGTTCACACACTAGAAACATCTTCGATAGCCTCTTTCACTCTCAGTGGAGTTGTCCCGTGTCCTCATGTTCTAATTATAAAATAATGTATGTTTAATATTACTTGTGTGCTTTAAATTATAAGATGTCCTTATATAAAATTCATTAATTTTAGTATAAAATTATTTTCTTAATGTTAGAGTTAGAGGATAAACTGAATTAAAAGGACAAAAAGAAGGAGAGAACTATATATAGGAGCTTCGAAATAACCAAACAACACTGTTAAATTAAATTTAGAACAACCTTCTAGACCAGCAATACTCAACCTGTGGCTCGCGGGCCGCATGCGGCCCACTGAGCCTGTGTAAGTGGCCCAGTCATGGCCCATTACTCTGAAAAATTCACTTATTTAAGAAGATTGTTTTAAAAATTTGGTGGGAAATTCTTTGTCAAGAAATTAAATATATTATTTTTGCTGTCGGTGTCGTACGGGAACGAATTGATGTTTATTTTCTATTTGGAATGGTTAATGTTAGTATAAAATAAAAGACAGCGACAAGACTGACAACAGTGGATTAATAATAATGTTATGGGTGGAGCTAATTTTTAACAATCTTTCATATCTTGCAAGAGAAAAATATTCGAAGAAAATATATCTTTTCAAGACGATTGGGTGGTTGACTATGTAGTAGTGAAAAACAAACAATGATCAGTAGTTGTTTGATTTGTCGCGAAAGTGCTGCATTTAAAAAAATACCAAGAAACAGAAAACATTCAGAGGCATTTTTCTTTGAAGATCTCTCGCAAGAGGGGATAAACAGGCTTTCTTGAATAGTCTTTGCAACCGCAACAAAGTGTTTTGTCAGTCGTAATATCACGGCGGTAACAAAGACATCCTACGAAGTTTGTTATATTATTGGTAATCACATGAAACCGTTTACTGAGAGATGCAGAAATTGTGAAGGAGTGTTTTTTAAATGGTTCTAATTTAGTGTTGGTGATAATAAAAAATATAAAAAATAATAATTCAAAGAAAAGAAGCAAAACAGGAGTTATAATATTTTGATTAATTTTCCACATTTTAAATTTCCAATGTTATCTTGGTCTTAAAGCATTTCTCCCCACCCACCTTTATCCTCATGTTGCGGCCCGCTTTAAATAGCTGACATATGTATGCGGCCCAGCGGTAAAAAAGGTTGAGTACCCTGTTCTAGACCTAAACCTACTAGCGATGACTCCAGTTTTAGTAGCGATGAATTGTTCCATTTTGAAGTATCATCTGCAATGAAATTTCATGCCATCAACTTAAAAGCTAGAAAACAAAGATGCTAAATGTATCTTCTGTAATGGAAAATTCTCCGAAGATGAACGAGAAGAAATTTGGATGCAATGCTTCAGCTGTTTTCTGTGGGCTCATCTTGACTGCACCAGAGCATAAAAAGATGATTCTTTTGATTTTTGTAAATAGACTCAAAACAAAAATGACTTGCGCATAATCTTGAAATTATAGTTCTTATAGTTAAGTATAATTGCGTTTTATAAAGTCTAATTAGTTTTCAAATGGTTTGTTATTACGTTGGCCTTTAGTAGTGTACTTAAGGTATCCGACTACTTGCGACAACCTTTTTTAAAAAAAAAATGGAGATATGGGGATTTTTTGTGGTTTTAAGATTCGTTTAGTACATTTTAAGAAAAATATCTTAAAATTAAGAAGAGAAAAATAAATTATTATTACTAAAATGGAAAAAATGGTTAAAATTGGCAAAAAATAACATAAACGGGGCCCATTTTGAACCAAAAGTTTATGAACAAATTTTCAATTTTTCAATTCTGATGTGTTGCCATGTTATTCATTTTTGAAATGATCTTCAGAATAAGACATATTTTAAATTTTACAAAAACTAGAGCCCTTTATCTTAGTTATTACGTGAAATTGCTTTAAAAAAACATTGATTATATTCACATAAGGGACTGTAAATTTTGTAATAACCTGAAGGTTAAAACACTTCTACTATTATACAAAACCTACAGAAAAAAATTTCAGTTAATTATTTCAAAAATTTTTGAGCAATCGCTGTCCCCGTTTAAGCATTTTCAAAAAAAAAAAAACACACATTTCGAGTAAACCGCATTTTAAAGTATGACATCTTGCTTAAATTAATCTGCTTTTACTAAAACACTTGTAGTTTTTGTTCTACTGAACAGAAAATAATAAACTTGGTATTTTTATAAAGCTAATAAGAGCCTTTAAAATAAATCGATAAAAAATTTGTCAATTTTTGGCAAAATTCCGAATTTTAGGGTAGTCGAAACCTTAAAGATATCATGACGGTAGGTAGTCCATATCAAATAAGTTTACTGTAGACATACAGACATCGCGAAACGTATGTTGAAACACAGAAGGACGGTGGAACACACAAAATATTGAGACAAGAAAAGATCATGCAGCCTGTTAGGCTTCCGTTTTACATCTGAAAGGGATTAAAACTCGAACATGGTATAAATCACCTATTTCATATTACCCAACGATTCCGTAATTACCTCCATTTGTTACTTTTTTTTAAAGAATTTTTTTTATAATTACAAAATAAATAGCAATATTTTTTGAGAACGCATTACAAATTATTATAGTTTATATTCATTATGATTTTAGAGATTTTTTTAATCTAAAACCATTAAGGTATCCGATTACGTTCGGAACCGTGATTTTAAAAAGGAGCATAAATGGATAGTTTTCATGTTATTTAATGTCACTTAGATTAGAATACTTGTATAAAATTGTTTTAAGGACATTTTGACAAAAAAATTATTTAAATACAATATTTCGGCAAAAAATTAACTTAGAAGAACATTTTTTCAAAATGTTCTCCTTTTGTGAAAAATGATTCTATTGTAATAATAGATCAGATTTCTGTACAGAGGCTCAACTATGATTTTTGAAAAATTCACATTATTTTCAGAGTTACAATCAATTGAAATAATTATCGGCGTTTTTTTTCTTAAAATTTCTCCCCACTTTTGTCGTAAAACATGGATAAACCCACTTGTAAGTTATATATTTTCAAAAATTCTAGTGGAGCCTCTGTACAGAGGTCTGAGCTATATACAGGCAAAATATTATTATAATAGAAGCCTTTTTCACAAAAGGAGAATATTTTGAAAATGGGTCATTCTATGTTCCTTTTTTGTCAAAATATTGTACTTGAATAATTGTTTTATTGTAATAATATTTTTTACACAATTTTATATACATTTTTTAAGCTAAGTGACACTAAATATCATAAATACTATCCATTTATACGCTTTTGCAAAATCACGGTTCCGAACGTAGTCGGATACCTTAAAGTTAATATTAGAAATGTAAATGATATTCCATAATACCCTCTCCTCTTATCCGTCCTTTTAGATATAATAACACAACACCAGGTATAATAAGAGCATTTTAAAAGTATTGATACGAAGAAAATTAACCCAACCATTCAAAAATATTTAAAATAACTGATAATACTAAACATACTCAACAGACTGTACTATATTTTTCCGTACGCTTGATGCATCCCCACTATCAAGTTAATAAAAGCTTTGTAAAAATATTGACACTGAGATTCTAAAGTTATCAAAACCGTTAGAGAAGACTCAATACCACGGATGATATATACATCAACCATCATTGTGTAACCAACGCTCTTCGTCGTGCGCTTTCTTTATGCTAGTGCTAATGAGTCTCATTACATCCGTTGCTAATGACACCCTCTGCTTGTTACGATGCGCTTGCTTTGCGCTCACCAAGGACTGTTAAGATTCATCCAGAAAGAAAGCAAACACACGCTTCACATTGAATGTTACGCTTGAGCGACAATGCACTCATTCCCCTGCTTTATTATTGTTAGCATTATTATTATTAAGTATAATAAACAGATAGGTTTTTATTTCTTGGAACTGTGAAATTACAGTGGCTTTTTTTTTATTATTATTATTATTTATTGCTTCCATTTGGTTACCTGGAGTCTCCAGATAGCAAATATTTCTTTTAAGAAAAAGAAAAATAACATAAAAAGATGTCTTTTCTCTCTCTCGGAAAACCTACACCAGAGACTTTTTTTTTATTGTGTTTTGTTTATAAAGAACTCATTAAATAATCGTTAGGGTCCGAGCTGGATATGGCTATTAATTTAGTTTGAATTTGCAGTTGGCTGAGGAGGTTTTACAGACTGCTAATTTTGATGGAACCAACTGACCGAATGCTTTGACTAGGGCAATCAGTTTTCAAAATTTCTTTTCTCCTGTCTTACTTTAGAGGAGAAGTTTTTTTTAAATAAAAAATATGCCATTGTCATTGTGTTCTACTACGATGTATTTGGCTGTGTTTTTTATTCTTGTATTTTATTTTGGAAGACTCGAAAATATCGTTTCACTTTATTCACATGCTAATGATATCTTTGTCATTTTTTTCCTTGGAATTTTCACTTATTTTTTTATGCTATGAAAATTTAATCTTTTTTTAGTTCAAAAATCCCCGCGTTTGGCAACATTCCTTTGGGATTACATTCTTCTTCTATTCTGGGACTATGTTTTTTTCGCGATGCATTTAACTATAATTAACTAAGAATGGCTTGTGTGTGAAAAATTAATTTTTCTGCGATAGCTTTCCTACTTTTACATACTGCTGTTTTTTACCCAACGTTGACGAAATAGAAAAATATTTAGCTGTATTCCTCTAGATTAAAAAACATTTGAAGCATCATTAACACATTTTGTATTGAGTATTCTCAGTGGCGTAACGTACAACTTCCTCCATTGCGGGGGGGACAGGTTTCTAAGGGGCTCAAAGACTAACTGACGCCAAGTACGTACCCCTGGTAAAATCCGGCTTGGGGGGCTCTAATTTTCTCCGTTACGCCACTGAGTACTTTGTCCTTTAGGCCGATTTCATTCGAAGAAACTCTGCATCAGTCAAGACGCATTTGGCACCACATCTCTAGTGGAAAGAGGGGTGAAAATTCATTTCATACTCGGAAACGAAGTTGATTGAAAAGGGAGCAAGCCGGGCCTGCTTTCCACGGCTGCTAAATCGCCCTACAAATAGGCGTATAAAAAGCTAAGCCACTTTCAATACACAAGTAGCCGCATATAAAAGAGCGTAGCGTCCAAAATCTTTAGTTGAATCAACTTGTGGAGAGGAGAACATGGTTTTCGAGGAGGCCATAGACCACGCTGTGAACTGGCCTATTGACGAATACCTCCTGATAATATTTGTCAAGTTTGATACACAGATGAAAGCCGAACGCCCAAATGGACGTTGTACTTCTTCAAAGACCTGTATCCTTCCCTCATGCCTGGGGAAAAGTGTGAAGCTGCCGCGCTGAAAGCTAATATCTCCTCCTCCGACCCTCAGATAACGTTCGGACACCACGATCTATAGAAAGGACACTCCTGTGAACAGTATCTATTGAAGGAAAAGGAATGTCGGCCTGTTGTGATACAGGCATACCTTAAAGAGTTTCCTCAGTGTTTAAGTTTCAGGACGATTTATTGATCCAACATATGGTAAACGAGGTCCGATAACGGAGTTGGTTTCAGTCGCGTTGGCCTATTGTTTCAAAGAACCAAAGAGTTGGTACGAAGATTTAGATGGCCAGTACTTCACCTCGCCAATCAGAGATGATTAGGGACTAGAAAGAGGTCAGCCCAGGGGTTTTACAGGGTGTGCTCGAAAGTTGACGAGGACCTTTGATCGATTTTCTGCATTCATCTTCTGGATCAGCTTTTATTCTTCTTCAGAAACACGGGATAGAGATTGCGGGGACAGCTGCATCCCCCGGACCAAGGGAGTGGAACTCCGATGACCTCTTAAAGAGAGAGTACCGGGGTCTACAGAGCAAACTGGTTGAGAAAACTGACTTTGGACGATACCAGCGAAAGGAGTTGAGGGTACAGCTGCAACCGGGAGCCGATCACCTCAAGATCTTCAAACCTTAAATCGGACTAGAACTTTACTCCAGCAAAAGGCTGTGAAGAACAAAAATTTATTGATGAATTTAATGTTTTGTTTAATTAATTTGAAATAAAATGCAACTTGGCATAAAGCTGTGTGAGCTCTTTCTCTACCAAGAAATGAAGTAATATTAATTGCTCACGACATTACAACGTGTAAAGAGACCCAAGCGATTCATATTCAAAACCAGCTCCCGATTGTCTGCTTCTGTTGTGTGCGCACAAGTTGACTCGTATGAAAGGCCCTTAAGCACTCAGCACAGGGTTTCATGCCTGCCTTGGTGTCAGCGTTATCGCCACTGATCCAACGAATGGCATGGAGTGCTGTATTCAGATGAATCCCGAATTCGCTTAAGGAGGAATGGCAATCGGGATAGGGTGTGGCAACTTCCCGGATAATGTAACCTACCAGCCAATGTCAATTCCACAGCAGGCTTCATTGTTTGGGTATCATGTGTTAGACCGGACCATGGGCTTATGTTCATTAACGGCAATTCAACGCAAAATTTATTTTACTTATGGGCCAGGTAGAAGTAATTCCCGGTTTTAAAGCAGCCCCCCGGAATTCTAAATGTGGTTCTTGGGGGGGCTTTTTAGATTAGGGGGTTAAAAAGGGTCACTTTTCCAATGGTTACCGAAATGGTGGCATTACAGGCAAATAAAAAAGGCGAACGAGGCTAGAAATCTTAAAGACAATTTTGTCGACATTATCTTTATTGACGCAAATACTGTAGCAAATTTCAAATTGAGAGAGAAGTCATTTCTTGTAAAACATCAGTTTTGTAATATAATGGAGACTCAGCCTTGTAAAAAAGACTATTGCTGGCAATAGTCTTTTTCTCGTTTTACATTTGTTTGTCTTTGCATACACGTCTTTACAGAGGAATGGAGATTGACAGGGATGGGATTATAGGAATTGTGATAATTTTTTTTGTCAGAGCAACCCCTCTCACTTTTTTTAGCTCCCCAGCTGCCTCAAGAAATAAGGTCCTGTTTTCCAAAAAAAAACCCACTTTTTGAAAAATTTTACCGATTCCCAGAACAATCATCGGGGCCCAAAATACTGGGGGTTTTTGTTCCGTCTGGACACGATATCATCACCCCCCCCCAGAATGTTATTCCAGCAAGATTCGTTCAATGAATTCTCAATACCCTGAATGAAATTTACATCCTTCTCTGCCCTTCAATTTCACCTGATCTCTCTCCGGTTGAACATATACGCGCCCTTAAATATAGTGAACTGGGTGTTAAAATCCCAATTCATCGTGTCTTAACGATTGTGAATTCAAGCCAACGAAAACAATTCTTGTAACCCACTGTTTTAATTTTCGGGGTTTAAAATTCCCCTTTTGATGTGATGTTTTTGGGGAAAGTGGTTTGGGCCCGTATCCAGTACTAATCAAATACGGGAAAACGTTGAACAAAAGCAAGACCGGTTCAACAAAATTCCCCGGTGCCAAAACGTATGGATTTTCATGCATTTTTTTCTCTTAACACGAATTGAAAAAAGTTTAAAAAAGGGGATTTCCCTTCTGGGGAAAGAAAAAAATACGGAAAACCTCACCGGGACTGTCCTATTGTATTATCAGAAAAATTCATTGCAGTAGATGATGATAATGTGTATGCAGGCCCAATTATGGCAGTGAGTGAGTGAATATTAATGTCGCACTGTTCAGCTACACGAGGGCTTTTGGCGACGGACTACGTAATTTCGAACCATGGTCAAGTGACGTGGACGACACCTGAGTTGGCAACCCCCTCTCCTAACTACCACACCACACCATCGGGAGGACGTTTCAGCTCTCGACAGATTTAGCGTGCATCGCTGCTCTACACGGCGGGTCTTTAGTGGTACTGGGCTCGAACTCATGACAAGACCAGCCACGATCCGATGCCTATACCACTCGGCTACCGCGGCCACCCCAATTATGGCAGACAAAGGAGTTTGTGCAAAGCTAAAAAAAATATCATTGATGCAGATTCCGACAGTAAAAATGAAATGAATAAAGGAATTTCATCCCGTTCCCACACCATCAGAAATTAGGAACGTCATGAAAATCATACGTAGACGCACGTTCCAATGGTGAAATGAATAACAAAATGGACGATATCGAACAATTTGTTGACAGTTTGATGCTAAAAGAAACAATGCATAAAAAATATCAAACTATTTAAAAAAAAATCCAACAGATGTTTTATTTTTTAAAAAATTTGAACGTTTTATATTAAATTTCTTTAACTTCTTGTGAATGTTTTTGTTTCGCTGATTTTTATTAAATGTATGCATATGTACATATCTGTGTAAATAAAATAAATTCTAATAAACTTTATTTTGTTAATATATATATATATATATATATATATATATATATATATATATATATATATATATATATATATATTATTACAATATTCTTTAACACAAAATTCTTTTAACACATGAAAAAATATTTCAATCCCTTCAGTTTCGTGTTAAGCGATTTTCACTGTAAGACTTGATAATAATCCGTAGTTAATTATTAAAGTTTGTTTCTTATTGAATATGGAAGTTTTTATTGAACTGAATTAAGATTTTATAAAAATATTTGACGAACTTGAAAGAATTCCGATTTTTTTTAATACTGGGCATCACAGACATATGCCTCAGGGGGCGGGGTGATGCCTTCAGTAGATTCGGCTTAGCAAGAAATAATAGATTCATTACAGCATATCTCGCCATTTAGAGGACCGTAAGGATTCCAGAGGGGTCCATATTAAATACTGAATAAGCAGTTCTTTGACACATATCTTACTTAAGTTTGTTTGTTCTGTAAACATTACATATGAGTTTTGCTTCAGTTATTATTATTTGTATGTAACATTTCTGTTTAACATATATAACTGGAATATTACAGTGAAATACGTTTAATGCGAAAACGCTTAGACGAAATAACGGTTAACGCGAGATAATACAATGGCCCCGACAAAACTACCGTGTACTTTAAGGCATTTTTTTTTCTCTTAACACGAAGTGAAAATTTGCCTAACACAAGATTTCCTTTCTGGACGAAACAAAATACTGAAAACATCAACTGCGCAGGCAAGATTTAAGAGGGTGTGAAATGAAAGAGGTGGTTTCAAATGTTTCATAGAAAGTAGGTTAACTTGGTTTTGAAATACCGTCGGAATAACATTTGACAAGAGCCAATTTTCTTTATCTAAGCTACTTTCCCCCTCCGCCTCTACCAAAACCACATAAAAAAATCTCATCTCTCATCAGTTGGCTTTGAAATTCAGTGGCGTTTATATTACAGTGTGAGTAAAAATCAGTAAGTTAAGGTTGCATTCTTTTTTTCTATTTTAGAAGAATTTTTTTACGAGCACAAGGCAAAGAGCTTAGGGAGAAAGCAAACTTCTATTCCGCTAAAATGAAGATAGGGCTTCTTAAGGTTGTTAATCAGAAACAGAAGACGAAAACGGAAATTTTTTCAAGATTTTTATATTACTAAATTTTGTATTAAATTTCATTAATTTCTTATGAATGTTTTGTTTCATTGATTTTATGAAATACATGTATGTATATACATATCTATGTAAATAAAATGTACTCTAATAAACTTAATTTTGTTGGTATTATTATTATATATATATATTGTGATTCTCTTTTGCAATATCTTTTAACACGAACAAATATTTGTCCTTTCGGTTTCGTTAAGCGATTTTCACTGTATATTTTGTGTGTAAGTTCAATTTATATTCTTTATGTATGTATGTCTAAAAAGAATTAGTTATGAAAATTGAATTTTCCCACATCCGACCGAAACGAAAGTTGAGCGAAAGATTTTATTTAATATATCAGATATGTTTTTCATACCATTTTCTTGCTCTGACATGCTCACACCAACAGAATATATGGATTATCAAAGAATCGTATGTTTATTTTATAAATTCTGTAAATCTTCCATTATTCACAGTTCACAAGTTTTAAAATTCATCTTGTTTCCCGTCTGTCTCACTAAAAATAGGCTCAAAATTGCTCTTGAAATAGACACGAGGCGTTCCAGTTTGATAGATTTTTATAAAACGACAATCCGGTGGGAAAATTAATCTTATTATTCTCAAAACCGCACATTCCGAGCTCCTCTAAATCCAAGTACAGTTCTCTTCAGCCAATCAAACGGATTTTCAAGGGGGAGGGGGAAGAAAAAAAATAACCCTTTACAAATGAAAATCTTTTGAACCGACTGTCACATCCAAAATATTATTGAAAATGAGAAATTTAAATCCGAAACGCTGCCGCTCTCTACATCAACATATTTCTGCGCGTAGAATAGATTCACTCTGTTCCTCTTTCGAAAAAAATCATCTCCATCCCTTTTGCACTTATTTATAACCTGCCAAATGTTTGCGAAACGTCTTTTTTAAATCACGAGCCGAAGTATTCTGAAACACCCCCCTTTTTTTTCTTCTCCACCCCGTTACTGCAGGGAATTTCTCGTTTGCTGTTCCATTGTGTGTCAACTGAATAAGCAGTTGATATTTGATGGTGGTTTTCATCGTTTCATGATAGGGTTTATTTTGTTGTCTGTTCTATACCTCCCCTTCTCCCTCTCCTTCCGATTTAGAGAGGGCTTTGAAAAAAGAAGGGCATGGGTTAGAAAAAACTCGGTTGGGTTTTTGGTTTTTTTCCCCTTTCTTTACAATAACTCGTTTTGTACTTTTCAGTAGTTATGAAGCAGATACCTACGATCTCTGGGTATAAAAAATGTCCTGCTCTGTTTTGGCGTAAATACCAGTACATTGTTATTGTTGTTCTGGGGTGGGGAGGGGATTAATTTTTAATTCATAAGAGTAATGTTTCTAAATTATAACGTGTAATTAAAATTTCACTGAGCTGTAAAAATCCATTTTGGTGCTGCCGACATAAAATAACTTTTGGAAATGAAGTAGCCAAGTAAAGTAACTGAAAAGCGTGGGCATCCATAAGTTTCACAAACATTTATTTTATGTTTTAAGAAAAATCAGAAAAATTATCTTTGTATCTTAGAAATACTTCAAAAGAAAATATTGCTATTTTTCTTTAAAAAAAACAGCACCATTTTATTGTTGAAAAAAGTTCTAATATTAACTCTTAAATCAGTGATTCCCAAAGTATATATCAGTATATCAGAGTCGATCGGTATATCGACCCTGAAAGGTCTATGGCAGAGGTGGCGAACCTTTATGGATCAACGTGCCATTTTTTTTCTAAAGAAGTGTTTAATGAGGTACAGACGTGCCGTCAAATAATTTTGACGTGATTATTTTGAAAATAATAAAACTAAATACTCTAACAACATAAAACTCTATTTACTACGAAAAAATACCTTTTGCACTGCATAGCTATAAATGTTTTAGTTATACGTGTAATTTAAATTAAAGAGAGTAACATTAGTGTGACTTCTATTGTTGCAGATTGGATGACAAATAACTTACATTAGGATTGCAAGATATTACTTTTTGTATAATAGATGTATATAGAATTTGAGTCACCTGCCAAACGGTTTCTAAGCAATTCATTATTTTTGCTGTGGCTCACTTTTTTGACAAGAGGATTTGAGATTTGTTTCAAAATGCCGTTTTACAGACGATGTTCTGCATATCACTATTCCAGAACATAAAACACACACCGCTCTGTCTCTTTTACTAATAATGCCATGTTTCTCGGTCCCCCAAATTTAAAATTCTCTGTTACACTTACTATCTTGCACTTTTTATTCTTTTGCTGAACTTGCTATGTTAAATATCTGTTAAAAATCGTACATATAATACAGATAAACTTTAAAATACAGTGGTGTCAATGAAATTAACTATGCTTTGCGTAGACAAAATTTACATCATAAGCAACTGTAGTCTACGATGTAACTAAGGCAAGACAATAACAAACGAGTGTGCTCCCCGCCGCTCCGCGACTGTTCACTCGCGTTTGTTCGTAATACTTCAGAGTGAACTTTGAAATTTTGAAATAAAATACAAACCATTTTGATCGCTCGCGTGCCCAAAATATTGTGTCGCCTGGTTCGCCATCCCTGGTCTATGGCGAACTGCAAGGAGTATACATAAGCGAAAAAATAATTTAGGAGTGTAAGTAGGAGTCTATGATAGTGTCTTTCATTAAGGTATCCGACTACTTTCGGAACCGTGATTTTGCAAAAGCGTATAAATGGATAATATTTATGATATTTAGTGTCACTTAGATTAGAAAATGTATATAAAGTTGTTTAAAGAATAGTATTATAATAAAAAAGTATTTAAATACAATTTTTGGGCAAAAATTAACATAGAATAACCTTTTTTCAAAATGTTCTCCTTTTGTGAAAAATGCTTCTATTATAATAATATTTTGCCTGTATATAGCTCAGACCTCTGCACTGAGACAACTAGAATTTTTTAAATATATGACTTAGAAGTGTGTTGATCCATGCTTTACGACAACAGAGGGGAGAAATTTTAAGAAAAAACGCCGATAATTATTCCAAAGAATTGTAACTGTGAAAATAATGTGAATTTTTCAAAAAACATAGTTGAGCCTCTGTACAGACGTCTGAGCTATATACAGACAAAATATTATAATAGAAGCATGTTTCACAAAAGGAGAACATTTGGAAAAAAGGTTTTCTAAGTTAATTTTTTGCCGCAATATTGTATTTAAATAATTTGTTTTGTCAAAATGTCCTTAAAACAATTTTATACATGTATTCTAATCTAAATGACACTAAATATCATGAAAATTATCCGTTTATGCGCCTTTTAAAATCTCGGTTCCGAACGTAGTCGGATACCTTAAATCAGATAATGACTTTAATTTTAAAATAAAATCAATTGGAAACCAGATTTTACCTATTTTATTTATTAAATTTAATGTTAATTTGCAATAACAAGGTGACTGCATAAGTTTTATTAAAACAAGGACCATTTCGGCGTTCTTCCCAGAATTAAGCTAAAGCGTTATAATATTGAAGGTCGCTAATTGTCTCAATTTCCTGCGGAAAAATCCTCAAGACATTTTAACCTACGTTCAACATTTAAATGCCCTTTATTCAGAATTTGAAACTACGTTTGAGAATGCTCGGACTATGGTAAAACCACAGTAGGCAAAGAATACATATGGTTACATTGAGAAAAAAAATGTCATTACAATAGGAATTGATCGGAATAGGCACTGAAGGAGATATTAAAGTAATGTTTAGATATGGATGTCAGCAATTATGGCTTTAAAAAAACATATCCTGTTATTTATCCCGAATTTAGGGAGCATTGTGAAAAATGCTTTTCCTAATGAAAAAGAGTTTCAGCGTGGTTTCCAATTTCCAAAACAAGAAGAAAAAACTGAACACTACTAACAGAGGAGATTAGGTTAAATATGAAAAGATTGATACCAAATGTTGAAAATTTGTTATTGAAGCACCATATTCATAACCTCTCATTAAAAGCATTTGTTTGTTGTTCAGTTATTTTATGTGTATTAATTAATATCACTGCAGTTAGAAATACAATTCTTTTAAAGGAAGTAGTAGTACCAGCTGTCAAAAAGTCATTTAAGTCGATAAATTTGCAAAATTCAATATTAGGTAAGCAGGGGTCCACCCAAAACCGAAAAACATGGCAAGGGGTTTGTGAGACGAAAAAGTTTGGGAACCTCTGTCTTAAATGAATGAATTTTTATTTTTAATAAGTTAAATTTGAAAACAACCGGGAAATAGGTGTGTGTAGTTCAAGGGAAAAATACAAAAAACACACACACATATGAATTTTTTGCATCTTGATGTATTTTTACATCACGCAAAGCTATATTTTTTTAAAAATACCGTATTTATCGGTACATGCAAAAATACAAATATTATTCGTTACTTTACCTTGTTTCTACCTGAAAACACTTTTTCCTGCGTGCTTTTATAACTTTTTAAATAAATAACCCGCCGAAATGAAATTGTACTCAGTGCGCCAACGATGGAAAAATTGTTACCGATAAAGAAATAAACTGTCAAAAATTCAAGTTGCGTTTGGAAAAATAAAATAGTTTTGCTAAAATTTTAAAAAAATACCTTGCAAAGACTACTACATAAAGAGGTTCGAGCTTTTAAACATACGATGAACATCTACATAGTTATGCATTCATGGGCTAACTTCTGCTGCAGGTCAAATTTTATGAGGCAAAATTTCTCCGAATGAACCAGCAATTTTCACACTAGAAGATAAATAATTCATTACAAACCAATAAAACCATTATTTTTGACTATACACCCTATTGCAATAGAATAATAATAATTTAAAGAAAAGTCTCTTAAATTTATACTCTATTTAATCATGACTAATAACTTATACCGAAGATGGTTCGCCACTTTATGGAAACGATTTTGTAATTTATTTTCTCGTTTGCATTTTGAGATAAAATTTTAAGAATCTCAGAATAATCGTCTGCACAATGTTTTGTTTTGATTGGAATGTAAAATGAAATACAGTCGTACCTCTAGCTAACGAAGTCAGTGAAATCCCGAAAAAAAAGTTCAGTATGAGGAGTATGTCATTAAAGAAGATCCAGCTTTTTATATTGTGAAATACCTAGTATTTCTCTCAAAATTCCCGATATGCCATCTGGGAAAATGAATTTTAAACTGAAGGACAAAACATTGCCAGCTAAAAAAGCGACTTCTGTATTACAAATTACAATTCTTTTAATGTACGTTATACTTAACATCGATGTTCAAGTAACATGTGTATTAGATTAGAATGTTTTGAAAAACTGGCGAGTTATCCTTAGAACCATCCAGGCATTCGGTACACCATGATTTAAAAGCGGTATAAATGAATATTTCTACATGATATTTGTGTCACTTAGATTAGAATTGATGTATAACATTGTTTAAGGACATTTTGACAAAAAAAATTAAATACAATATTTTGGCAAAAAATTAACTTTATGAATAATCTTTTTCAAAATGTTCTCCTTTAAAAATGCTTCTAAAATAATAATAATTTCTCTCTCTCTCTCTCTCTCTTATATAAAGTAAAAGACTTCTGCAAAGAAGGGTCTGCACTAGAGTTTTTGAAAAATTCACATTAACACCAGAGTTACCATAATTGAAATTATCGACGTTTTTTCTTAAAATTGCTCCTTCTGTTGTCGGAATCTATGGATGAACCCACTTCTAAGTTATATATTTCCAAAATTCTAGTTGAGCCTCTGTACAGAGGGTCAGCGAAGGCTATACTGAGGCAAAATATTATAATAATAGAAGCATTTTCACAAAAGGAAAATATTATTTTTGAAAATGGGTCAGCGCTATGTTCATTTTTGTCAAAACTATTGTTAAATAATTTTTATTATTGTAATACTATTCAGAAACAATTTTTATATACATTTTTCTAATCTAGAAATTGATTTCTAAATATCATAAATATTATCCATTTTATACGCTTTTTGCAAAATCACGGTCCCGAACCCCAGTCCGAGGATACTGGCAATGCTTTTCTTTACGAAGCTTTAGAATAAGTGTTCTCTGCAAAGAACAATAATTTTTGATTAAAAAGGGACACAAAAAATTAAAATCACATGCATTTAAAAAAAATATATTGCCTTTTCTTTTACTCATATTGTGTGTGTGTCCAGAAAAAATTAAATTAACTTGCATTCAAACAGTTCGTAACAATGACACATTTTACAAGGATGTGTGTGTGTGTTTTTAAGTTGAGAAACAGATAAATTTAAAATATTTAAATATTTATTATTATATTTGAAAATATTTTAGCAATTTATTATTGAAAAAATTTTAAACTCTAATTTTAAAAATTAATTCGCGAATTTAGCAAAAAGTTTAACTCATCTCACAAAAGAAATTTTTAATTTTTTTTTTAAATTGAAATATCTTGTTTTAATAATGGCCTTCCGCTGAAAATTTAACGGAAACATGTTCACAGTTAAACATCTATTCTCAGCATTTGCTATAATTAAGATTTTTTTATTACTCCTATAACGATCTCATGTCTTTTTGGATTGGTTAATTTTACAGCACTTCTTTTTAAGAACACTGAAACCGTTGAAGGAAATTTTCCATCTTGCGCAATTATAATTTCATGGAAAAAATTACGTTCCCTCTTGAATTCAGGTACTTTTTAATAAGGTATTTTTCCATTTTTCAGCGGAAGATTCGTATCTCACGAACGTAAAATTTATCAAGTGTGACCAATTTAAGCGCTTGTATTAACGAATTAAATTCAAAAGACGTTACTCTTCCCGAAAACACTTCTCCCCAAAGCAGTCCTTTCCAACCTCTTTATCGCCGCGGACTGGTCAACGTTTACGATAAGGTACCGCCCTGCCGCTGAGGATTGATTCTTATATTTTAGATTGTTTTAATTTAATAATTGCATTTAGAATCAAATACAGTTACTTCAGAAATAACGTGGTATATAATTTTTTTTTTCTAATGGGGTTGCGTATTGGTATTTTAACCTTTGCAGACCTAGTACATTCCCCAAGATTAGCACTTCTTAGCGCGGCACCATACAGACGATACCAATTACCGCAAGCAATTTTGACACCCAGTTTCCTCGCCAGAGGGAGGCATCTGAGCTCTTAACGATCTGAAGCTGTACTAGGATTTTTAAATTTGCCGATAAAGATTTGTCTATAAAATTATTTCCTTGGAAAGGTTCCCCTGACATGTCTTGTGTTCGAGTCTAGTACAGCTGAAGACCCATCGTGCAGAGGAAGGCTGGTGTCCGTTCATTATGTCCAAGCTTAATATCCTTTGGTGTGGAGTGGAAGTTAGGAGAGGGGGTGCCAGATCACAGATGTCGTTCTCTTCACTTGACCCTGGTGTAAAATTACGAAGCCTGTCGCCAATAACCCTCGTGCGGGCTTACGGTACGGCTTAGATATAACTCTTCCTCTCTTGAAAAGTCGCACAAACCCAAGTACCGTAAAATCCAAGCATCTTTCAATACCGCACTTTTAACATAAAAGAAAGGATTGAAATTTACGGGTGCGCATTATACGCCGGATATAAAATGATACCTTTAAAAATAAAAAGAGAGATGAGTTTAAAAAAATTAGACTTCTACATGCGTAGTACGATCCAAGAGTTCGGGGACTGCGGTCATTGCTGACGACGAAAACAAGTACGTAAAGCCACTTGAAATGGATTCTTCCAACCCTCCTCTACCTGGTCAGGCTGGTTTAGTCCATGTCATAATACCGAACCGCACGCGCAGCTGTTATTTTCCGAAGCTAGTTAGCTTTGTTCCTCGATCTAAGAAAAATGGCTTTTCTTGAACATAAAATTCTGTCAACGCTTAGGTAGAACGCCAATGGAGACTTTGGAAATGCTAAGTAAAGTGTATGGTGAATCTATCATGGCGAGATCCAAGGTTTACGAATGACAATGACATTTTAAGGATGACCGAGAATCCATCGATGCAATGAACATTCGACTTCACAGAACATGGAAAATGTTGCGTTGGTCTGAATGTGTTCAAAAAGATCGTTGCTAAGCAATTGAGCAAATCGCTGAGGCTACACACTTCTCGAAGACGTCATTTGAGGGAAACGGCCTGAGTTCTGGAGAGTAACGACTGGTATCTTCTGCATGGCAACGCACCAGCACATCGATCCCAATTGGCAAAAGAGTTCCTCGCCAAAACTCGCACTAACATGCTTCCACATCCCCCTATTCACCAGACTTAGCCCCGTGTGACATTTGCCTGTTCCCATCAATGAAAAAACATTCACAGAGACGTCGCTTTATGTCATCAGATGAAATGAAACTAGCATCGCCGGAGGCCTTACGTTAGGTTGCGAAAAAGGGCTTTCAGATGGGCTTCCAGAAGTTATACGAACGCTGGAAGAAATGTATCGTCGCCCAAGAGGACTATTTTGAAGGTGGATGTGCTTTAGTGCTGTGAATTATTCAGGATAAGGTTTTCTACACCTTGTTCCGGAACTTTTAGATCATACTACACGTATCGAATTATAATTTATTGAAAAGTATTCTGTTATACCTTATGAACTTAGACCGTTGTAGTTCTAGAAATATACTATTTTTTCAAAAACCTGGGATGATAACTCAAATAATTGATTTCAAAGCATAAGAACATTACATACATACATTTCAGATGTCTTCGTACAAAAAGGGGGTGCACGTTATTCACCGGATTTTACGGTTCATTTATTACTAGAGATAAAATGTATTTGGAGCAGAGGTGGAGAAATAGCGTACCCCACAAGCCACATACAACATGAAAGTTTTTTTTTTTTTTTTTTTGTGTGTGTGTGTGTGTGTGGCCGGCCAAGGAATTAAGAGAACCATACAGACAGAAATTGTTCTCCGTAGTTGGGACAACATAGGAATTTGCAGGGAAGGAACACTGCTTACCTGCAGATCAACACAGAGTAATAAAGATGTTTGGCTGACATTAATTTGTTGACTATCATGTGAATTTCAAACAATCTCACTCTTGATTTCAGAAAAAATTATGTAGAAAAGTGATAGGTTACATTTTGTCTCCTTAAACTAATTCTAAAATAAAATGTATTTACAGCTGTAGGTATAAAATTAAGCTCAAACTCAGTGGCGCAACAGCCCATGAGAGCCAGGGCCTACTGTGCCCATTTCGAGGTATCACCTTATGACCATTGGGCTTCTGGGTGCATGAGCAGATGTCGATTAGGTGGTCAGTCTGAGCGAGGACTTCCGGTGTGTTTAAGTCCCCAAACAGAAAGCGTGGTACTCATTAATCGACCCACTGCAGGAGGGATGAAAGGAAGCAGTGGAAGCATACCCAGCCCGGGAATAGAAGCGCGATTCACTACCGCTGGACCTCAGATATAAAATTAATAAATAAATTTAATTAAATTGCCGCTATTTTAATCAACTTATATTTATTATTTTTTTTTATAATGAGTGCAATTATTTTGAAAAGGTGCAGGCCTCTGGTGTCTTATGTTTCCACAATGCAGCTCTCGAGCCAAAGCAATTGTCCAACCCTGATTTTGTGAAGCCTTACATATAATTTACACTGAGTGTGGCCAAAATTTAAAGCTTAACGGGGGACTCCACAGTCATCTGAGGAGACTATAGTACCGAACTTTTTTCCGGGATTTGCTGTAGCTTCGTTCCCGTGTCGATAGGGTCCGACTGCGGTTCTATTTTGCGAAGTGATAGCTTTATTTGGAAGAAAAATAACATTCGCTTATAAGCAAGTTATTTTCTCCAAATTATTATATTTATTTTTATTCCTTGAGTTAAACTCTAGGCTTAATGTTCAAAAAGTTTAAATTCAAAAAGATGTTTGTAAGTATGAATCATTACGAATCATTTGATCCTTTTTAGAGAGAATAACATTTTTTTTTTCCTTCCTTAGAATTCAAAGATAAATAAATAAAAATAAACCGCTTAATCGATGTTTTGGAATATTGATTAGAAATGTTAGTCTTTATATGGTTCATACAACTTAGTAAACCTCAATAAAAATAAAAAATTATCTCGAATTTCAGCTTTTTTTTCTTCCTTTTTTACGTTTTTACGTTTAACTTCCATAAAACCATTCACTTAACTTTTGTTTTTAAAACGTCAGTGAAGCACATCTTGTTATATATTCTTCGCATATCTATTTCTAGCATATCATAAATTCCTCTAATGTTTTTTTCAAATCGATCAACCGAAAAATAATTTTTTTAAAAAATAAAAATAGTTTTGAAAACAAACAAGATAACCAAATGACCTTCTTGTAGCATCAAGGCAACTATTCAAAATGTGTACAGGATATTCTGCCAAGTAAGAAAAAGTTAAAAATTGGGAGGACGAATAATATAAAATTTTATTCTTTGTATATATTTATCAGAATTATTTACTTAAAAAACCGTGAGATAACTAATTACACTAAACAAAGTAATGTTTGCTTTGTGATTTTCTTGGAAAGAGGGTGGAAAAATCTGAAATTCTTTACGTTTTATTTTTACTCTTTGTGTTGAAAGGGGAGCACAAATGTTCTTTAGTTCATAAATTCAGGAAAATTTTTAATCTCTCTCTGCGAAAAATAATAGGAAAAAAGTGACTCATTCTTGAGATCTCCGAGACTATTATACCGACAGACTTGAATTTTTGCAAACTTGTTTCTTTTGTTGAGCAGAGATCCACTAAGAAAGGGGATGTGAGAATCGACTTATGAGGGAATTTATGGGGGATTGTACTTATAAATTTAAAAAATACGCCTTTTAACTATTAAACTAGCGATTCTCAATTTTTTTTTTTTTTTTTTTTTTTTTTGCTGGACATTTCAAATTTTTAAAATTTGGTGGCACATTAACAATAAAATAAATTGAAAAGTTATGATAAAATAGTTTATGATAATAATTTTAAGTGTGAAATAAAATAATATGTACGGCATGCATCAAAATGTTTATTGGGCAGTGAGTACAAGTTACATAAGAACGATTCGGTTTCGATTTTTATTGGCACTTCTCAGAGAAAAATTAATAATTTTAAAAAAAGAAATTGGCGGCTCACAAATCGTGTGCTGAGGCACAGTGGTTGAGAATCACTGCATTAGACTTACAGACTTGAAATTTCACAATCAAGTTTCTTTTGTTGAATAGATTCCCTAAGAACAAGTTTTGTGAGAACCAACTTCCAGGGGGGGGGATAAGGGGGCCATTATAAATTTTTAAAAAAATTCGTTTTTTAACTATTAGAAGAAATACTCAGCTGTGAAAAACAGTACAGATAATATTAATATAATCAATATCTTTATTACAGCAAGTAAAATTCTCGGAAAATGTATACTTATTAAAATAAAGGAATAAATTTCGATTATGTTTCGAGGTAATTAAAAACATTGCATTTTATCCGTATAGTAATTTTTTAAATATTTCTTTTTGAAATCAGAATGCCAAAGCTGTTCAAGAAATGTTGCAAAAAATTTTTAATGTAAAACATTGGTCTACATCTTAAACTAAATTGGTGCAAAAACCCTTTAACTGTTTAATGTTAAATTATTAAAATAAAACGATTCCATTAAATTATAAATGGCTAAATGTAGGTGAAATAATCTACTGTGGGCGTGAAAATTTACTGAAATATTATACATAACATATATATATTTTCAATGTTCTCCAGTACAATTATATTAATAATAAGTATCAATTTAAAATCATGATCTATCCATGGGTTTACTAGATTTTATAAGAATGTTAGAACAAAATTATAAAATTTCTTCCAAAGAACTCAAAAATCTAAGCAATTAAGATTTCTCTCTTATTGTGTGTTTTATCCTTAGTTCTTTTTCTGTCCTTTTATTTTCATACTTACATATGGTACCGTCAACTAATTTCATCAAATCAAAAGACATCGCCAAATGTGCCGCGATATACAGCCAATAGTGGAAACTGTTCCCGCGTGTGTTCGAAAACAATAACGATGGCTAATTCGACAATATTTTTTTTTTAAATTGGCGATGTTTTTTCGCCAGGCGAAATTGATCGACGGTACAATACGTAACTAATTTTTCTTTATTTTTAATACTCGGTGTAGAAAAAAGATATGTTTAACGTCATGTTTAAAACATATACGGAGGGATTCGCTACCAGATCGACAAACTAGCTGAAGGAAGGGATGAAGGAAGATGTGATCTGAGCACCTTCTGTTCCAAAAAACAAGTATTTTAGCCATCACGCCAAAACGATCGTCGTCGCGCATTGGCTATTACTGGTTTATATCGACATCACACCGCCACACTACCCCCATGCCAGTGATTCGGCGAATAAGCCAACGAACGATACCATATTCATTGGCGAGCGGTGTGGTACAGTTGCGTCATTCGACGACGGCTTGTGAGGTTGCGTCGTAACGTGGACGGCTTTGTGGGTTGCGTCATTTGTGTGACAGCTTAAAATGCGTCATGTTTCTGACGGCCTGGTTGCTTTTGTGGTGGATAGATGGCGCCTCGACTGGTGCGCGTGAAGAGCGCGGTTCTCTTTGCACGGCCAGGATCACTAATGAAGGAAGATTCAATCTGAGCACCTTCTGTTCCAGAAAACGAGTATTTTAGCCTCACGCCAAAACGCTATTACTGGTTTATATCGATATCACACCACCAGGAACTACAGAGACGACTCGGAATCGCATAGCAATGCACGATCGCAAATACCATAGTTGCGAACTATGGTAAAAAGAAGAGAGAAAAATAACATAAACAACAAAACATTTGAGGAACACACAAAATTTATTGAAAAGTTGTACTGCACAACAGGTGTTCGAAATTACGACCAGAAGTCGTTTGGCAGGCCTGACAACGACGCTGCATGGAATTCCTTACGTTCTGAAAGGTTCCTTCGGGCAGTTTTGCGGTAGATGGCGCTGCTGAAAGTCGTCATTTGAGATCCGTTTCCAGAGGTAAGGAGGTGAACTCGTATTCAATTGGTCGTTAAGCTGATCGCGTATGGAACTGCGGATTGTAATGGGCACGCCACTCGTTGGTTGTACCAGGGATGTTACCCGAAATGGAGTGTTCTGCATCAGGCAGGCTTTGCAAGTGTGAACAGAAGGTGACGTGAGTCTGGTTCTGGTCACATGAAGAGTTAGGTATACTAGATGCCCGTTCCTTCAGTTGAAGATCTTATCGCTCGAATATCTGTATCTTCCGGGAGGATACGTGACATGAAAGGAATCTTCGAGAACGTAAGAAATTCCATGCAGCATCTCTGCCAGACGAGTTCGGGCAAGCCAGGTCGTAATTTCAAACACCTGTTGTAGTACAACTTTTCAATAAAATTATTCTGTCCAATTAATACGTTGTTTTTTCTGTTATTTTTCTCTGCTTCTTTGCACCATAGCTCGCAACTGTGACATTTGCGACCTGTATCCTTTTGTGATTCCGAGTCGCTTGAGTACCCCCCTACACACCCTGCAAGTTTATCGGTCTGGTAGCGAACCACCCTGTATATCATAATAAAATTTTATTTATTTTTATTTTTTTTAAAACTGTTAATTATTGTCAAATACAAAAATAACTACTTAGTCCGTGTAACCCGTTTTATCCCATGGTTTTTTTCTAAAATGAATCAATATCGATGCGTTTAAATGACAATAATTTTTAAAAAACTCATATTTTGATCTTTTAGAGTTTGCGATTTAAAAAATAAAAAGGCGAAAACTTTTTCTTACGAATTTGTATAATATACTCAAATTTCAAATTTTTAATAACTTCTTCGTTTATAAAAATAATTGCATGAAACATTTTTCCCGTGTATCGAACATTTCAAAAAATGCTCACAATTTTAATTCAACATTTAATATAGTTGTAAAATTTTGTAATTGTAAAATTTTTTTTTTTTGTCTTTTTTCAACATACAAATATTTTTTAAAAAAGGTACATTTTTGTTTCCGGAGGCTAAAAAATTGCAAAGTGAGTGAGTGAATATTATAAAGTCACACTGTTCACCTACTCGAGAGCTTTTGGCGACGGACTTGAATTTTGGAAATTTTGAACCATGGTCAAGTGACGAGGATAAGACTTGAGCGGTCCCCCATCTCTCCTAACTACCATACCACACCAACGCTAGGACGCTTAAGTTCTCGACAGATTCAACATGTATCGCTCCTCTTGACAGCGGGTCTTCAGCGGTAGCCAAAATTTTAAAAGGGCAGTAATAATTAACTGTGGGAAATTACCACGAGAATTTTGTAATGACGTTAAAATAGAAATCACACACACACCAGGAAGGGCTGATAGCGAGAGAAGAAGGGGAATTTACATGACAATATAGTTATGCGTTCAGAAATGTTCGTGCAACGCCGGGGAATAAACTTTCTGATAAAGAAAAGAAACGAAAAAATTTCGAAACAGGGAATTTTAAGTTATACACTCAGTAAAGCCTGAGCAACGCTAGGATAGGTGGAGGTGGGGAAAAAAAATAATTTTGAAAAAGAATATTGAAAGTGCTGATTTTTGTAGGGAAGGGAAAATTTATATAAAGTAGAGAAAGCCCGTGCAACGCCAGGGCATACAGTTAGTACAAAAATAACTACTTAGTCCGTTTAATATAATTTTCAACAAATAAAACTTTTCATCACTTTACTATTTATTTTTGCAATTTATCTATAATTCTTATAAAGAAATAATGGAGAAATTCCCAGACAAATTGCTCAAACAATACATATTTCATACATCAGTCAATAAACGATGTAAATCATACATCATTATTCAATAAACCATCAAGTAAATACTCGTTCTTCTTTTCACTATTACCTTCTACAATTTTTTTTAAAAAAGCATTAACAATTTTCCGTTCAAAAGCACCAGCGTTACTTGCCACCTTCACCGGAGTACGGTTCCAGTTCCAAGAAATTCAATGAGAAATTTATTGATACCGTCTATTTTTCTCATAAATCACTCGAGCTTCTATAACGTCGTATTCCTACGCTCCTGTGCCCTTCAAGATATAAAAAAAATTGGAATAACTTTTAGAAATAAGTGGTCATAAAATCACAAAAGAGTTGCTCAGAAATCGGAAAAGACGTGAGATTTTTGTGGAAACCGAATTTAACAAGTTAAAAAAAAAGACAACAAAAGAGAAATTAGAGAGATATTGGAGGCGTATAACAAAGGGTTGTTAATATTTTTTCGCGGGTGAAGATACTTTTTTTTTTCGCGGAACGACACCATCACAATGGTGTCCTCCGTTTCTATCAAGTCCATTAACTCTCTTTTTTTCATAAATGGAACATAAATTATCGATTGTCGGTTGGAAATGAGCGCGTGATTTGGAAACTCTTTTATTTTTGGCATCATTTGATAAAATTTTTACCTCGAAAATGGAAATAGTTTTAAGAGGATTCAGTTTTTTTTACACAAAGGAAAGTTATCACAGTTCCTGGAATATATTTTAAGATAGTGTGAATATATAAATAACCGCACACATATTTTACGTCGATGCTTTGTTAGAAGTATTGTCAGTTCCTTATCCTTTCATTAATAAATATATTAGATACTTTTAATTTACATAAAAAAAAATTCTCTTAAAATGAGTAGCAATCAAATTTTTAAGAATAAAGAAGTCCTTAAGACCCTAATGGAGTTCGTTTTTAAGAAAGTGCTCTTGTATTGCAAATGTTGAAACGTTGTTGCAAACGTTGAACAAATTTGAAACAGAAAAAGTTGATACATTAAATTTATCAACAATTGAATATTGAATCATTTTAAGCAATTGGTTTACTTGAAATATTAAAATACGAAGAAATTAAAATTTTTAAAGGATAATGAAAGTACACACAAAGGAATAATATGTATAAAGTATATATATGTATGTATATATAAAGGATGTATATATATACACACACACATACACAGTCGGACCTCTATTTCACGAAATCGCTAAATCCCGAAAAAATGTTCGTTCTATGGAAAATTCATTATATAGAGGTTCATCTTTCAATAAACTTTATAAACCACATAAAACATTTTAGGAGATTTTCCTTAGGGCTGCGGTAGCCCAGTGGTTAAGGTATCGGATCGTGGCTCGCGTGTCATGAGTTCGAGCCCAGTACCACTAAAGGCCTACCGTGTAGGGGAGCGATGCACGTTAAATCTGTCGGGAGCTCAAACGTCCTCCCGTTGGTGTGGTGTGGTAGGTAGGAGAGGGGGTTCCAGCTCAGGTGTCATCCTCGTCACTTGACCATGGTTCAAAATTACGAGGTCCGTCGCCCAAAGCCCTCGTGTAGCTGAACAGTGCGACATTAATATTCACTCACTCCTCAAAGCAAGCGGTTTTCGACTGAAATCACAGTTAAAAAGATTATTTTACCCAAGAGGATTATTAGTAGAATCGCGGACAACCCGTTACATTGCTTCTGTCAAGTCAATGTTAGAGTCATGGTTTAGATAAGTTGATGCACGTTAAATCTGTCGCAACTCAAAGTCCTCACGTTGAAGTTGTGAGGAAATTTACAGTAGGAGGGATGGCTCAAATGTCGCCCTGATTACTTTGGTTCAAAAGTACAAGGTCCACCGACAATATCTGCCATGTAGCTTCATAGTATGACTGTAAACAACAATCAATCGTGATATACTCGGTCTTTTTTCTCTAATTGTGGAGAAAGCAAGCCGACAAACGTGAGAAAGATCCTTTCGTTTCCCTAATTGCTAGGAAAATGTTGCGTAAATGGGTGGTCACAAATTCTGACCCCTTTCCTACGGGCAGTCCGAGGGATGAAAAAGGACGCCGGTATTTTCGGTTTCCCTCGGATCTCAGACGACAGCGGGTCTGGAGAAGAGAGCTCCCACTATGCGCCGAGAAAGACCCCGCTGCTCTAAGGGGCCGACAGACAAGAGATCAAAGGAATAGGCGGTGAGTGACCATGGGAAACCTGGAGGTTGAAAAGAGAGAGCCGGGCATTTACGACGACTTTTACTTGAGAGAACCTCCGCCTCTCGCCAGCGATATACTTCAGCTTGGAATTACCTGAGAGTTCGCGAATTATCGAGAACGAAGGTGGACTTAGGACCGAGGAGTTTCGAGTCAGCAACAGCATGGTGGAGATAGAGCCAGCGAGCTCACTTTAATTCGGCGTGGAATACTGCATTTACTGTTGCGAAATCTAGTGAACTGTGAACCCCTTGGCATATCAAATGTACAGAACATTTCCCGAAAGTATCACTTTAATTAATATGTTTATGCGAGCGGTATAAAGACTTTACCGCGAGAGGATATATATCTGTGGACCCTTTTTGCAGTTAAATTGTACTGGAATATTTTGTTCATGCTTTTCATACTTTAATAAATAGTTTGATCCAGAGCTGTTTGAAGTCATCACACAATCAACCCGTTTTCCTTTCCTCCCCTCTCTATGCCACTGACCACAGCAACCTAGTGGTCAAGTGGTCACTTAGGTCATGGCAGCCTAGTGGTCAAGGTAACAGACTCGAGCCTGGTACGCAGAAGACCAGCAATGCACATTAAATATGTCGAGGCTTATATTTAGTATGATCTCCTGTGGGTGTGGTATGAAAGTTAGGAAAGGGAGGGGGTAACAGCTTGACTATGGTTCAAAATTAAAAGGCCCGTTGCCAAAAGCGCCTCGAGTAACTAAACAGTGCGACGTTAATACTCCCTCACTATGTTACTGGTGCGAGAGTAGTTATAGATACCTGTAAGAAAAATTTTCTGCTATAAATGACAATTATCAAAGAATTTCAGCTATGAAAAAAATGCCTTTTTTTTCAAACAGATTATAAGGTCATTTTTAATGACGCAATCTGCACGTGGACGTTCAATTAATTTCCCCGATTTTAAACCAAATTTAAAGCGGACATTTGACATCTCGACCTTGCACTTCAAGAACTTCATTTTTGAAGGACGTAAGGTGTTTTAATGATAAACAGAATCCAATAACATTATGCAAACAACTCTCAAATAAAATAAAAAAAAACAGAGGAATAATTACAGTCAATTAAAAAGTCGTGAGGTGCAAATAGAATTACGAATATTAAAAATAATGATGAAAATTAAAAAAATAATGAGGATTCTCAGCTAATGAATAAATAAGGACTTTCTTTTTTTTGAGGGACGTGTTATTGTTTCTTAATTTAAAACAGGCGTGGTTGTTTGTTTGCAGATGTGTTTAACGCGGATAAAATTTTAAAAATTAAAATATCCTTAAAGAGTCTAATTATTTATTATTAAATAGAAATAACTATAATCTATTTTAAGGGGTGTTTATTATTTTGTAAGGAAAAATAAGTTTTGTTTTTTTTTCTCAATTTTGCACAAAACCTGACGCAGAAAAGTTTTCCTCCAGGGCATATAGAATCACTTGATATTTTTGAGACAATTAGAGCTTCTTCAAAAATTACTTAAATTGATTTAAATAAAAACCAGATTTAAAAACAAGAGAAATTTTTAAGTAGGTTTTAATAAATTTAAAGAAAGTAATACCTCCCGCGCGACTTAACTCCCCCGACTAATCAAAAATTTGAGTACGAATTTTTAAAACTCGTCTATTAGTCTTTTTTTTAAACCCTACTATTAGTTCACACTCTCTATATTTTATATATTTATTCAAATTTTCAACCCCAAAAAAAAATTTTTTTAAGCGCTCAATTGGGCTGAAATTTTATATACACGAATTTGGGGATCAATACATAATTTTTTTATTAATAAAATTAATCGATTAAAGCTAATTATTCAAAGAATTACAAATACAGCCAGTTGGCATCTTTTTTGGCGACTTGGACCCTTTTGGCACTTTGGTAAACAGGGGGTTTTTTTTTCCCAATTTAAAGCCCTTTTTGGCAAAATTTTTTCTAACACTATTGTTTAAAAATAGTAATTTTAATTATAATCTTAAAATTAATTGACTGAAACTAATAATTTAAAAAAATTAAGATACCCCCCGTTGAGCTTCTTTTTTGTGATTGGTCAAATTTTTAAAAGATTTTTTTTCCTCCGGTTAAAAAGTTCGTTGAACTGTTTTATATACCCGATTTTTTGGGATGAAATAATACTTTAAAGAAAATTTAAAAAAAATAATGCTTTTAATGTTGGATTCTTCATATGTATTTTTAAATTTTTTTTGTAACTATTTAATGTTTTAAAAAAAAAAAAAAATGTTGATCTAATTAGGAATTTAAATTAACCTTTTTTTTTTTAATTTTACATTAGCTCACACTCTATATTTTATTTATTTACCTTGGTGGAATTTTCTCGTTAATAAAATAATTTTAAAAAGTCAATTGAGCTAAAAATTTTTATACATGATTATTTTGGGTGACAATAAAAAAATTTTAAATTTTAATTTAAAAATTAATTGATTGAAAATTTTTTAAAAAATTTCAAAAGCCAGTCGGCACTTTTTGGGATTACATTTTTTTGCGACTTGGGTCAAAAAATTTAAAAAACAATACATACTTTTAAAATAACAATAAAAAAATTAATTTCTATTTTAAAGTTTTGATTCTGTCCTATGTACTCATTTTTTATATTAATTGACTATTTAATAAAAAGTATCTAAAAAAAAAAAATTTTCTTTTGTTGAAAAAGGGAATTGACTTAAATTTTTTTTTTTTACTTGATTTTTTTTTATTACTTTTTTTTCCATTTTTTTCGGGATCAAACCGATGGAAAAAAATTTGAAGAAGTTGGTGAAATTGAAGAATTTGTCGATCTTTCCAGGCAAACAAATTTAAGATAGTCATGATGTTTAAGAATCGCTGGATTCCGACAATCAGGGGCTGACAATGGATGAGCTCATGGAAAATGTATGAGAAAGAGCAAGACACACATTGAAAAGCTTGTCTTTAGACTCAATACAATTAGAAGATCAGAATAAAGGTTGGGAATTTTACTGAAGGCCTCAGTTTAATCGAAAAAGGTTACAAATTTTTTAGAAAATATAGTCTACAACGAAGAGGAGGGTATTTTTTTTCAACAAAACAAGGAATATAAAAATTATTAGCATGCTACAACGAAATTCTGCGGGGGAAAAAAAAACTTTGAATCACCAGACTACTTAGTTAGATTTTAAGAAATCTTCTACACATCAAAATAATTTCGGCTTGCGATTTGTATTCGCATCATCCAAGATTTTACTAAACATTTTTTTTTTCTCAAATTATTATTTTCTTTCACTTCCGGTCCCCAATAAAATTAATTTACAGTAGAATGTCGTTCATCCGAATCAATTGGGACCGGACACCGTTCGAATACACGATTGTTCGGATAACCGAAAAGCGAATGCGATCCATGCAGTATATGAAACCGAACACTATACGAATATTGAAAATCATCACATGAGGGAAACGTGCTTGAAGAAAAAGCAAAATAGGTGCAAAAGTTGCAATTTTACCTTTATTGTGGAAAATAATCACTTATTTTTCGCTGTACCGTTATACACCTTCGTTTTTCACTGCAAGGTCTCTGAAAACTGGTTCGATATTTTGACTTCTCCAGATAATAAACGTTCGGATAAACCCAATCTCTACTGTATAAGTAGTTTTATTTGGAGTTCATTGCTACTTATACCTTGTCACATTTTTTTTGCTCTGAATATTTATTTTAACGGGTTCGTACCACTTCAAAAACACGTCAGCATTTGATGGACCCTTGCTACTTTCGTTGTTGTTGTTGTCCTCGCCTTCATCCACTTCATCGTCGACAGGGTCCGATTCTTCTTACACGGAAGTCACAATCTCGTCATTTAGTATTTGAAATCCACAGTCTTCTGCATCGCATGCCATCCAGGTTTCTACATCTTCTTCACCGCATTCTTGAAATCCTGGGATCGAGCCTTCGAATTTACTCCAGTCTCGTCTACGTTGTAAACGTCGTTTTGAGTAACCTTCTTCTTCCACATGCTGCAAAAATTTTCCTTAAACTTGTGGGTAGAATTCCTATCGCCAGACAATGATTCGCCTTCAATCTGCAGTTCCCGTATCCCGTGGTACGATTTAAAGTTCTTTAACCAACGTATTCATATACAGTACATGCAGTAGCGCACACAGGATTTTTTCAAGGGGGGGGTCCGGGGTTGAAAGTTCACCATTCTTGTATCATGCTATTTTTGATTTTGTCGATTTTCAGGAACAAAACACAGTAAGAAACTAATTAATGAATAAATAATTAGCATTAATTAATAAAATTAATCATTAATAACAAATATTTAATTAAATTTTACGTATTATATACTTAGAATTATAACCAATTGGAAAAAAATTAAAGGCTTTGGGAGGGGGTCCGGACCCCCAGGACCCCCTTGTGTGCGCCACTGATTGCATGTAATGAACAGTAGCGCACACAGGAATTTTTCAAGGGTGGGTCCGGGGTTGAAAGTTCACCATTCTTGTATCATGCTATTTTTGATTTTGTCGATTTTCAGGAACAAAACACAGTAAAAATAATTATTGAATAAATAATTAGCATTAATTAATAAAATTAATCTTTAATAACAAATATTTAATTAAATTTTACGTATTATATACTTAGAATTATATAACCAATCGGAAAAAAATCAAGGGCTTTGGAGGGACCGGACCCCCAGGACCCCTTGTGTGCGCCACTGAGTACATGTAGTCGATAAAAATAAATAATAAACGCTCCGGAAAATAAACGCTCGGATAAACGACGTTCTACTGTATATGTATTTATATGCGAAATTATACCCCGACTTACCTCACTCGATCCCGCCTATCGCGTAAGTTCGGGGTATTACTGTACTTAGTAGTGATTCGTAATTAGTTATTAAAGTTTAATTCTTATTGAATATGGAAATTTTTATTGAATTGAATTAATTTTTAAGAAACCTTTTGATGAACTCGAAAGAATTCTGATTTTTCTTATACTGGACATCGCAGACATACCGCAGAGGGATGTTGTTTTTGCACACCCCCATTGATCAGCAGTGCTAGAACAGGTCCATGACTTCATACACTTTCAAAAAATCCCAACACCGGCAAGGGATTGTCTGCTAAATCTTGCTTGGTGAGGTGCACATTTTAAAGCTCTTGCTTCCTTCGGAAAATTTCTAAGTTTTAAGATGGCCACTTCGAAAGCGGGCTAGAAGAGTTTGATCCTGTCTTGAACTGTCAGGCTATGGTTGCATAAAACACTCGAACCCTGATCTACGTAAGATAAAAGTAAAAAACACATTTTGAAAATTTTAATAATGCCGTTGTTATACTTTTAGAGCTAACCCTCAGTTTTTAATGCACGTAACTTAAAACGAAGTGATGTATTCCAGTTTTTTCAAGTCAAAATATCTTAAAACCAAATCTTCCCGCCAATTCTGAGACCAGCCTCGACATAACAAAGCATAAGCCACGAAAAAGAAGAAAATTATCATTTTCTCTTTTCACAGATATACCGACATTAATTCCAATCACATCAACTTCAAAGAATAAAAGAATTAATCCTTTAATGACAGGAAATGATTTTTTCCTCATTGTCATTGTTACCAGATGTTTTCCAAAAGAGACGTTTTTAATGTGTCCGAAATACACTTTTATTGTAATAACGGCCCCGCGAGATTCCGATTGGACTTAATTAATCCGTAACAGATTCAGAAAATGAAGCCTTCATGAATGAGCGCTGATATGTGACGAGCATAAAAGCGCTTGCACGTGATTAAAACACAAAGTGGCGCAGAATCATAATGAATTCCACGGTTTTCACCAATTACCTGTCTTGTGAGCTACAGGGAAGGAAGTTGGACAAAAAAGAATGGACGTAAAAAGGATTAAATGATATCAGAGGTGTATTAGAAGGCTTAATTGGTATCCAAATTAAGGGAAAAGATGATTTTTATCGTAATTGAATAGGTGGTTTGTTTTAACGAATTTTTTTCTTTTCACCATTGTTTTCGAGTCATTAAAAGACATATTAGAAGACGTTTAGTGTAATTTGAATTCTGTCTTAATAGCTTATGACTTGATACTCATTTTATATGATATATAAAAATAAATGGGTACGTATGTGTTCAGATTGATTGAATACTAACGTCGCACTGTTCAGCTACACGAGGGCTTTTGGCGACGGACCACGTAATTTTGAACCATAGTCAAGTGACGTAGACGACACCTGAGCTGACATCCCCCTCCTAACTACCATACCACACCAATAGGAGGACGTTTCAGCTCTCGACATATTTAACGTGCATCGCTGCCCTACACGGCGGGTCTTTAGTGGTACTGGGCTCGAACTCGTGACAAGGCAAGCCACGATCCGATACCTATACCTATACCACTCGGTTACCGTGGCCACATGTTTGTTCAGATACATAAACATACGTGTTGTGTGGAAATTTAGAAAGGGAAGTGCTGGCTCAGGTGGTGGTCTTTTGACACTGCTTCAAAATTATCAGGCGACTGAAGAGCTGATACATGCTAATTCTGTCGAGATTGAATGTCCTCCCATGACTCTGGTGTGGTAGTTTGGAAAGAGGTGTGGTGTGCCAGCTTATAGGAGTCGTTTTCATTGACTGTAGTTCAAAATTACAAGGTCTTTTTCACCTTTTGCCTTTATAGAACCTCCACTCTTTTTTGACTTCCAGACCACACCAATGGAAGGGCAACGATGTACATCTGCCATGCTACGTTGCGGGTCTTCAGTGGTGCCAGGATTTGAATTCACGATTTGACTGAAACAACGCTGGCCACGAGTTCGTGACCTTGGATCACTAGCTTACCACGGCCATATATTGCTCAGAATTGCCATTGTTTAGGGTTTGATGTTTTCTTCTATTATTTCCATTTTATACGAAACTGTTGCATACATTAAACTTATGTCTTTGCAATGCTTCATTAATAGTCTGTTTATTTATTTTGAGGAAGAATAACTACAGTTGTTGAAAGTTTATTTAGGTCTTCTTTAATAATACAGTTAGGAATATAATAAGTCCCCTAATAGTAAGATGACCAGTTTTTTTTTTACAATAAAAAGGAGGACGCGCGTGAAAATTTAAGAAAAAGTTATACAGCATAAATATATGAAAGGTTTTATTAATTCGAATAAAAATACGCTAATTACGCTTGCAATCCTTTTAGTTATATATTTACTTAAACGAGTATTTTCCCATTAATTTTTTTTTTTGTCAATATATCATTTTCTAATACATCGGAAATTTTGGAGCAAAAAATATCCTTTGCATTGAGCTTTACAGTAAATGTTACAGCTAAAGTATCAACATTCAATCTCTTGATTTCTCACTTGCCCCAAAATCATTACCAACTGGAAAAACTCTTTCAATTTCTGCATTAGTTCCAGGTCAGCACAACGTAAATTCAACAAGAATAACTAAATTAGTGTATGGAAAGTGTTCGTTTTTATTTCTACCCATCTTTTATCAATTTCAGCATGTTGATTTACCAATTGTTCCAATTTATTAGAATTTAAATATACATTGTCTTCTAATTTATTCAAACAGACAATTGTCATCGATTTTAATATCAGGTATTTCTTTCGATTTTACTTGCGATGAAGTCGAAAAACACCATTGAAAACCTGTGCTATTTGTTTCAGATCATTTTTCGACATATTGGAAACATGTTTGGTTCATCTCTGAATAGAGGTTAACAGATCAGTGTTTTAAAATATTGAAAAGGAGGGCACTTATCGAGGAAGGACAGAATCTATAAAAGGAGGACTGTTCTCCCTAAAGGAGGACGGTTGGTCACCTTACTAATAGGAATATTAGAGGGGTGATTGATCGTTGTAATTCGAAATAACAGGAAAGTTTTATTACGTAATTTTTAACTACGTTCAAATGAAGAAGATCCACTCTCAACGCTTTCTCGCCATGTTAACGTGAAAACTTTGTCTCCACACACATTCAACGTGTATCTCAGCCCCGCTACATAATAAGGCTTTAGTAAAATCAGGACTCGATTGAAACACGGCCTACCTCAAGTTCGATGCCGTGGCCACATTGCTATCAACCAGAATATAGAAGAAACAATATCTGTATGGAGTAGCTTTTCAGCTAGAATTGATCCTCGTTACACGTTAGTAAATTAAGAATACTTCAGAGAATCCACTACAGATATCTTAATTAAACCAAAAGATTAAAGAGCTTGTAAATTTTTTAAAAAGCTATAATCCGTGAAACTTTTTTCCCCATCAAGATAACTGCGATTTAATGCAGATGATACCACGACAAGGTTTGGTCTCAATAGATGACGAACAGATACAGAACCGTTTCCGACTGGTTATTTTAAGGCGTGGGTAGCTCTGAAGGTTACAATGATACAAGTCAGCAGCTCACAAGTTGTAAAAATTTCACTAGACAATCAACAAAAGATCAAGATCAAGGTCAGAGAAGCGAATTAATTCACAAACACGTGTGATTGATCAACTATTTGAATGGCATCCTACATAATGAATTCAGAACCAGATCATCAAGATTTCGAGATACGAATTATATTCGATCAAGACATGAATAAAGATCATTATCACTGGCTGAAGTTTTTAATTATTATCTATAATGAAATCACCGCAAGAATCAACCTCATTTACAAGCACTTTTATTCATTCTCGCTTCATAGGACATACAAGGGATGTAGCTTTGATGCTAAGTTTCAGCACGAGATTCTATGCTCAAGATAAGATCACAAAGATTGTATTAATTCAACGATTTATTATTTCTGAAATCCCATTTCTGCTTTGGAGAATTAGTAGCATCAGGTTATCAGTCATTCGGAGACAATCGTAGTTGTGTTATAATTGCTCTTCATTTATAAATTAGATACATAATGATTTGAGTATTATTCAAAATCATGCAAGAATTTACTGTAAGTATCAGGGGCGTAGCTACCGCTGTATCAATGATACGGGGCCTCCAAGCTACAGGGACTACTATATATAAGCAAAACATCGTGAAATTTTAAAGGTGTCCAGAAAGGGGCCCCAAGAAAGTTTTGATACAGGGCCCCTTAAGATTAGCTACGCCAGTGGTAAGTATCCTCAAACAATGCCCACCGTTCCCATACAATCCTATATTTACTTTTTAAAATTTCAAAACTAAATCCATTATAAATTCACCATTAACTATATATGAAGCATTCTATTAGTGTTGTTGTTGCACATCCCCATTGGTCAGCAGTGCTAGACCAGGTCCATGACATCGTACACTTCAGAAAGTCCAACATCAACAAGGGATCGTCTTCTAAATCCTGCTTGGTGAGCCCTAGGCATTCAAGGATGTGAGCAGGCGAGGCCGGCTCAGAAGAGCAGTTCGTGCACATTTCAAAGCTCTTGCATCCTTCGGAAAATTTCATTGTTTTGATATGGCCACTTCGAAAGCGGGCTAGAAGAGTTTGATCCTGTCTTGTAAAACCGTAAGCCAGAGAGCCTCCAGGACGAGAACACTGATACCAATGGTACTCTGGGGGGTAATCCAAGCGGTCTTATTCTGGTGTTTTATTCTATTAGTATTACAGCTTGCATATTAAAAACACTCTGTTTTTTTTCTTTTAAATTGTCTAGGAGGAAAAGAGGACCAATAGATTAATTTTTGGTACCTTTTGGTAGTAGGAACCAGGTACGTCTTAAAGCATGCCAACTGGGCCCGGGCCCAGGACCTCACCCTCGGTGGAGGCCTCGTTTCGTTTCGACTCTGTCATAATAATATCATGATCCAGATAATTTTAATGGTCAAATATTATTTCCGTACATATTCTTCGAAAAACAGGGAATTTCAAATTGCATGTCAACTCGCAAAACTATTATTATGTGATGACCGTTGTCTATGTCTAGGCTTAGGCCTTTTGCTATAAGCAATCATTCGATTCATTTAGTCGAAATGCGGCCATCGATCGAGCCGGTTTGTGCCTAGGTTTTTGAGATTTATGAATCGTGCACATTTATTTGTTTCAAATTATTGTTTGAGAGAGTACTTGATAAAACATGTTACTGTCTACTTTTGAAGACCTCAGGTAGGGCCTACTTTTTCATAGGATTCAGGACCTAAAAATCTTAAGATTTCTTTGAGCCCAGGGTCTCAAAGAAGACGTCCTGGAAGGGACCATAAAGCCAAACACCCCAATACGGAGAAAACAAGACAAATTTTGCCCATAACCAATAGCTAATATTAATACAGCCGGTCCCGATGAATTCGTTAAATTGGGGTCCGACTGTATTTAACTTAAATTTTGTACAAATGAAAACTTTTACATTCACCACTTGAGAACTTGAAGGCTCAGTTTTTCATTTAGTATGATTATTGGCTAACATCTTTAAGGAAATGAAGGTTCAATTTCAGTGATTCAAGGTTCAAGCTCTTGGCTCGACTTGAAACGCTACCAATCTCGAAGCTTGCGACTTTGTTCATGAGACTACTAAAAAAACCTTGAAGCTCCGAACTCCAGCTATCAAGACTAAAACCCTAAACACTGCGGTCTAAAAGTATATCATCAGAAGATTCAAATGATGAATCCGATTAAGATTCCGAGAAAAATTATTATTCAGAATATAGTACATATTAAAAAGATTTCAAATTTTAATTTTTATTTTTCAATTGGACATTAAACTATCATTAAATTGCAATGAAGAGACCCTAGTTCGTTATTAAGACTTACATACCTGCATTTATATATAAGTGGTATTGACTTACTAAACACAAATCAGTAATTTATTTTTTAGGGCAGCGGAAAAAACACATACTTTCCAGAAAGCATGACACCTCAACGGAAACCATGAAAACATTTCATTCCACCATTCGAATTGATATATATATGTATACATATATTTAAAAAAAACGGAATGTTACATTATTCATAGATGTCACATACACAAAGCCGACCAAATGTCAGTGCGATCCATCACAGGGAACTAATAAAATATTCACCGAGATCTTTCACCTCAATCAAAAACTGAAAAGAAAATTACAGTTATCGAATGACGAATTAGCATTCACTCAAATTATTCCCTCCGACCTTTCTGGGCCCTAGAAAAGAAAGCCCCCAAGTTCATTAACGCTGGTAACCTTGAAGAACCCCATGGCACGAACGTAATTTTCATTAGTATTATGTAACTGCATCGCCAAGAAACTAAAAGAGGTGGATTAGCAACGCTAATTGAAGTCCTTGAAAGCACTGGAGCCTTCATCGAAGCAAAGGGAAACATTAATTTGCAGTTTCCCTTCGTCATAATTACTGGCAAGCTGTTATCTGTTATTATTCGTATTTCGTGGCTGAGCTTTCGTATGGAAACCGGTTTTGTTTCAATGTGCCGATTGGGCCGCTACTTGATGGAAATCTGTCAGGGGGAGCTTTGATGGGCAATTTTAATTTAGTGTCTGTCTTGGAGGGGGCAATTTGTCCGAGGAACGTTTTCTTTTCACTCCTTTTTGGAATGGTGTTTCATTATTTTTGGACTGCTGGATAAACATTTCAGTGGAAGAAATTAATCAGTACCTTTTCTTGGATCTCACAAAGAGAGAAATGACAGAGGACAGTCTTTTTTTTTCTGGCGCGATGTCTGAAAATATATATATATATATTCCATTTATTTCATCTTCTTCCAGCATTAACTGGAGATAAGGACGAGGATAATTGTTGGATCCTCATTAGCTTTTATATCAGACAAGAAAAATAATATAATTGTGGGATGCAGTTTCCGAGATAAAAGAAATTTGATGACAGTAAGTAATTATATGCCACAAGAATACGTTAGATTCGTTGCTTTTTCTTACCTTCGGTTGCAGGTTGATGGGCTGAAATAGGGTAAGACATCCCAGATGATACCAGACTTTCCATTGATTTCGGGATATTTTTCTCCAGTTTTTTATAAACTTTTTGTCGTTGCACTAATGGCATAACATTAATTTTCTAGACAATACGGATGCAATAACAAGAAAGAGATGCCAGTGCAGTTGGACAGGTCGGAAAAAAAAATAATAATGGAGTCTCCACGCGTTTAATCTAAATCGGCTCGAAAAGTTTTCATAAAACTTGCAAGAAAAAAGACCCTAGAAAGGAATCTGGCCACATCAGATTTGGATTTCAAAAGTTTTTCATTCAATTAGTAATTCAATTGAAAAATTTCATTTAGAATAACCAAAGCAATGAAGTTTCGTTTAAAATTTTATGAAGAAATATTTACACGTATGAAACGATTTACTTAATATTACACTGTTAATCAGGAGCGGTTCTACTAGATCGGACGAAGAGGTTCAAAAATCAGGCTCGATGCTTACCTTTTGTAATGTGAAGAACTTTAATGAGTAAGGGACAAAAATCGCAAGTCATTGACAGCGGAAAAAAAATATAGTCACATACAGTGGAGTACACTAGGATGGGGATCGGGCAGTACCGCACCCAAGGGAAGGGGGAGGGTCCCCACCCATAGATTTTGATTTTTTTTCGACTGATTTTAATCTTATATAGTACGTAAAATTTAATTAAGTATGTTATTAATAATTAATTGTATTAATTAATGCTAATTATTTATTCAATAATTAATTTTTACTGTTTTTTGTTCATGAAAATCGACACAATCAAAAGAATATGTTGGGCGTAGTGTTGGAGCATGGTGGACTTTCTACCCTGGACCCCCTTCTTGAAAAATTCCTGTGAGCGCCACTGGGTTCGGGGGTTCAAATCCCTCCCATAGACCAATATATTTTTTTATTTTTAACATAAAGATTGCATCTAGGTGATTTCGTCAAAGTTTTTAAAAAAACGTAACCCCTCAAACGAAAGTAGTCTCTGCACGCCACTGGTTACGTACTTCGTTACCTTGGACATTCCTTCAAAAACGAAATTATAACGCTATTATCTAACACAAAGCGAAAATTAAAGGCTAAGAGGAAAAAGCAAAATACTTTTCAGTTATTCTAGATTAAACATCAGATTCAAGTCACGTTGTACAAATTTCATTTGTTGCCCGAATCGTTTATTTAGAAATGCATTTCCTATTGGATTTTATTTTGTTTAGATGCAACTGAGAAAGGATAGTAAGCAATTTCACAAATGAATTGTTGGTTATGATTTAGATGCACAAAATATATATAGCAACTGATGCGATAGGGTTCCAATATGAAAGGAAGAGAAAAATAGTGTACAAAGTAGGTTTAAGAATGTTAATCTACGGGTCATTTGTATATACCTTTGTGTCTCATTCATCAAATCTCGTGGTGAATGACACAGCCGAGACAATATTTGAGATTATTGTCTTTTTGAATATTTTCAAAGTATTTTACTCGATTTCTTCGGCGTTTTCTTACAGATGGAATTTTTTTTATAAATTAATTAACTAATTATAAAGCTCATTAGCGAGATTACGCGAAAAAAAGGACACGCGGAAAGCAATAAAACCTCTGAAATTGTTATTCAAAGTGATAAAGTTCTAACGTATTAATAGAAGATGACTCCAGATATATGAAAACTTTTTACTGGGCAAGGTCGACTTATAATTTGTCCGATTTTGAAATGGAATGATATCCTTATAAAATATTAATGTCGCTAATAAAATGTTAAAATGGCTGAAGTCAACGATTAAAGAATCCTTCGGTTACTCAGCCAAATTAACAATTTCCAAAATTCATCTTGGTTTGAAAGGCCTTTTAATAAATATACCAATGTGACGTCTTCGATTTTGGTGAACCTCACCCTCCATTCATTCAAGTTTTATGGCTCCGAACAGGTGTGAGTGACAAGTGCATGTGGAGTGACAGGTGAACGTGGCCATGGGTTCATTGTTTATTGTCTGGACCTCGGGCAAACGCCGACACCCGATCTAGGAGTATAATGGTCAAAGAAAGCCGGGACCCCATTGACAATAGGCGAAGCCTGTATGAAAGAATCCTGTCGCCTCGGCCGGTGTCGAGAGAAGGGATTATGCCAGGGGGTTGGTGTAATAAGGGTGTTCAGAAGTTAGATAAGAATTATAGCGCCCTTAGTTTCCAGACGGACCAGGAATGTATTTGTGTTTGCCGCACAAATGGTACAAGAATGTGGCCCGGGGACGAGGGCAGACTTTTGTGGCCTGCCAATGATAAGAGACGAGGGGCGTGTTGTGGACCCGCCCCGGGTTTTTAAAAGGGGTTTTTTAGGAGACGAGAGATAGAGCCCTGGATGGAGAAAACTGGAGAGGAGCCCTGAAAGAAAAGGGATTGGAGAGGAACGGAAAGAAATGAAAAATGATGAATGCCGGTGGCGTTGAGAGATGAGCGAGTGTTTTCGGAAAAAAGGATTGAACTCTCGTGAGATAGACTGCACCGGCTTGGCATATTTATTGGATTTTATTACTTGATATTTAGTAACCTATGAAGCAAATAAATACTGCTTTAATTTTAAAATGTGGCTGTGACAATTTTTCTTTGTTTGTTATCTATTCACGATGTTACACCAACAATATCACAACAAATCGACTTACCTTGATATTAACATAAAATTTCCCTTAAAGTTCATATTTTCGATTACGAATGCCCTGATAAGCCGACCAACGATCCAAACTTAATATTTAAAACTGAATTTTACCCAGCAATTATGGATTCTTCTAAAAGTTTATCTACTAATTGTGATTGTGTAACATATTACACAGTCGACTCTCGCTAATTCAAACCTTCGATAAAACGAACCTTTCGCTAATTCGAAGTATAAGCTCAGCTCCTAGAAAAACTCTTGATATTTCGAACTAAAGCAATACATTTTGATACATTCAATATTTCGAAGTAAAATCTGTGGCTGGCCATTATACAACACGAGATAATTCGAAGTGATCTAATAAAACTCTGGACAATTCAAACACTCATTATCATGTAGCAAACAGATTGGAGCTTACATGTTTTGTGTTGTATTGTCTACCCTACCCCCCTTTGATGACCATCGGAGTTGACTCCAATAATTCTGGCAGAAGCTAAAGTGTCAGCAAACAAACTACACAGTTTTTTTTCAAAGTCATGTTGATGCGGACGTATAGCAAGCTTCATTTATTCTAGAAAAATCTATTGACAAAGTTAGATTGAATGTCATGAAACAAAAAAGGTAACAGATTTTGTTCGTGAAAAAAAAAATTATGTACAGTATGTATTCTTTTAATAGTTGTTTTTAATACATAAAAATGTATTCTATTAATACTTGACTTTTAATTTTTGTATAATATGTACTTTTTATAAAAATACTTTTATAATAACTTTATACATATGTACAATTGTTGTTTTATTACATAGTTTCAAATTTAAATGTGTTTGAAAAAAATTTCTCCGCGTATTTTGGGAGTTTTTCCCTACTCTCTTGATAATTCGAAGTTTTTCATTGGTCCCTTCAATTTCGAATTAACGAGTCGACTGTATTTAAATGAATGTGTCCAGAAATATTCTTTTTTTATAAATTTTATATAGATTCCAGTATTTATATGGTCTGATGGCGATTCAATATCTATTGATGTCAGAGGGGGTAAATAAGAAGCTTTTATGAAAGGGGCTTGTTTACATTTAAAAAATACGTAGATGAAAAAACTCTCATAGGCATTATCCTCATGCTAAAAATTAAAAATCTCTTGGTGTTTGGGAGGGGTTTGAGCCCCTAAACCCCACTCATTTTTATGCTGATATTACCGATCTTTAAAAACTTAGAATTTATTGAGAAAATGATTTCCTTTCTAACTTTCTCTTGCAGCTTTAAAAATATATTTAACTCTGTCAATTATAGTTGCAACAGGCGAAAAAGGTTTCTCTAAGCTAAAAATAATTAAATCTCAAAATATCGTCTATGTGCCAGAAGAAATAAAATGATTTATTTCATTTGCATGAGTTATGTTAGATTCCCTCCCGTTAAAAAAAATAAATACATAAAAAATAAAAAGCTAAATAATAAAGCAAATAAGAAAGAATGTTTAGTCCTTTATGCTTTTCCTTCCAATTTTCTTTTTTAGTGTTGCAATGAAATTCTCTCATACAAGATTTTTAAGGCCTTTAAAATGGTTAACACTATAATGATGGTAAAAATATTCGTTTAACCCTCTAGCAATCAGAATTAATGGAAGATTTTCCTTAGGAACATATTTCTTTATATAAAGACTGTTCCGTTATTCCTTCTATCAACTTAAGGTATCCGACTACGTTCGGAACCGTGGTTTTGCAAAAGAGCATAAATGGATAATTTTCCTGACATTTAGTGTCACTTAGATTAGAATACATGTATAAAATAGTTTTAAGGACACATTTTGACAAAAAATATTTAAATACAATATTTTGGCAAAAATTAACTTAGAATAATCTTTTTTCAAAACGTTTCCCTTTTTTGAAAAATGCTTCTGTTATAATAATATTTTGCCTGTAATTAGCTCAGGCCTCTATGCAGAGGCTCCAAATAGAATTTTTGAAAATATATAACTTAGAAAAAGGGGTTTATTCCCTATTTTACGACAACAGAGGGGAGCAATTTTAAGAAAAAAACGCCAATAATTATATTACAATGGGTGGTAACTCTGAAAATAATGTGAATTTTTCAAAAATTCTAGTAGAGAGGACTGAGTTATATACAGGAAAAATATTATTTTAATAGAAGCATTTTTCACAAAAGGAGAACATTTTGAAATATGATTATTCTAAGTTAATTTTTTGCCAAAATATTGTATTTAAATAATTTTTTTTGTCAAAATGTCCTTAAAACAATTTATGCATGTATTCTAATCTGAGTGACATTAAATATCACGAAAATTATCCATTTATTGGCTTTTTTAAAATCACGGTTCCGAACGTAGTCGGATACCTTAAAACAAGCATATCTTCCTTCACAAAATTCTATTCATAAATCTATAAAATGCCTCTATATTTTTCCCAAGGTTCAAATTTTGAGTCGTCGATCTCACACACAACTAGGTAGAATACTTTCACATCCAATTTTGTTGAAGTTATTCCAAGAGATAGTCAAATTTTATTATCAAACCATAACCACATTACTTTTAAAGCTATCTGCGCATAATGTTAAAGAATACGACAGAGATTTTGAATACTTTTTTCGGATGAAAAAAGAATTTCATCATTAAATATTATATCTAGCCTCGCTATCCAGTAGAGAATAGCATATATTTTTCCCATTATTACTCTTTTTTTTTGCATCTCAGTTGACCTAATTTTTTCTTGTATATAAAATGCGTTTCGTATATTTTCTCCAATACCGTAATGCTACATAAGCATCCCTTTCATATGTTAAAAGAAAAAATTAATTTATAGAATATTTTGAAATTTTAGAAACGCTACATGATAAACAGGTACATAGAATATAATATTGTAAATTTTCATCAAAATTGTGGCATTTTTCTCTCTGAAAATGTGCTTCGTATTTGGTGAAGATGACCTCAATATAGAATCATACGAAATTCCGCCATAACCAATAGAATTTCAAGTCTGTAATCAGTACTCGCTTCACATTCGGAATTTTACTAAAAGAATTCATTTTGTCGCCAATTCATTCAATGCAAGAGAAAAGTTTACTTTCACTTAAAAAAAAAAAAAAGCTTTTTAGTGTCATTTAAGAAACTGCAAATTTTTTAAATTTTGTTTACTCATGTTTGTAGGGAAGGAGTGAAAAGTATTGCAGGATGAGGTAAGTAACGCGGTTTCACCTCTAGAAATAATGATTATTTTTTTAAAAACTAAAAATTCGTTTGATATTTAATTTAATCCAGTTCATTGATGCGAACAGATATACTAAACTAAATATATATTTAATATAAACAAAATTATTATAACTGTTTTCAAATAAATTGTTTCTGTGATTATCAGTAAATGCTATTACAAGGCGCATTGGTAGTGGTTAGCGGATTTAAGTATGGAGGACATAATTGCAGTCAGTAAATGTACAATTATCAGCACAAACTAGTCTTTTTTTATACATTTTTATGCTCAGAATATGTTCTTGGGGGTCTGCAAGGGAAAAGTTTCAGAAAAGCACTAATTTAGATCACGGCAATTATACCATCGTCACTGCAGATGAATTGCCCGGGGTAAATATAACTGCAAGTTCGGAATTTCCTAATCAGAATCAATTAAAAATGGCTGATAGAGTTCTCACAACTATGTTTCGTATTATTCAATTTATCCATGAAAGGGAATTTCCCGAATCACTCCCATCATTGTGTGAGTCAGTGTTTTCTTCCCAGAAAGCGCATCTTTCACGGGATTCCCAGATGTGCAATACTTAATAAGAGTTTTGTTTGTTACTTATAATTTTTTTTTCACACTTAAATCCGAAATACAGTTAAGATTTAAAAGAGATTCTGCATTAAACAAGACCAATGGAGAAAAAATTAAAAAAATAATTTTAAAATATTTCTTCCTTTAACTGTTTATAAACACTATACAAGAGGCTGGGTGTCAAAATGTTTGAAAATATCTATACACCATGCCAACGTGAAGATTTTGAGCCTCGCGTCAGATAAAACATGCATCAGCTCTTTTACACGGGAAGTCTTCCGTAATACGAGGATTAGAACCGACGACTCGACAACACCGTCCACGAGTTCGAGACCATAATCATTCGACTACCATGGTCACATGAGAAAATTTTAATAATTTTTCAGAAATAATGAATTATTTATTTTACACACCAAAAGTATTTTTAATATTTATTATTTTATAATTAGTACAAGAGCTAGAAATTACGATTATATACATTTTTTTTATCCCAAAATCTTGACTAAAACAAATAGAAAACAAGTTTCGAAAACATTTTGTATTCTACAGTTAACAAAAATGGTGCAAAAATAAATCATTGAATACTCTCCTTTTGTTTCAAAACACGAATTTTTATCCATACTGTATAGATAATTTCACCATGTAGTATTCAAAACTCCCCCCCCCCAACAGAAGAATTTTAAAATATTAATCAGAATTTTAACGTACGTTATAAGCTTACTTTTATCATAATGTACTTCATAAACGAAGTTTATTATCGTCTACCAATTTCAAGTACAGTCGGACCCCTATTTAACACATTTCGCGTTTTAACGAATTCTCTCCCCCACCCCGACTAAAATGAATGCAAAAAAATCCCTATTTAACCCCGCATTATTTTAACAGCCGAAAAAAAAAAGTTTGTTAGTTTCTTTTGAAATAAGACATCCGGAAAGGAAACAGTTTTTTTTTTGTAAGCAGTAAATTTCGACGGAAAAGGGTGCACGGAAGTTATGAGTGTAATCTATCGCGAAAGTTTTAAATTGGACAGGAAATTCTCTTCTTACGTTATCCAATGTTACTAATATTTTAACAGCTGAATAAAGTGTGAAATCTCGAACTATTGATCTCTTTTTCTTTTTGTAGTTGCTTATTACAGAATTTCCAAAAGGTAAATGTAAAAAATTTGTATTATTTTTTTGAACCCCGAATTAACGAATAAAATAATAGGTCCCAATGAATTCGTTAAATCGGGGTCCAACTGTGAATCAATGTTTGCTAATATAATTTATAATGAATTTTTAGTAAAAAGTATTGCATGAAGCACGGCATCAAAAGAATATCAAAATAAGGATTTCAAAACCCTTTTGTTGAAAATAATTTCTTAAAATTTTTACCTTGATAAATATACTGCAGAAATTTATATTCCACCTGTTCCTCTCTTTCCCCATAGAATTGACATTTTCTTAAACATTCATATAGGTAGATAATGAATTAATCGTAGGAGTAAGTTTCTGCAGCAAAATAGCATATTCAGGTAAGTTTTAATGCATTATATGATAAACACATTTAGTTTTCAAAGTTTATTAATGTTACATAAAAATTCAAATGATGTGACTATTTGCATTTTAAATTAATTCCTCAGAAAAAGTTCATTTGAAGTTGTATTTGATGTAGAAGTATACTGATTATTGCATGCAAAATTAAAAATGCATTGTAAATTGGCATTTAATTTGCCATGTTAATTATATAAAATGAAATAATTAATGTATAGCAATGTACCTAAAATTAGGTTGAAATTTAATTTTTTTTTATATTAAAATGATAAAGGTGGGGAGATATGGAAATAAGTTAGCTAAAATGCAATGGTTTTGCTGTAATCTTAAGATAAAAGAAATGTATATTTTATATCTGTTCCTCAGATTAGAGATTTTGCCGAGGAAGGAATATACAGGGTTATTCAAAATTCTCTCCCAGTTTTCAAAGCGCTATGGTAAAAAAACTAAGACAAAATACAAAAACAATTATTACATAGCATTCATAAAACCAATTGTCCAGTTCCTACTCAACATGACCACATGTGTTACCCTTTCATGCAGTTTTGCAAGAAACTAAGACCAAGTTTTCGAATAACACGTGCTGTCAATAACATTGAGTAGAGTGTGGGAGGAATTGGATTATGCCATGTAACTAAAGTTTCACACATAGAACACCTTTAAAACTTAAATTGTTTCTTTACTACTATAGCGTTTTAAAGCCCTAGAAGGAATTATGTAAATAAGCCTATATGTTAAATGCAAAAGTGCTCTAAATATTTCTGTAGTTTCATTCACAAGAAAACATTAAATTCCAAATACTGTCAAGAATTAGCATCTTTATTTTGTTCACAAATTGCACAATCAATTATAATACTTAAAGAGCAATTATCACAGTCAACAAGTAAGAGTTCATCACTTATTTCAGCTCTAGATAAAATATATTTTCCACTACACCTACAATCTCTTTCATATTGGTCTAGTTTCGCATTGTAAAAAGTTTCTGAAAGACTAATTTCTTCTTGTACTGGATGCACAGAATGAAGTTCTGATGCTTTATATGTTGCATCATACTTTTTACGAAGCTCATCATTGCTCAGGGTTTTCCACGCTTCGTCAATTAGATGAAACTGTGTGGAATGCTGGGTATTACTTTTATCAGGATGGTATTCACGAATCAAATTGTGGTAAGACTTTTTAATCTCCTCTCGAGATGATGTAGTGGATACACCAAGAACTTCATAATAATTCTTCATCTGAAAAAAGAAAAATCATTAATCCACAAATTAAACTTGTACATTTAAATGTTCAAGTTTCTTTTTTCTGCATCAAAGAACTAAATCAGAATGCAAACATGAAATCTTGTTTACATAAACTGGCATGATAAAAATATTTTAAAGACTTAACCCTTTACCAGGCTGTGATAAATAATACCACCAAATTCATTGTCTGGTTAATTTCTTTTACACATTGTACTGAAGAATGTTTTCATGTAGAAATTCTTAATTTTACTATTTCTTTCGAAGGTTGTAATATTTACAACGGCAAATGTAAAACCAACCCTTTGCCAGCCTTGATCGGGTGGCAGTACAAACAACTTAATTCCTTTTCTTAATGAAACTCATCTCCAAAAGTATATTTTAATGTACCATCACTGGAAAAAAATAGCTATATAAAGGGTTAATATAAGAATTTCTTTGCTTCAGAAGGTGCTTTTACAAAAGTAGAATTTATATTTCTATGATTTACCAGTAAAATACTTCTACGTGTTCATTATTATTTATGCCACAGTAGTCATATCTAAATTTCTTTTACAGATTCCAAAATTAAGCTTCTAGCATAAACAAGTTAATATAACCAAAAGTAGTAATCCAAATGGAATCTTCAGCCAAAGCAGTTTTATATTCATGTAACCAAGGGTAGGCAATTGTTTTGGCACGAGGGCTATATTGTGGAAGCACAGGATACCACTTTTTAAAATGATTGCATTCATTTTGTGTCTCGGGAAAGGTATATTTATTGATTTTTTTATGATAAATAAAATAGTGGCAGTTTTATTTACCGTGCTAATTAAATGTTATCTATAACTAGCAGGAAACTTAATTTTAGGATCCGTTTAATCAGACAAATGTACCCTTTCCCAATTTTGTTGAAATTCTCATCACAGCCAACTTGCATTTATAATTGTTCTTGTTCATCTTTAAGCAAGAAAAACTTTGCTTATAAATTATGTTGATTCAAATATATAGATAATATTTTTGCCTACTCCGATCTAGAGTATATTCAATAACCTTTCTATATATAGCAAAGGAAGAAAAAAATTTAGTTTCTTTTGGTATGCAATTGTTAAGTCATTGAATGCATTAATTTTAGTTTAAAAACTAGTATTTGGTCTTAGACTATGATAAGTCATAAAACATCACTAAAAATTAATATTGTAATAAGAAATAGTTTTTTTAGTATGTGCTATATAGAGAGAATGATTTCATTATAAGTTAAAACTGTAAATAGTAAGGGCATATTTTTATTTATCTCAATGGAAAGTAAAATAGAGATTAATTACCAAAAAAATATATAAAATGGCATTAAAGCATATATATTCTTACATATTAATTAGAAGTATTTCTACTCGACTTACACATAGTCTATAATTAAGAGCAAGATTTGATAATTATCACTAATTTTATAATATAATTATCATATTCTAAAGTAACACAGGTTAATGTAATGAACTTTTTAATTTTGAACCATCATCCCATGACAAGGTCTGATCTGGTACTCTATATTCTCTATACTTTTACACAATGCTAATATGTAGGCCTTGCCAGATTTAACAGACCCTTAATGTGGCCTTGAAGCCATGAAATAAAACACTAATGCTTAGTTGAATAATCTTTATATTTAGACTGATAGATAATTAATCTTGTATATTTTAAATAAAGAACCAAAAATAAATATAAACATTACTTAAGTTTTATAATAATGTGTCCAGATGAGAAAGGTTTTTAACTGTTGTACTTTTAAAATATGTGAATACTATCTAAGCATAGAGTACAAATCAAATAATTCTATTGACAGTAGGTATAGAATTAATTTTCTTAAGTGCACTTATACGTCTAGGAGTGATATGTAACAGTACATATGAATATGATAAGTATATATCAATTTTAAATTTTTAAAAAACCATTCTATTTAAAAGTTCAGAAAAATCAATTAGTATATTGAATAGCTAACACAGTAATTATCTTGAACTTCTTAAAAACCTATTTCTCTATAGATTTAGTTGACTATTCAAAACATTCTGCAGAACATGATGTGTAACTCCACATCAGAAAAGTCTACAAAATGTTTATATGCAAGAGCTCAGTATGAATAAAATAGTAATGTTCAGCACATTACCTAGAAATGAAGGCAAAATGGGGTGGTACTGTGATATCCCTTGCCACTTGTGAAATGAAAAAAGATCCAGATCTTCATGAATAAATGTTTTGTTTCAACGAGTTTTTGCAATGTCATTATTACTCGACTAGACCAAAAAGCCTACACAAAACAAATTGAAGCATAAACAGCACAATATAGAAGTTTTCTTCTATAAGGCTGAAAAAACAAATCAAAGCAATTAAGGTGGAGTGAAATTAGAAACAGGATGTACCTACATGCATAGAAAATACAGTTAACTCAAAATAAAAGTTCAAACTCAGCTTTTTAAAAATAAATTAGTAATAATTAACCTTATTCCTGATTAAAACATACTAGATTTTATATGGTAACAATACACTGTTGTATTATAGGAAATCCAGCACATAAATACACAAAGAAAATTTGAAACTACAGATGTAAATTTGATTAACCCGCGGTCACTTGCGTCTGTTTTTGCTACCGTCATTACTCGCGGCGTGTAGAGAACACCCCAAACTTTTAACACATGTATTTAATTATGGAAAAAAAAAAAATTTTTAAACTTATTGCATACAAATGAGACTAACATTAATTTAAATCATGGTTTTGTGCATTCTTTTTGGAATACTGGGAGGGGCTTTTCTTGTTGCTGGGGTGTACAGAACACCCTGCACGAGTGATCACGGATTAAACCTCTTTGCAAAATTATTTTCTAGGTGAAAACATCAGAAAAGTAATCTTTTATTTGGGATTATACGAGCCTAAATTCGACATACAAAGGAAGTTTGCAAAAAACTGGAATTATATAAATGAATACTTTTTGAGGATTAAGTTACATTTAGGTTGATTTATTCTGCAGATGTTTAATGCAAGATCAAACCCAGTAACATTTATATAAAATTTAAGACAACACAAATATATATTTAAAAATATTTAATCAGTAAAAACAATGTTAAGTTTGACAATGCTCTATGAGTTTGTACGTAATAGCAGCAATAATGAAGGTATGTATTTTCTTGCATTTAGAATAGGATTTATAAAGCTATACTTTTTCTCCCACGTAAACATTCAAAAACAAAATGAAAATAAGCACCTTAAAATTATATATAACATTCATTCTCACATATGTATTTGTAATAAATTTAAGTACTTGAATGTGTCAACCTATAATGAAATTCAAAAATTTAACAATGAAGTTTTTAGACCTAATGAAGAGTTTAGATATTAAAAAAGGTTGTTGTTGTGGCTAATGCCACCTGTCTGACGTAGTCAGAACGAAGCCCACGAAATTCATTGTGGCAAGGGGCTAGAAGTACGCCTGTCGTTGGCCTTGAGCACCACACAGGTGACAGTATGATTTAGCACGGAGAAATTCCCGAAGGACGATAGATGGCGACACCACCTATCTCCACCTCCACAATTCTGGCATGGAACTGAAGGAGAGGGAAATATTTTCCAGTCCCCTGCCCATGATTCAGCCCACAAGACTTTTGGACCTACTGATTTAACGAGCACATACTCCGTGTGTACTCTGATGGTATTTGGTGGCATTGGGCATCGAACCCAGGCCTTCTGGTCTGGAGTCCGATGCTCTAACCACCAGGCTACCCACGGCTCATTAAAAAAGGTAATTGGGTATTATCTAGCCAATAAAAGACACAAAGACCAGAAGTATTAAATATGCAAAACTAGTTATTCTGGAAGAAATTAAGACTCAAATTTGATACTCAACAGAAGTTAGAAAATACAAAGTAGTTTTTCCTTCAATTGTAAAAATATCCTTCAAAAGAAATTTACTTGGATGAATGGTTGCTTCCATACAATAAAATTATGATATTTGTCACGATTACTGCTCAACGGCTCAAAATTTTAACATTCATATATATTATTACTATCTACATAATAGATCTTTAAAATTATGTGTTGAAATATCTAGTAGATGTAACATTAAAACAAACAAATGTTAGCAACCATGGTGAACTATTCAAATTTGATTAACATCTAAATACAACAAATCGAAAAAACTACAACGAATCATTGCATTACATTCATTACTAGTGGCAAATTTTAAGAAATTTTTTTATGAATATAAATTGATTTAAATTAGTTTAAAATACTTGCACATTCTAGAATTTCCAAAATAGAACTTAAAACATCTTTAGTTACATCAATAATATAAATATGCAAAAAAAACTAAAAACCAATTCATTTTTTTCATTTAAATTCTATTATTTTATGTCTTTTGATTAACACTATAAATATATAAATTGACCACCTAAAAATTAGAACATATTGATTAATCAAAGACTTATTCACCTAAATGTACCAAGTCACGAAAAATACTCTTGTTCTATAAAAGAACAAACTTCATTTCAATTTAAGATTCATACCACGTGGTCAACACATTGGGAGTTCATCAGTAGATCTTCAAATCAGTTTAATTTCTATATATAAAAATCGTAAAATGACCAAAAGTTTTTTAATATCAAACTTTTGTACATTGAATCACTTTAAAATTAGCAGAAATATTAGTTCAAAGAATTATGAGAGTAAAAATACAGAAATGATTTTTAAAAAACTATCGAATTAAATGGGCATTTCCTTAAATCGATAGATGTACATGTCAACTCCAATATTTAAAATTAGGTGTACTCTAGAAAAATCAAGGTCCATGCTAAATAAAAAAACAAACAAACTTGCAATTGATTTTATTTTTATAATGTTGATCACTAAATGATAATACTGTAATGCATTAAATAACAAATTTAAGGAATAAAGTTTCATAAAAATTTCAAATATTTTGGAAGATTTATATATTTAAATATTAATTATAAAGTTATTTGTTCCCACACTTTATAGCAAGAATATTTCAAAACCAAATACTTGCTCAATTCATAAAATATACCCTACTGAGATTGAATAAAATTCAAAATTTTAAAATCTCATTCAAAGTTTTCATGTATGTTTAGACTGTGACTGAAGTTCTCAGAGTAAGCCAATGATTTTCAAAGTGGTCTATTTCAACCCCCAGTAGTCTACATCAGCAAAAAAATTTAGGGGTCCATGAGGGTCTACGATAGTGACTCTTATTAAACCAAATCATGACTTTAATTTTAAAAAAGAAAATGTAATCAAGTAGAAACCAGATTTTGCCTATTAATCAGATTTATTTACTAAATTTAATGTGGATATAATCTACAGTTATATCTTTATTAAAATAAGCATATATTTTATCAAAACAAGAACCATCCTTTCTTTTTCCCTTGCCAGAATCAAGCTAAAGAAGCATAATATTGGACAGCACGAATTTTCCTGGTTTCTCATTTTGTCACATGCAATCCACCAGAAAATGACATTTTAACCTACATTCAAAGTTAAATGCCCTTTACTCATAGTTTGAAATTATGGTAATACTAAAGGAGGCAATGTATCATATGGTCCCATTGAAGAAAATAAATGGGATATTTCAGGAGGAACTAACTGATTAGAATAGGCACTAATGAAGAACTTGAAGTGAAGTTTAGAAACTGATGTCAGTAATTTTGGTGTTAAAAAGACATACCTGTTATTTATCCTGTATTTATAGAACCAAGGTAAACTAGAGAAGAATTGATGCCAAATATGAAAATTTGTTATTGAAGGGCCAGATTCTCATCCCTACCAGTAGCATAAAAAATTTTTCAGGGAGGGAGGGTCCGGGTGAAAGTTCACATTCTTGTATTTTTACCTTTTGATTTTATCGATTTTCAGGGAAAAAAACACAGTAAAAACTAATTATTTAATAAATAATTTGCATTAATAAAATTAATCATTAATAACAAATAATTAAATTTTAAATATATAATTAGAATTATAATCAATAAAAAATTGAGGTTTAGAGGTCGTGTTCCCATATCCCCCCCCAAAAAAGCATTTGTTGTTCATTTTTTGTAACAGCATTTTTGTTTTAAATTTTTAATTTAAAATTAATCAACAAAAAAAAATTTTTTTTTAAACACTATTTTCCAACAGTTAAAATTAAAATTTTTTTAAAAGTAAATAGTTCATACCAGCTGAAAAAAGATATTTAACAAAAAAAAGTACAAAAATTTAATAATGGGAAAAGTTACCCAAAGGAAAAACATGATAAGGAGTCTAAAGCAATTTTGGGGGAATTTTTTGAAAAATTGTAAAAAGATAGTAAAGTAGAAGTATATTTTTGATAACGAATAAATACTGGGAAAAGATTTTTTTTTTGGGTTAAAAAGATGAGCAGGGCATAAGTACAAAAATCGAGTGAATCCGAAGAAAAAAAATTTTTTTACTTGAAAACATATGTCCTTAAGAAAACTTAAATAAGATTACTTTTCCCTTTTTTTTGACATTACTTATATTTAAATGATTTTTTAAAATTTAAAAAATTTACCTTAATTTACATATTTTTTAAATTTAAGGGAAATTTTCCCCAAGGGTTTTAAAAAAAATTTAATGAACAAAATAGCTTTTAAGTCCTGTTTGTGATGCTTTGTTAATATTAAAATTCTTGAAATGCTCAATAATGTCTAAAACAAAATAAAACACTTAATTCCATAAAAGTAGAATAAAAAACTCCCAACATTTTTAAAGATTTCTGTGTTTTATTTTGAAGGTAAAAATTTCAAAATGCTATATAAATCTTTAAAGATTCTATAGATTAAGAAAATTGTTTTATTCAATGATGAATGAAACTGGAGGGAGGGGGGAAAAGAATCTTTATGTTGGAAATAATTTTTCCTGACAAAAAATAATTTCTGGGAAATTATTAAAACTAAACTCAAACTCAGTGGTGCAACAGCCCATGAGGGCCAGGGAGCACTGTGCCTATCCCAGTATACATGACTATTGAGCACTGAGGTGCAGAAGTAGATGTCCCTATTAGGTGGTCAGTCTGAAGCGAGACCCCCAGTGTTTAAGTCCCCAAGCAAGCTCGTTACTCATTTACTGACCCACTGCAGTAGGGATGAAAGGCTGAGACCTTGCCCAGACTGGGAATAGAAATTGGACCTGTGGTACGGAAGTGTGATATGCTACCACTCAACCTTCACAAAATACTTGCATGTTATATCCTCAACTAATTTCGAGACTGTGGTGCATATTTAACTGTTATCAGTTCTAAGACTAATGACTGTAACAGTAATGGAATCATCCTAAATATATGTGAATGCCACGATTAGAATAGAATGTATTAATTTGTCTAAAAGTGTAATTTTCTTTTACTCTGAATATTGTGACATAATTAAATTAGTTTAAAAAGTTTTATGCGGTTCGTAATGATCAGCAGCATATAACATAAGAGACATCAAAAGATGTCACCCATCATATACACAAAAGATAACATCTTTACATGAAAGAAAATAGTTTCTCTACCACTGGATACATACTGTGTCATTTGGCAATGTATTTTCATTTAAGGCAGGGGTGAGCAAATAGGTTCCCGCAGAGTAATTTTAAGTCCTGCAAAGATAAAATCTGCTTTGAACGTCTGTGTGCGACCAAAGATTCACCCCTTATTTTTCACTATTAGGTGAATTCCTTTAATAAAAAACAAAAGTACCTTGAAAATTTTCCAGCAAAAATTAGAGATCCTCTACAGAGTTTGGAGGACAAGATCACAAGAAAAATTCAGGATTTTAAAAAAATTCAGACTAAATTTAATTTTTGCTGTCTTATTCCATTACTGCTAATGAGGACTGCAGCTTAAACTTATTGACTTGCAGCAAGATAAATTACATTGTGAAGAAAATGTTTAATGTCATGATACTGACTTTTACAAACCTTTGTCTTATGAAAAATTTCCATGTATGAAGAAATTTGCTGAGAAAATTTTCCTTACATTTGGGTTGACACATTTGTGGGCAGTTTTTCTTGCAAGCATTAACAAGAGTAAATATGGAGGAAAGTTGGCTGACAATAGCTAACAGGCTGTGATGAAAACTGTGACAACTGATCTCACTTCTGCCTCTAAAGAAAAATGTAGTAAAGTACAATGGGGTTCCTTTGTCACATTGAACTGATTCGAAAATTAAACGCGCTTGTAGCTATAGATCTGAAATCAGCATATAAAATAGAATAAAACTGCCATTATTTTATCTAGCTTAATTGATTTTTATAAATGCTACAATCAATACCTTTTCTGAAATGCAACTTTAATAAATGCAATAATTTAAAAAGGTGCTGCCTTCTGGTTTCCTCCACTCCCTCAAGCTAGAGAAATTACCCACCACTGATTTAAAGAATTGATCAACAATATAAAGAGCATATAAGATTTTAAGACAATTTGTAATTAATTGCCTACACATTACAATATTAAAAGGTAACCAAGCACTAATCAAGAACATTGAGCTACAATAGCCTCACTTATATGAATACTGGAGCACAGAAACCAACTTAAAACCTACATTTACATTAATCATGAAAAAAAGAAGCACACGCACACACATTCATAACTTTGATACAATTCTGCTAATGTGACACATCAAAGATGAAAGCAAACATGATAAACATGGCTACCGACTGTACCAGCTACAAACTGCCAGTCCCAGTAAAAATTTCAAAGGCATTGAACATAAGATGCCAAACAAGCAAATGATAGATTATAAGTAAAGCAACATGAAAAGGTGCAAATCAAAACCAGAGAGGTATTATTTAACACCCCATTTAAGATTTGATTGATAAGATTTGATTCCATTAAGTTGCTTATATTCCAAGCACTTGCATATTAGTCCATCACCCATCACCAAATGCCATAATATACATTAGCCAATAATGAAAAAAAAATGTGGTCAAGCACATGCTCAAACACTATCTTGATTATAACTGGGAAAATTCTTAAAAATCTTCACCAATTTACCAGTTGATAGTCTTATTCTAAATAATCAAAATTAAGCTTTCAGCAGTTCTAAAAAATATTTTAAACCTATGATAAAAAGTACATGAAAAATTCAGTCTTAATTAGGCAAATTGATAAAACTATCTTGTTTCATATTCTTTGCAATAAATAATAAGCAGCTAACAGCTTCCTACACATGGAATAGTACAAAATTTATAGGATTTGCAAAGCTTTATATATAATAGAATTCAGTACTTGTGTGTTAGTGTCACTGCAACAAAATTTGTACCATGATATCAAAACAAAAAGGTTCTTATGTGTTTTACTTGGGAAAACACTAATCAGTCAGATTTTTGGTGGAAAATGTAAGATTAGTGTGACACAAATTTGGCTGCTGTAATGTTACTATGCAAGTACCTAAAATTTTTAACATGTTGTGTTGTTACTAATGCCACCTGATTGGCAAAGGCCAGATCAAGGCCCACGAAATTCATCATGGTAAAGGGCTAAGTGACGCTTCGTCGTAGCAGTAGCTTTAGACACATGCAGGTGACAGTACGATTTGGCTCGGTTCCACCCCAATTTAGAGGGAGAACACTCTGGGGGTGGTCAGAGGCCTCTCACCTCTCTTCCCCTTCCCCAACCTCACGAGAGGACTTGCGGCTTGACGGCTATTTAGGGTACCTCCATGCCGCAAAGGCACTATACATTTACAAACATCCATGTCTTCTCTGGTATTCGAACCCAACCCCTAAGGCACCGCAGTCAGCGATGCTAACCACTATACTGGTTGGGCGACTCAATTTTTAACATAAATTCAGTATATAAATTATTGAAGCAATTATGAAATTTACAGGAAATATGGCAGGACTGACACTGCAAGAACTATAAAAACATCATGCATTAGGTGGCTGGGCTATCTGTCAGATATGAGAATGTTTTCCCTACCGAAAAAGTAACTTTTTAAAATTGAGGGGACCACATATAGAGGACGACCACCTACATGATGGTTAGACGGTGTGGAAAAAGATCTCAAACTAATGGGAATCAATCGATGGAAAGCCATTGTGATTGATAGGGTCAACTGGAGAAGGGCCAGCCTTGGCCTGTAAAAGGCTGTTGAGTTCATGAAGAAGAGATAATTCTTGATAATCCAAGTTAAAAATATAATGAAATAAAGTATAACTTTTAAATAATGAAATCCAAAATATTAATGCTTCCAAGAGAAAAATTTATTAGAAAGACTAAAAGTACTTTTCTAATGAAGCCATACTATGCTTTTGAAACTATATTGGTAGACTTGGGCTCTTCTGAAGCCTCAGATTGATTGCTTATTGATGTCTCACTACATAAGTGATTTATGAAGCCTTACATAAAAGTTTACAAGAAAAATTTCCTATTTTGAAAATGCCATACTTCGAAATAACACAAAGGCTACTGACAATGGACAGCATAATTTTGAGCCCCTTACAGTCAAGTGATGAAAAGAGCACTTGAACTGGTATCCTACTCTCCGAGCTTTCACACGAATTTTAACCTTTACATATTTAATATTCATCAATCCCTCTTGTCATCAAGTGCTCCAACCCTTTTATACCAAAGTTTGATCATTTTACCTCAAACCACTGAGGGTTAGATGTAGATTGTTGAAATTTTACCTTGTTTTGATTTAATAATTTTAATTTTTAAACGTGCATTCAGAATAAAATCAATTATCCCCAAAACATGAATACAAAGTGATTTCCACGTAAAGTTGCAAAAGCACAACATAAATACACCAGAGTAAATAAAACTGAAGTAATTCAATGCTCTTTGAGCAGTCCTGTACCATTTGATCCACAGACCGGTACCGGTTCGTGGCTCAGGGGTTGGGAACCACTGTTCTATTAGATAGATACAATTTTATTGTAGTTAGTGATATAAATTTTTAGGATAAAATAGCAAAAAATGAGCATACTTATTGCTGGGAAATTCATTGTCTAATACTGGTATGGACAACTTGTTTTAGCTCATGGACTACATGGTGGGAGCATTCATGAACTCAACAGTGCTAATAGGAGTATTGTCTTCCAATGGATCCCTAGCCATTGTAACACCCCAAGCAAAGAAAAGGTGGACTCTTTGGCAAAGCATGGCTGCCATCTCCCACAGCCTTCTGGTGGTTAGTCATGCAGCCAGTCTTTTTCAAATATCTCTGTATCCATGGGAAAGTACATTCACCAAATTCAAGATGATGCTAGGGGAAAGATTTGGTTGACACTGCTCCTTAGTCCAGTCCCAATGAATCTTCCTAGACAAATCTTCTCTGCTACTTTAGACTTTGACTTTAGACTACTATCACTTTGACTGGTCATGACTTTCATCAGGAACACCTACACCAAATTGATATTAAAAACACTCCCGACTGCCCGCCATGTCTTAAAGGAGAGGCTCTATGAATTTTCTTCCAACAACTTTTCTGTAAAGGCTACTTTGTATTGGGCTGTTTGCAGGGAAATTGTTTATATGGCCCCTTTCTTGACATAATAATAATAAAAACATTGTGGGATAAGAGGATAACGGAAGGCTGCACTTTTTTTTAAATGATTGTATTCATTATAAAAAGTTTACTTGAGCCAACTTGAATCTGTATATACTCTTGTTGATCTTCAGAAGGGAAAAAATTTTTCCCTCACAAATATATTTAAATTTTCTTTAAAATTTGCGGGAAAAAATTGTTCTTTATACTTGTTTTAGCTGAAAAAAGAGGGGTAAAAGTCAATATCATGGCATCAAACATTTCCTTCACAATGTGATCTAAAAGTAAGACAATAAGTTTAAGCTATAGCTCCTCGGGTGCTGAAACAATATTAGCAGTAATGGGATAACAAGAAAAAATTGAATTTAGGTTCATTTTTTTAAGAAATCCTCTGATTTTTTTGCCTTGTCAAACTCTGCAGACGATTTCAAAGTTGAAACACTTTTAGGTATTTTTTCCCCTAATGAAAGAATTCTGTTTTCTTAATAGTGAAAAATGCAAGATGAATCAATCTTTGATTGCACACAGGAAACAAATCTTGCTTCAAAATAGATTTCTGACTGTTTAGGTAGGATGCTGTTCACCTACCCCTGATCTTAAATACTTGATACCAGAGAAAATAAAACCCCGGACAGGAAACCAAGTGGAAAATATTAAGGGAAAACCCAAATGATAAAAATCACAACAAAAAAAAAAAACCCAACACCCCAGCATAATGGGTATTTTTTTATTAAAATTAATTTTGATACTTGTGTATTATTGCAACTTATTGGTGATATTATATGAAACGAAGCACGATTGCCAATTCAGCGCATAATGAAAAATTGGGGTTGCCAACTTGGTGAGTTAGCTTGAATGTTGCGGATTGTTATGTGATAATACACAAGTACCTTAAGTTCACATTATAATGAGTAGCAATAAGGATAATTATGAAATAACAAAGATCAACACTTATATATTAACATTACCACAACCAATTTTATGCCACACAAATTATGCTATTTTCCACAAAAACCTAATTGACTTATTTTTTCAAATGAAACGCGTGTAAAACTTTTGTTATTCTCTTTTCCTGTTATGATATCAAGCCACGATTGCATGACACAAATTTGGTTGTAATAACATTAATATCCAAGTTTCTAACTATAAACATATGTATGGTTTTAATAAATATCAATTCTAAAAACATACATTAGTTCTGGTAAAAATATAGTTTTAATTTAAAATCTTCTCTGAAATAATTACAGCATTCAATGAAATGCTGAAAATAATTTAACAAGAAGTTGACTCTAATTGGAGGGGCCACACACATATCAAATTTTAAATTGAAAACATACATAAAACATTTATATAAAAGAAAAGTAAATGAAGTCAGTATGATGTGAGAAATCAAATAATGTTAGAAAGTAACACAACCAATATTAGAAGTAAAGAAACATTAGCAATACCAATTTAGAATTTCACCTTCAGCAAACAATCACAGATGCTCACCAATCTAGTGTCTATATTAATTAAAAACTATTTAATAAATGGGAATTCGATTCAGCTCTACTAATCTTCAGAATAGCATCAGCTTAAAAAGTTTCTAAAGTTTTAAAATAAATTACTGAAGTTTTAACTAGAAAAAGAAGAATTTCCAACAAGGAATTAATTTTGAAATGAAAATCTAACCTAATAAAGAACTCGAAAATAATAAAAACAGAAATACTTATAAAAGAAAAAAAAAACTGGGTAAATCCATGTGGTTGCTAAATCAACCCATACAATTTTTCAACCTATAATTCCTTAAGTTAAGATTCATAAATTATACCAAGTTAATAAATAGAAAGTATGTCAAATACAAAAACATCTTAACTACAATTTTTATTAAACCGATATCAATCGAGTTTTCGCCACACAGAAAAACGAGATGTCTGATTTATCTTCGATGACTAATGAACAACGGTATGATAGTGAGAGTCACCAAAACCATTAATGAAATTTCACTTATTGAAGCTTCAATGAAGAAATAACATTATACATTTGTTTGAAATTTTATTTGGATTTCTTACGATAACAGAGTCAAAGAACTTTTTATTTATACATGATCTATTAGTTTATAGAGAACCACAGATACAGAAACTGCGATATAATTCATAAACAAATAATACTTCTAAAGTTTATTTACAGCGAAAATCATTTTAAATTCTCAAAATACACTAAGAAATGAATTATTTTGAAGTAATTAATGATTTAAATACATAGTAAATATAGGGAAATGTACGGAAAATTTATTTTTCACTAAGCCTACCGCGGCACGTAAACACCGGTGAATCCATATGTCGTGATGGAGGAAAAAACTCAAAAAACACTAAATTAGGAGTTTAATAAATATAAAATGCTGCTTACCTTGCAATCATGTACATCTCATAAGCTTCATCAACACCAACGAGCAAAATAAAGGTATCCAAATATGCGAAGAACACGTCAACACACAACTAAAACCCAAACAAAATCGCCATGACAGTTTTTCCAGCAGACGGTCTACCCATCATGCTTTGCGGTCGGAAATGCAGGACGCGCATGCGTTCTCCAATCCAATTAATTTTTTGAATAATTAATTAGCGGAGTAAAAATACCTTCTCCTGTGAATAAGGCTATTTTCACGGCTGGCCGTGAGTTAGAAACCCATGAGAGGAGTGAGTAGTGACAAAAACAGCCCGCAGCGGACGGCGCCAAGGAAGGTTTCGGAGCCAATTTTTAGGCAGTTTGCGGGATTCAGAGGCGAGAAAAATCTGCGTGGCGTCGACGTTAAAACACTTGGATGACTCACACGGCCATTTTTAGCCAGATTGGCGCGTGTTAATTAGGCCCTGGCATTAGTCCGATGAGACAGTTTGTGCGATCGCCGGCTACGACCGTTGCTCCGAGGAGCACAACTCTCTGGTGTGCAGCTCGACCGCCGGCAAGCCAGCTGTGAGTGGAGGTTATCGATTTTTTTCGGGGGGGCTGATAGTAGAAGTGTCTGACTGCTCCCACATGTGTCACATTTTCATGGCGCACGCCGTGGCGGAGGAACATTAATTCCACCATTGTTAATGACTTGTGCTGCGATTTGCCGCCGGAACGTTCAGTTTTGCGTGGCGCTCGGCGTGAGCTGCACGCTACTTTCTTATCGTCTGGAAGTCGAAGAAAAACAAAAGAGATTCTTTTTCTTCTTTTCGCACTCTTGACTCCCGCGCTGTTAATTTTTTTTTTTGAGCGGATTAATTGCTGAAATTATAATTATATGATAGACTGGCATTAATTTATTGACTTGAAATTTGCTGGTGATATATGGCAACAACTTGAAGCAGACGATAGTTTCTTTGGAATGTATTGAGTGGTAAGTTTGTTTGGAAATTATTAGTTTCTGTTTCAGTTTCCCATCAGTAGGAAAATGATTTTGTTTAGTTCGGATAGTTATATCCGTATAGTTGTTGCAATGAAGTAATTAGAAAAAAATTACCCTGGTTTTTTTTTAAAAAAAAATATGTATTTTTTGTTTGAAATAAATACATAAATTTATTATTTTTAAAAATTAAGTAGGAAACGTTTGAGACTTCTTAACATTTTTGAAATTTATATCTCCTATTTTCAATTAATCTCCACGCACACAGAAAAAAAGAGAAGAAATTAGATTGACGATGATTAAGACATCTGTATAACGGAACTTAAATTCTTTTTTTAATTCTTGCGAAACATTTTAAAAAAATTGCTGGAAAAGAAATACAGATATTACAAAAAAGATACATCCGCATGTTGCGTAACAGTAAACAATTACTGCGCAAGTAAACAGAATGTGTATTTTGAATTGCATAGTTAATTAAAACACACTACTGAAGGTATTTTTTTCAATTTCTATTTCTTCTCCCTTTCTAATTTGATGAAACATTAAAGAAATTGTAGGTTATATAAGAGAGTAGCAATTAAATTAATTAGTAATTTTTTTCGGATTAAACTTAAAGAAGTAAAAGAGAAGAATTTGTTTGCTTAAGTTTTATAACTTTTTATCGTCTGAAGAGATTAAGCATATAAAAAGAATAATTAATTTGTTTAAGTTAAGAACTTTTTATCGTCTGAAGTGCTTTTAGGCTCCGTTTATTCTATCAGAATTTAAAACAAACATTCGAAAATCTTGTTCTTAAGTAATCATTTGTGCGGGGAAAAAATATCGGTGCGTGATTCGATTCCTTAGAATAAATCGCTCTTAACCTTCACCGAATCGAAGGCGTGAGAAACGAGGTTGATATCACGAATTTATACCCTGTGTAGTTTCATCGCTTTGATCGATGATATTAAGTGATGTATTCATAAGGGGTTAAAATATCGTACGATCAACGTTCGAAGTTGGCGGGTTCGTCGTTGTTTTGATTCACCACGCGGGTCCTTTCCAAACTGGGACTCGGGAGAGAAAGCTTTGATGCACGTGCGTCAGAGAAAAGTTCGTTGCTAAATAGGAAAAAATGAACTTGGAAAAGAACGTTTGCTATGAATATGAAAATTCTGTAGCGGAATGTCAATTAAACATACGATGTTCGTTTTTCCGCTAGGTTTCACTTATTTTTTAAAAAATTATGACTAAAAAAATTGGTAATTTTTTTTTTATTTGGTGTTTGTAGCTTTGATATAATAATTAGTTTGTAATATCGATTGATAAGATACACTCTAATTATTAAGTAAATATTTGTATTTAACGTAGTTGTTCTTAGTATTTATACTTATCAATTCCATGGCATTGGCGACCTTTGGCTAATTATAGGTTGAAAAATATAACTCCGAGACTGATTTTAAACTTTGTTTTCTAATATGAATATTTTAATCAGTTTTTGCCTTTATTAGTTTTTTTTTTAATAAAATTTATACTTGTTGCACGTTATTCAAATTTTAAAAGCTTCATCGTTCAAGATTTGTTATCGATATATTTTTTGTTGTTGTTATATTTCTTTTTTATTATTATTTCTAGTTATGTTGAGTTAACAGTAAATGTTATAAAAAATATATATATATATGTATATAACACACACACACACACATTGAAATTTGAATGAAATTTCTCTATTCGCAAATGGTAAATTAAAAGAATGAGAATCTTTGCAAATTTCAATCTTATTGTTCAGTATATATAGCTTTTCCCAGTAAAATTTTAAATTAAAAATGCAAACTTCCTCTTTAGTGGAAGTTGAACCAAATATTTTCACTACAGTTCATGTAAAATAAAAGGTCAGAAAAAATCGCTTGCCCGTTAAAATGTTACGAAGACTTGAAAGTTTTCAAATTGCATTGATATTGCTTACTTTTCTAGTGTAGTGTTCGTCATTTAGAATATTTTACAATAATGAGATTCACTGCTAGTTCACCCTAGAACTTTTTATCTGAATATTATAATCTAATTAAATTAAAAGTAAACTTATTTTTTGAGGATGTGGGCAGTTATTCAACTCATTCTGAATCATAGTTACTGCTTCCTCTGTTATATTATCACTATTTTGCTTTGTATTAAATTAATGCAAGAAATTAGATAATTGAATGCTATGTATTCAATTAATTAAAATCGTGCGTGGTGGGATTTTATGATATTAAACTGTGGCTGACCTTTTCGTTAATTAGAAATTAAAGCAAGAATGGAACACAGTAAGAAGTCTCCGCTGTGAATTTGTAAGTACTTTTAATAGCTCCGGAATTTAAGTGGGAATAAAATGTTCAGTTTTTCTTTATAAATTCATAGGATTTTATTCACATCCTAATGATGTTGTGTATAAGGATAATCGTTTCTATAAAATTCCATTTAATGATAGTTTAAAAGTAGATTTCGTGGTGCCAAACGGCAAATGTCTTTAATTTTTTTTAAAAAAATGACTAATTACATAACGGACATACATTTGTGTACGCGCGAAACTAAAATATTTGCATACTTTAATTAAAACTGAAGAGATTTTTCGTATGATTGTTATTTACTGTAAAAATAAAATCCACGTTGAATCAGATTTTTTTTTACATTAAGAATCTCATATTGTTAGGAGTATCAAATAATAAATCGTTCTTTGAGCTTTGAAAAACATATCGAAATTATTCACATATCAAATTTTATTCATAAGTGAGTATCAAACTGGTTCCTACAATGTTAATATTTCTCTTCTAAAAATCTTTTCTTTCTTCATTTGTCAAAATTTTTTTCAATATAAATGAAAATAGATTTGATTGTTATTTTATTTTAAGGAAACAAAAAACAGGATTCGGATTTGGAACGACTTTTTTGATAGAAAAGGATTATAATTTTCAATATAAATTGATGAGGTTGTGATACAATACTTGCTTACCCCCAGGATGCTTTTCTAAATTTAAGCAATATTCAGTATACTCAGAATTTGTACGACGTAATATGAAACTGGAAATTTATCTGATATTAAAGAGAATAGGAAATAAAAAAATATATATATATGAAACACACTATTCGAAAAAATGGTTTGATTCGATTAGGAATGAATGAATTAAAATATGTTGCTATCCATCAGTTTGTAAAGTCAAAGTTTATGTTAATATCTCTTTTTCTATTCGAAAAGTAATCTAGATTTAAGTTCCTTATATTGTATTACATTAGACTCAAAAGTACCTTTAATAAATTACAAATATGATTTTAAAAAATATTCATTATTTTCTACTTCGCGCAGTTTTTCTATGGCTGCTAAAATTTTAAGTTTTCTTGAGTTATTTCTTTCATATAGTGTTTTTTGCCCTATTCAAAGATCTGGTTAATGCTAGTTCATGTTTCTAAATTTTGAAACATGGTGTGCATATCCGAGTTGTTGACATATTCTCCATATTCATAAATAGACTGGCTGCATTTTTAATGTATGCCAGCCTCTGCTCTTTAAGATCGTGGGAATTACGCCCAAAACGAATGCTCATCGTTCGCAAGTTCGTTAAATTATTAACTGCATTTACTTCCAATCTTTTTTTCAACGTGCTGAAAGGATCGGCTCTACATGTCACGATAAATATTTTTAGAATAATTTGTATTATTTTAAAAAGTGCTGCAGCACAGAATTATAAACCATACTATTCGATTTTCTTTTGCTGCGTTGTGCATTTGATTACTGATACTTTAAAATTTCAATACTTTTATTGTTTACATTGTGGAGGTCTTCTAAGGCATCTTTTCAACTTACGATCCGATTGATATTTTTTAACACTACTTTCATTTAAACTAGCACGCATTCCCATTCAAAATTTGCACGTAAAGCACCAAAGACCAATTTATGCATAAATCATTACTGTATATCACGTAAAAATAAATATGAACTATTCTTATTTATTTTATTTTTGAAGTTCTAAGTGCGGAGATGTTGGCAAATCTAGGCTACACATATTAAAAAAATAAACATACATTTATAAAAAAAAAAAAATGAATTGATAGGAAAGAAACGTAGAAATGAGTTAAGTTCTCCCTAAAACTACAAAATTACAATTTATCCTTATGAGACATAAAATTTTGTGTGTACAAAATGCGATGAAGGTTATACTAGTAATTCAGAGAAAAGAAATATTCCTGACTAATACATTTCCTTCTTCTCCTAATGCCGCTTAAAACTTGTCGTGTAATGGTACGGGGTGCACATGAAATTTTTTGATGCTCGTAGTCTTCTGTTAGGCGTGGCAGGGAAGTAGGGATGTCTTAAGACTCTTTGAGGCCCTGGGCCCAGGGAAATGTTAAGACTTTTTGAGGCCCCGAGCCCCTATGGAAAAGTAGGCCCTACCTGAGATCTTTAAAAACAGACAGTGTATGTATATATATATATACATGCATTGTCAAATGAAACAAATAAATGTGCACGACTCACAATCTCAAAAACCTAAGCACAAACCGGCTCGACACATTGATCGCATTTAAACTAAATGAGTTGATTGTTTATGGTAGGCCTAGGCCTAGACATGGACAACGGTCATCACATAATGATACAGTCTTACCACTTTTGTCAGTTGGCATGCAGTTTGAAATTCCCTGTTTTTCGGAGAATATGTACAGGAATAATATTTGACCCTTAAAAAATTAGCTGGATATGATCTTATTAAGACAGAATCGAGAACAAAACAAGGCCCTACCGAGAGCGAGGCCCGGCCTGGTTGGCCCATGCCTTAAGAAGTTTCTGCACGAAAGTATGGAGAATTGGTTGCCAGTTCATGTGTCGTTACTTGAGAGTGACCGTCGCCAACAGCCCTTGGGTTGCTTCAGATATTGCTGGTACGACACGGTATAGTGATACACAACATAGTAAAAAAAAATTCATTTAACTGTGAGCAGAAACTACCCCCCTCTTTGTAAAAATCAATTTAATACAAAAGAAAAAATGAACAAGGTTAGTTGTGTTAAAAAACACAAGGGTTTTATGCATAAAATCTTATCAATAATGTTTAAAAATCAAAATTTGTGATAAAATTTCACAAGTCGTAAAAATAATCTCTCCTAAGTCTAAATGTCCTGATGCGGTTTTGAATAAATATTAAATTGGTTAATGGATGGAACATAACGGCAGCCTTTTTGAAATAGCTCTTAACTTATTCATACCTGAACCCTATATATGTGTGTGTGTATGTAGTTTTTAATAATCTGTACTAGAGAGACTTAAATAATTAGAACAATAAAGTAAAAAGAACCAAACTGATATTAAAAATTTAAAAAGATGGATGTTGCAGTAATTTAAACAATGCTGACTTAGGACAGCTTTCAATTTTATATAAAAGTAGGGTTTAACCAGTTTTGTGGATATATAGTCAGCTTTCCTCCTTTCTGTTTATAATACTGAGCGAAATCCCATTGAAAATAATGGATAGAAGCCCAAAAGCCATTGTAAGAAAAGGGTAACTTACCTAAAGATGTATTCAAAAATGCAAAAATCACGATGAATCAGTGAACAAAAAACAAGTTATTGTCATATTCAGGATCGAAATATCGATTGAAAGCTATAATATTACTGGCTGAATTGTAGTATAAAGGTGAAAAGCAACTCATTAATTCACTTACTCACTCACTTATCATCCGATCTCCAGACCTACTAACTTGAAATTTTGCAGGCATGTTTCTTTCATGGAGTAGTGATCCGCTAAGAATGGGTTTTGTGAAATTCCACCCCTAAGAGGGTTTGCGAAGGTTGCTGATTATTAGACTGACCACCTGACCGGAACATCTGTTCATGCATGGGCTGTTGTGCCACTGAGTTTTAAGGGGCATTATAGATAAATATCCCCGTTTTTGAATAGTTAGACTTGCATATTTGAAATTTGTGGTAGGCATGTCTCTTTTGTTGAGTAGAGGTCTGTTAAGAATGAGTTTTGCAGAAATCAACTCTTAAGGGAAGGCTAAGGGAGAGGGCGTTATAGACAAAAATTCCAGACCGAACTATGCCCCAACAATCTCTCTCTCTCTCTCGTGAAATTTGATAAGTATGTTTCTTCTTTGGTAGAGATTCGCCAAGAACGGGTCTTGCGTTAATCCACTTGGGGGAAGGGGGTTACGGGAGCGTAAAAGATCATTCTACTTCAATTTTATTAATTCAAATTCTGTCCTTTTTTAAATCTAGAGGTGAGGGTTATAAAAATGTTCTTAAATATAATCTAATGTTCTTAATATAATATTAATGCCAGGACTTAGATATCAAAACCTTATTTTTTTTATCTAACCAGTGTACAGTGGTTACAAGGGGGGGGCTCTGGTTCCCGACCCCCAAAGCCCTTGACTTTTTTCGATTGACTATAAATCTATGTATATAGTACGTAAAATATAATTAAGTACTTATTATTAATAATTAATTTTATTTAATTAATGCTGATTATTTATTTATTAAATAATTAGTTTTTTACTGTTTTTTGTTCCCGAAAATTGACAAAATCAAAAGAATATGTTGGGCGACGTATTGGAGCATGATACAAGAATGGTGGACTCACGACCTTGGACCCTCCCTCCTTGAAAAATTCCTGTGTGTGCCACTGTCAATATATATTCTTACAACATCAGGAAATACCCAGCGAAGTGGGCAAGTAACGCAGTGGTGTAACGTACACCCCCGCAACCCTCAAATCGTGGAGAGGCCCCAGGATTTTAAGGGGCCCTGAGGTTATGGTTATGTAATCCTTTGCAAGATCCGGTGTAAAGCCCCAATCCTGACTTTGCAGGGGAGGGGCTAATATTCTCCGTTACGCCACTGGGGAAACGGCTAGTTTAAATGTATATCTCGATAATTTCAACTCCTGAATTTTTGTCAATTAGATACCTTTTTTTTATGTTCTCTTTTAATCAAGCCTCTATTTGTATCGCCAAAACAAAAGAATCACTTTAACTGGTGAAGCGTGAAAGTTTTTTTTCCCCCCGAGACGGGCATCGCCTCACACTGTGGGCCGCAAGAGGGGGTGGAAGAAGAGCGAGACTGAGACTGCCCCACCTCGAGTCATCCTTCCTCTACGGCGTCGCTGATTAGAAGAGGCCATATTTCAAACCCTAAGCGCGTCGCTCTAATTTTAGGGCCGCGCGAAGGACGATACTCACACACACACTTGCATTAGCTTTAAAATCCACTATCCCCTCCCCACCTCTATGGTTTCCTCCGAGTTATCTCCCAAAACAAACATCTCAAAGATAAGACTTTTAACTCCGACATTTCCTGTTCAAGTCATAGGACACACTGAAGATAGCGTCAGGAAAGAAATGCGTTAACTTTCATTACAGAAAGCCGTAAACAATTTTTTTTCCATAAAAAAAGAAAGAATAAAACGAGTGTTTGTGTATATGTGTGGGGAAAGGGGGGGATATTGTGACGCTAGTGTTATCTATTGGAGTGTGGGTGCCGACGATTGCATAAGGATATTAAACAATGCGGATCTTGGCGGCGAGAGAAAAAGTCAATTGCAGGTAATGGTGGTAATACGTGTGGTTGCTGACTTTTCAGTTAATTCCGGTTATTTTAATCGTTTGGGGTTGGAATTATAATTGATCGCCAATTAAGCAGCCAAGTCGAGGTTTCGTAGACTATTGTTTGTTTCAGTGGCACCAGTTTACCCAAAGGAAAGGGGGCAGTAGAGCACACGGAAATTTTTTAAAGGGGTCCGGGGTGAAAGTCCCCATTCTCGATCACCCCTTTTGATTGTGTCTTTTTCGGGAAAAAAAACAATTATTGAATAAATAATTAGCTTTAATTAATAAAATTAATCTTTAATAACTAATACTTAAAAAATTTTCTATATATATTAGAATTATAGTCAAACGACAAAAAAAACAAGGGCTTTGGGGGGGGGGCCGGACCCGTATGACCCCCCCCTTGTGTGCGCCACTGGAAGGGGTTACTTTTTAATAAAACATAGACCTCACAGTGGTTCACAACCGTTCGATCACCGCGGACCCCCTTTATACATCAGCTTAACCATCGCGGACCCCAAGATTTTGAATACACTTCCCTGACTCCCAACATACGGCTGAAGTTTTAAAGATTCCCCCATAAACCTAATATTGCTTCTGCTACTTATACAAACTTTTTTTTTCACTTTTTTTTCCCTTTATAAGAAAACAGTAAACATCTAATTAAAAATATTAGAAAATACTTATTTCAAATAAATAATGTACGTAACTGTATTAATTAAAAATTTAATGAGAAAGATATAGTACTGCATTTATTTTATAAATGATATTATGTCAGGTGTATTATTTCAAATCTGCAATCTCAACAATCTGGAATCTGTAAAAGGGGAAAATCTAATATTAAAAGATATACCCCCTATAAAGTTGCTGGTGACTCTCAGGGGTTTGCGGACCACAGTTTAAGAACCGCTGTCGAAAGCACCGAGACAAATTTTACGCTGAAAATTAATACTTTGTTAGTCTTTGGGAGTGGTTTGAATCCCTAAACCCTACCCTCAGTGGCGTAACGTACCCCCCACCCGGGGAAGGACAGAGGTTATGGTTTTCTCGGGTTGAATATGATTGGGGGGCCCAAAATCAACTTTTCAGTGGGCCCCCTACTTTCACCCCTTTGTAGCCACTGGTTTGATTTACTGTATAATTTTAATCTGTGTGTTTTTTCTTATTATTATCAATTTTAAATCATTATTATGTTTAAAAACACCCTCGGAGCAAATTCTATATTTCATCTCTTGCCTTTTGATTTCAGATGTTTGTTATGTAATAAAAGAGTAGATTGCGTCGACGAAAATAAGTGAAATATTTGTTCTAAATTTAAACATTTCGTTGCATTTTTGTAAAATATTCGCTTTTTAAGTATTTTAAACACTTACTGCTTATCATGTCTGGGAAACTGTAAGTTTTTTTTATTCTTTATAATCTAAAATAAACTAGATTTGCATGTTTTCGTTTTGTTTTATGTCTGGAATATTTAAATGGGTGTCTTCCGCTTAAAAATTATCTATGCTCATATAGTTGAAGTAATTTACTTCTGTGTACAGTTTTGATAAGTTAACTATTAAGAAGATTTTGTGTACTTATAAATAAAGAGCAATATAATTATTTGCTTAGTTGAAAATTTAATTTCTTTTATATAAAAAGACACTCATTTTTTTTTGTTTGTTTGTTTTGAAAGTGGTCAGTCAGCAGTTTTAAAAAAAAGGTGTAGGAGTATCATAGGCAATAGCACTTTTAAGTAACTTCGCACTTTTTAAATTTCTGAAAAATTATTAGAGCCAGTTCCCCACAATAAAAGGGAAAAATATGAAAAAAAATTAAGCAGTTTTAAATTGAATTTCAGTGTGTTTTTTGTTGTTGTTTGTTGCAGAAGTACAACATTGCGCAGTAGTGCTGTAAATTACAAAACTTTTTTTTTATATGAGGATTTTATTATTCATCAAAAAATGTTTAAATTTCTTACCTGTTAATTTATTTCGTCAATAAACAAGAGGAAGTATAAAATATAATGGATTCTTTTTATAGCAAAAACACAGTTCTTGAGGCATTAGAAATTTTTATAATTGTTGTGATTTCTGGAAAAAATGTACTTCCATCTAGTGACAAAATTAGCATGTATTTCATTGTAGAAATCTTTTTTTTTTTTTTCAGATAAGGGATTTGTAGGTAATTAAAAAAAATATTGAGTCTGTTAAATTAAAATAAATCATATGTTGCAGAAATGCAAATTACGAAGTTAAGGGTTAAATTATGGAGTTTTGGGAGAGTTCCTTTACATTTTCCCTTATCTCATAGCTTCAATTAAATATTAAATTAATTTTTCATTTATTCTTATCAAAAGTTTCAAAACTTAAAATTAAAACAATTAAATGGAATTATCATAGAATTAAAGCGGCTGTATAAATCACCCTAAAATGTATAATAGCCGGGGACACTTAATGCACTAATGCACAGATGAGGAAATTGGTATTGATAGTGCAATATTCTACTTGGAATTGAGTTGGTATCCAATATCTTATGCATTGCAATGAGAAATGCAATTATTACACCTTTAGGGATATTTAATTTTTTCCTCATGATGTAATCCACAATTATTGCTAGGTGCGGGAAAAAAGTTAATTATGTGTGTGATTATTCTTGTGCGGTTAATTTTAATGGTGTTACGTAAGAATAATTCCGTTACTCGTTATTGCTTATAATATGAATAAACGCTTAAGTTCAGCGGCAAAAAAATATAAGAAGTATTAATTCATTTAGATTTGTCAGATATTTATTTATTGATCATTTAGTTTCGTAAGATTTGATTCATACACACACATATATATACTTAATATAGGTTCAAATTGTCAGAATATATATTTTTTCCTGGTTTGCAGGATTTATTTATTTCTAAATCTTTAATTCTTTCGTTTTAAATTGTATTTATTATATATTTACTATGAGCAAATTTTTAAAAAAGTATTTTAAGTTAACTTACGATATGTTTTTAATCTGATGGTTTAGAGTGAAATGTATGTTATACACACTCACGCGCATAAATGTATAAACCCTTATTATATGTATATACATTTGTTAAATTCTGCAATTTTACTTTTTATTCCTAGAGTTTGTGATTACTAGGGGTGTAGCTACCGCCGTATCAATGGTACGGGGCCCCAAAATATATAATTACAGTCCCACTAACAAGGCTCTCATATCTAAAGAAAGGCCCCGAAGGAATTTTGATACAGGGCTCACACAGAACTAGTTACGCCAGTGATAATTACTGTAGCTATTTTACTTCGTCCTGTACTAGCGTGCTATTTTCTTGCCTAGGGCTTATCATTATTGTTATAGTAATTCAGTATATTGTTTATGATTATATATATGTAAATATATATACAAATATAGGATGTATTTGATGTAATATAAGATTTTATACGTATATGTAACTTACATATACTTGTAGAAACTTACATTGTAAATTTCCAAAATCTCAGTGATATTTTTTATCTTTAGTATTCAAGTCATTTTAGTCTCTCAAGCAGTTTATTAAAAATTATAATGTACATATATTTGTGTATGTGCTTGTGCGTGTCTATATATATGTTTACGTGCATGATATATATATACGTATAATCAGTAGCGCACGCAGACATTTTTCAAGGGAAGTCCGGGGTCGAAAGTTCACCATCCTTGTATCATGCTCCTTTTGATTTTGTCGATTTTCGGGAACAAAACACAGTAAAAACTACTATTGAATAAATAATTAGCATTAATTAATAAAATTAATCATTAATAAGAAATACTTCATTAAATTTTATGTACTATATACTTAGAATTATAATCAATCGGAAAAAATATCAAGGGCTTTGGTTTGGGGGTTCGGAACCCAGGACCCCTGCCTTGTGTACGGCACTGCGTATAATCAATAATATATATAATTTATACTAAATAGCTATAATTTTAAATAAGCAAAGCAAAAATACAAGTACAACCAGACAGTATAGATCAGAAATGTTAGCTTCAATAGTACAATAGGAAACTATTAGCCTTAGAAACTAAGATTGCAGGTTTAAACATTGTTTTCAGGCCAGCTAACCTTCACCATTAATTTGCCTATACTACTGGGCTGTAGGGAAAGGAAATAGATACCAGAAATTAATGCTAATTTTTTATATATAGTATAAATTTCTGGTACATATTGTTTTGTTGCTTAAATTATCAAACACTTTGTGTTTAATGAACGTTAAATGTTTATTAATTTAATTTTTACATTTTAAAACATTTTAGTGAGATATTTCTATTTTATTATTATTATTATTATTTTAATATACTTTTAAAAAGCACACTTGTTGCAGAATATATTTTTTGCGTGCGTGTGTTTCTTGAGAAAGTCTTCCTCAAAAAGATTTTTCAACTATAACATTTCACAGTTGTAATTGGTTTTGTAAAATTAACAATGTACGCAATTAATTCAGTATCTTTTTATTCAGTGTTTATATTTAACGTTTTGTTGATTTAAATCATTTTAAGTAAAACTTATTTTGTTTTCTGATCATCAAATAACGATTACTTCAATTTAAGCCATGTTTTATTTAATATCAGAATTGAAGAAATATAGCAACTTATGAATTTAGATTCGCCTTTCCAAAAATAACCGTGTTTTGAATTGGAATGTTTATTTTTTCGCTTATGCAAGAAAAATATTTTAACACCTCAATATGCAACAAAACATTTTTACATAACAAATTCGCTGATGTCTCAGTTGAAGCACACATATTATATCTTTTCAAGCTAAAACAATAGCTTAATGAAACAATATCGTCAAAAACTTTTATCCGAATGAGTCAATAAATACTGACAAAAACACTTTTCGAAATAATTCAATCAAGAAATATATATATGTACATACACTCTGCTAAAGGTATTTTCTCTGCATTAAAAATAAACCACTCTTGCGAGCGTGGAAAAGAAAATAAATTGAAATGAATGTAATCCTATTTCACTCCGTACCTGTTGCTTGTAATTCATCCAGTCTTCTTGCGGAATTTTGCGTGTTGCTATGGCAACTAAAAACATCATTTTCTTCTTTCAACAAAGCCAGGGGAATTTTCAAACCGCCAGTTTCGGAAAGGAGAAAGTTTTGAATACCGAAACAGGAAAATAATTTATAAGCGCCGTTGGAAAGAAGTTAAAGAATTCGAACCGTTATTTTTACGCGTCTGTGCGTAAGAAGGTGCCGGGGTGGGAAAAGAAAATCGTTCGTGTTTAATTCTTAAGCAAATTATGAAAAGGAATATAGTTTTTTTTTTCACAGATATATTTGCTTAAATTTATGAGTGATGTTTTAGAATTAATATCTATCTTCGCTGCGCTCTCGTAAACTGGCTTATTTTGACAGGATTAAATGTAATTTACTGTTGTCTTTATGTTGATGTTTTAATTTGTGTTAGCTAAATTTGAATGTTACTTACGAAATCGGTTTTATTTGTCTAATTTATGAAATGTAATTTGTGATTTATTTGAAACCCAACATTTCTCAATCAGGGTCCATAGAAGCTTTTTGGGGAAGGGTCAGAAAATAATAGCTAAGGAGTTCATCATGAAATATTTGCAAAACAATTTAATAGCAATAATAAATCCTTTTTAATAGTCTTGGGAACAAATGTGTAGTATTGGAATACAGTTTAACAGTTTAGGTATCATTTAATACAGTGGTCTCCAACCCCCTGGCCGTGGACCGGGCCCTGGATCAAATAGTACCGGGCAGTACGAAGAATATTAAATTATTTCTATTTTATTTATTGAGGTGCATTTATCTCGTTTGAGCGACTTATTTATGAAAATCTTTTATATTCCATGCTAAATCACTTTATATTTCTTTTCTAGTGTAATTGTTCTGAAGACATGTTTAAATACAATATTAAACTAAAATTATTACATCAGAACAATCTAAAATATAAAAATTAACGACCCCCTCACCCCTCAGCATTATCAAACGTTGACTGGTCCACTGCGATAAAAAGGTTAAGAGTTGAGAGCGCTTATTTAATAAATTATTAATAAATATTTCATTTAGGAATATATTACATACGCGTATGGGGGTCCACTTACATAAGTTTGGATTTAAGGGGTCCGCAAACAATAACGGTAGAGGTAACACAATCTATTCAAATGTAAATTTAGAAGAGATATTCGGCTGATAGAAAACGGTTTACTGCTAATTATGTATGTATGTGTGTGTGTTTTTCATTTCTTACTATTAGTTCACACTCTCCATATATATATATATATCTGGAGAGTGTGAACTAATAGTAACAAGAATTTAGTCCAACACCCTAAAATAAGTCCATCACTCCCTATAACGAAAGGAAAATGGGAAATTGCAATGAAAATCGCTTTCTAATTTGCCACTTAGTATTGTGATTCTGTCATACGTAGATATTTATATTAAAATTGTAACTATTTAATAAAAGGTAACTAAATAAATTTTTTCTTTGTTGACCTAAGTAAGAATTGGCTTAATTTTTTTTATATTACTTGTTTTGTGTGTGCACACTTTAAAGTGTAAAACATAAATAACACTTTACCGATTTAGCTTTATCCTTCCAAAAATATCAATCTGAAGACATGACAGACATGCTACTAAGGCACTTTGGAATATTTAATAGATGAAAAAGGCATTGTAACGAAAAGGAAAAAAGGAATAAGATACATATAATATCACTGAGAAAGAGAGAGAGAGAGACTGTGTTAAATAATCTACATTAGATTATCCGATAGTTCTAGTGACCGCTGTAGCCGAGTGGTCGATTCGGGTATCGAATTCTAAAGTATGATTAGATAATTTCAAATACATAACGTCTATGAATTGTATTACGCGCATGTCAGCAATTTTTTCAGACTTTATTTATTCGTAGGTTGATTTTTTAAAAGAACATCATAATTATATTTGTGCAAATAGTGAAATAGTGTCAAGATCTGAAAGAAATAAAAAAATAAAGTTCTCTGAATGTTAAGAGAAACTGAGGTCTAATTCAAAAATGAATTTTAAATTTGTGGAGAATGAAGGCGAGAATTTTCCATAGTGACAGATGTGTAAAAATTTAGCTTTAAGAAAAGTATATTCTGTAAATAATTTTTTTTTAAAATTTTTTAGTTCAGACTCGTTATTTTGTTATTAATGAAATAATTCCTTATTTTAATAAAAAATAATAGGCAGAACATTATCAATTATTATATAAAATGTTCGGCTGGCTACACATTCCAAAAATATGAAATAAAAATAAACAACCCCGGACACCTGGTATATTTTTTTAGTTTATTCTAATAAATTTTATATCTCTGTGTACTTACATTGCCCTTTTTATATAATTAATTTAAATTATTAAAAATTTCCGGCAGTTATATATATGCATATAATCTCCTTAGGTCAAAAACTAAAATAACTTATATTGTATATATTTCATAAAAAAATATATACTTATAACTTAACTAAAATGAATTAATCAAAGAATAATTCATGTAATAAATTTTTTTTCTTTGTAATTTTTAAGGTGTTTAAACATTTTGCGTGTATTTACTTAAAACAAGTAATATAAAAAAAAATTAAGTCAATTCCTACTTAGATCAACAAAGAAAAAAAATTTTATTTTAGCTACTTTTTATTAAATAATTATAATTAATATAAATATGGACACATGACAGAATCACAACATTAAGTGGTAATTAATTTTTATTAATTATCATTAAATTATCGTATTGTCACCCAAAACAATCGTGTATATAAAATTTCAGTTCAAATGAATGCTTTAACACGTGAGGAAAAAATCTTTTAACGTTTTGGCCCAAGTCGCTAAAAATGATGCCAACGTGGCTGTATCTGTAATTCTTTAAATTATTAGTTTTAATCAATTAATTTTTATTAATTATAATTAAATTATTGTATTGCCATCCAAATTAATCATGTATATAAAATTTCAGCTCAATTGAGCGTTTTAAAATGTATTTTATTAACCATTGAAAATTCCACCAAGATAAATAAATGAATAAATATAGAGATTGTGAGCTAATAGTAGGAATTGGGGAAAAACAACAACTTAGAAGTGTTTATATAGGTATAAATATGTGAAATGTACATTTCTTAAAAGTGAAAAACTGTTACTATAATAAGTATGCTAAATTGAATTTTATGTACTCAATCATTTTTAATTGAAGTATCTGCTGTCTCTTTTTAAGTTCACTACAGCTATCTGATGACGATGACTCTAATGTCTCTATTTCAGCAAATAAGGCTAAAAAAAAGTGCGTAATTTCGCGAAAAATGAGCTTTCGCGTAAATAAAGACGAGTAAAATTAACGTCTTTACGAGTGAACTTGCTAATTTAGCGTCTTCTCTAGGAGCCTCGTTGTGTCTTCTGAGGAGGCGATAAGATTGTTTTCAGGAAAAATATTATTTTTTTTTTGAAGAAAAAAAAAATGTTTATTTCATTTATTTGGTTTTGTGACACGAATTTGTGCGAAAATACATTATGTAAACTTTGATACTGTCGAGAGATGTGTGTCTACGTTTAAAAAATGAATTTGGATATTGTCTGTATTGACGTAAACTGACACCTTTTTAAGTGATCACCTCACTGTGAACTTTGTCATCCTTAAATGAAAGGTCAGTGAAGAGTGTTTGTTGATTCCATGTTTTTTTCCGGCTGTCTAAAAATAATGAGAGTTTGTCGGAGTTGATGAGTTGAAGCTTTTTGAAAAGGACATTTTTTTTAAATAAATAAATTATATTATGCATCAGATATAAAGCAAACTTGTCTTGATATTTAGTTGGGTACTTTATAGTGGATGATTTACTAACTAAAAGAATGTATTGCCCTTTTGACTATGAATGTGAAACATGATTTTGTGCAGGCTGATTCTTTTAATTTAAAAGTGAGGAGTTTTTTTCATCAAACGTTCGATGAAAAATTTTACTTCGAATAATAAATCCGTTATCCGCCAATGCCCCATTTTTGGCACACATTTTCAAACTTTACTCTTTAAATAACTATAACTCCTAAATAAATAAATAAAAAACTGTTTTATTTTTCAATTCTACTAATGGCTTCTACCTCTCTATATATTTATTTATTTATCTTGAATTGGAATTTTCAATCGTTAATAAAATACATTTTAAACTCCATTGAGCTGAAATTTTATATACATGATTATTTTGGATGACAATACAATAATTTGTCATGATTAATAAAATTGATTGATTAAAACTAGTATTCAAGGTACAAATTCAGTCACGTTGGCATCATTTTTGGCGACTTAGCGACCCTTTTGACGACTTGTGTCACAATTGTTTTGGATAACAATACGATACTTTAATGATAATTAATAAAAATTAATTACCATTTATAAGGTTGTGATTCTGTCATATGTATAAATATATGTATATTAATTGTAACTATTTAATAAAAAGTCGCTAAAATAAAATTTTTCTTTGTTGATCTAAGTTGGAAGTGACTTAATTTTTTTTTATATTACTTGTTATTATAGTTTTCAGTTATGGCTGGTAATTTGCTAGCTATATGTACTTATTTATGCTTCATGTAGGGTGAACTTGCTTTAGATATTAATACTTCATCAGAATAATGTACAAAATAAATCTGTGTTTGGGTCTGTAAATGAATGTGGATGGTAGTGCAATAGTTTAAAAATGTTCATCTGCAATCTGTAACGACCTCGATAGTCGAGTAGTAATGACGGGAGTCATGGGTTAAAATCCTGATTTCAATAAAAACTTGTGTAGCGGGGTTGACTCACCTTAAATCCTTCTGCACTCATGTTTGCGTGGTGTGTAATTCTGGAGAGGTAGGTACCAATTCAGGATTCGACTTCGTTACTGTACCTTATTTTAAAATTTACAGCCGTCACTAATAGCTCTCTGTTAATTCTAAAAATCAATCAATTTGTAGTCTAAAAATGATTATTTCTATCAGTTGTATGTTTAGGGATTTCGAATGGAATTTTTTAGTAATTTTTTTGTTATACATCATATATAAAACAATATTTTTGATTTGCTACTCTACAGAATACTTCAAAGTACCATCTCTTTTTCATTATAATATATTTGTTCGATGTACGTAACCGCTTTTTCCATGTCAAATTATTAGTGATATGTATAACTGTGTTTGTGTGTGTGTGTGTTACGAGTTGTATGTACACATAGGTTTATGCTATGCTCTTAGCTAAGGGGAGTATTTTTTCTGGTTGTTGCGTGTTTATAGTCAGAAAAAGTACTGGCTTATAAGTAATACCCGCTTACGTTTTTTTTTTTTTTTTAAATTTGAGTTCCGTTTTTTATGTTCTTGTCTGTAACTGTATCTTTTATATGAATATATTTTCTCCCAGTCTAAAGAACCAAAAGCATTTTTAAAATATCCAAATAATTCGTGAATATGCTAAATTATTGTTCAGATTTATTTTCTTGTGATAAATTTTAGAGATATTCTAGGTACTGGCTACTGAAATATCCTTATCTGACTGTATTCAAAGTTGGCGTCATTCCTAGAAGCCTATTATGTAAGTCTTGTTGAAACAAACTTAATATATGTTCGTGATATAACAAACAAATAAATGACAATTGCTAAATTTTGTAAAACAGCATAGGATATTTCCTTGCGCAACTAACTGTGCATTATAAGACCTGCTTAGTATTTCGTTCTCAGTTTTTGAAAAAGTATTTATAAAAATCTTTTGAGCTTGCAGGGATGGTGAATTACACATAAAAGTTTAGTTTTGGTTAGGGCTGTGTATCGTGTAATCTTAACCAGAGGCGACTCATTCAGTTTCTAATTGGTGTTCGTGAGGAACTGGGTTTTAATACCTCGTTTATCTTCGCTTGGGTGTTGGAACTCTTAAGATGTTCATCTTCATTATCACCTAAGACCAGTGGCACACACAAGGGGGTTCTAGGGTCCGGACCCCCCTCCTCCCAAAAGCACCAGTATTTTCCGATTGATTATAATTCTAAATATATAGTACGTAAAATTTAACTAAATATTTGTTATTAATGATTAATTTTATTAATTAATGCTAATTATTTATTCAATTATTAGTTTTTACTGTTTTTTGTTCCCGAAAATCGACAAAATCAAAAGGAGCATGATATAAGAATGGTGGACTTTCAATCCTGGACACCCCCCTTGAAAAATTCTTGTGTGCGCTACTGCCTAAGACTATATATTCTCAGACGGTATCTAGCAAGAAAAAGTTGCAGGTATTATAAACGTAAGACATTTATTTATCAAAACATATGCAGTTGATCAACACTTTTTAGGATTTGTCTTCTGTTTTATCTTAAGTGGTGATATTCATTTCAGTGATTTAAGTCTACTAGGTTTTCTGCCAAATATCAGTCAAAAAGTACTCTTGTGCGATCAAGTTTTTGATATAAAAATGTTTGTAATATTGGGAAAAATTGCAATCTGCATATAATAGCGCATATAAAAACATTAAAACAAAAGTACATTGTATGTTCAGTTTGTATCTAGTATTTTTTTTTCTTTTTAAATAAGGTATTTAAATGAAATTTTATCATTTATAAATTGTTTTTTGAATAATTGATGATTTTTCTCAAGTGACTATATCGTTAATGATTTTTTTTTATCGTTAACTGAACTGTATTAAGTAAAAAAAAAAAATAATTTCCATTCTTTTAATTAAATTAAAGTGGTCCGTAACAACATTTTGAGACTTTTAATTCATCAAAATGATAAACCGGATGCAATGGAAAAGCTATCAGAAATATTATTGTCTGACTAATTAATATTTTTGTTCCATTTCAAATAATTCTTGCCTGTAACTCCCCGTTATTTAGACTCTTCCATATGAACAGTAAAGAGACTTTTGCGCCCTCTAGCGAACAGAACAATCTTCAGTGATGTCCAAGTTTCGGAACTGTTAGGACGTATGATCATGCGCTCCGATTCCTTTCAATTCTATGTCAACTGTTAGTTCTCTAGTTATGTATGTAAATGTGTTTGTTTTGTCTAATAAACGTGTTTTAATAACTAGTGGACTTAGTAAAGAACCCTTTCCCCGTCTGTCCCTTATCATTTGGCGCCCACCACGTCATATACCATGTTTTCTCTATTAGAAAGTGGCAGTTAAAAATATTCAATAACATGAAAAACCCTGAGTTAGTTTTAAGAGAGAAATTTGCGAGACAGGCCCTTACAAGTCGGGTGAGAGATATAGTTAAAAACATTCAATACTTTAAAAAACAAACAAACCCTGAGTTAGTTTTAAGAGGGAAACTTGCGAGGGAGGCCGTTACAAGTTGGACTGTGAGCTTGTATTCCAATTCTACCAAAGCGACCACAGCTTGCACGAAATCTAGTACAGCCAGTTAACAACGCGATTGTCGATTGCTCTCATTTGTCAGCGAAGTTTCAATCGAGCCATGGGTTCAAGACCCGATTCTACTCATGAATCTTCTTATAGTGGGTTTTATGCACATTAAATATGTCGTGGCTGAAAATCTCACGTGGACGTCGATGTCTGAGTTAGGGGAATCGGGTGCCAGCTTGGGTGTCATTCTCTTCACATTTGACGTCGCACGAGGTCCGCCGATAGGAGCGAAATGCTGGAAGCTGCTGCATCTGGAATGCAACCAGGTTATAAAAACTTCACATGCTTGTGTTATGATAGGTAAGAGAATTATTAATCATCTCAAGTCCTTGTCTTTTGACTGCAGCTCAACGTTATGATCCTTCCCAATAATCCTTAGGTACTCCTAGATCGACACGAATTCCAAAACAATCAACAAATATAATCCAGCCATAACTGAGTTCTCTGATTGATCTGCCAAAGAATGCAATAAAAAAAAAGTTCTCTCTTAAGCCTCTCTTATTCTTTTGAAATAACGTAAAAAATATAAATAAAGTACACATATTTAGATAAAAACACGTGTAGTTCTAAAATCGAACGTCTGCGTAGAAAAATCGTCTGCTTGGAAGGCTTTTAATAGAAGAGGCCACCCATCTGATAAGGCATCCGTTCTGGGAAGGGTGATTGGAGGAGTGGGAAGGGCAGATGAAAAGTGTAAAATACATAAACAAAGCAAAAGGCTATTTATTGCCGCCGCTGCAAAGGGTTCCAAGAAACAGGATGTTGATTATACACTAATTATAGGGAGTGTTTAATTGACACTGGGGCCTAAGGCGTGGTCCACAGGGATTGGCCAGATTAATTCGTTTTGTTTGGACACTGAAGCTGGCTATTTATACATTTGCACCTCTCTCCTGATGGATTTTTTTAAAAAAATCAGTGCTGGACAAAAGTCGTTCGATTTTTGTTTTTATTTTTGTTTTTCCGTTAAAAGATTTTTATGCATTAATGTAAATGGGTTGAAAATGTTTTAATTTATTCGAAAAACAAATTCTTCTATATAGTTTATTTTGTTATTTTAATAAACTTCGCGCTACCGCTGAGATTTGTAACCACGAAAATCAATCGAATCTTTTTAAGATCATTAATTAATTTGTTTAGGTAAAAGTTAAAAGTTCGTTTAGTTAAAAAGAATAAAAAAAATTTTTTTTTTCTGTGGATGACTGATGAATAAATGGCCTTTTTGTGTGCTTTGTTTCAGTATATCTTACTATTGCAATAAAGTTATATGCAATATAATAAAAACATATGTACCTACAAGTATAAAAAAAATCGATGCTTAAAAACGTCATCCTGTAATTATTTGTTTTTCAATTGTCTTTTTTTTCTGACTATCTTGAATGGAAAAAAAAAAAGAAAACAATTCATTCTTAAATCTGATGAAATTACTTTTTAAATTTCAAAGTAAGATTTAAGAATGAATTTTAAGTATAGGTCAGGGGTCGGCAACCTTTTAGCTGTGGCGTGCCAAATCAATCTATCAATACGGTTCAGCGTGCCACACAGTAGGACATTTTTGAAACAATGCGATTCCAGAGTAGAGATCTAAAATATACGTAGGTATTTACAGTTGTATTATATATTTGTGTTTTGCATCATTTAATGATATTTTCAACATAAAAATAAAATGCATAAAATATGTAACTATTTCTTCAACAAAAGTTTTTTTAAAATTAAAATTGTACATATTTCATGTATTTTTATACACATTTATTAAAATAAGGAATGGGCAACCTAAAATATAAGCATTTCCCTTCATTATAATTAAATAAAATTTTTAACGCAAACCCCTAGTGCTTGCACCACTCTATACAAACACACACTTTCATATCGCAAAATCAAGGGTACAATTTGTGACATCCAATTTGACACGATCCTGGACGTTATGTTAGACAAATTTTTTGCGGACTCGAAATATTGTTCACATGAGGAAAGATTTGTTCTTAGATATGCAGAACCAAGAGCGGAAAGCAGAGTGCATGCAACAATTCTTCAAACAATTAAATCTTTCCAGCAACGACATTCAATAAATTATAAAATAACTGTAAATTTATCTTTGGAGTTATGTTCCTTAAATGTCCATCCTTCTGAAGAATTTTGTCAAATAAGGTCTATTATAAATTTATCAACTTCCTCCCACTCAAAAATTGACAAATTTCTAGAGTAGTGCAGTCTATGAGTTGTCGACCCCTGTTAAAGGTGTTTCAAGTGTAGTGTAAGATTGATAGGAGTCTAAAAATCTTGTGACTATATATATAGCGGATTCTGTGATCTGATTGGTAGAGAAATAACCATGTGATTAGGAGGCAGCAGCGTACGTCGGCATTTTTCAAGAGGGTGGGGGTCGGGGTCGAAAGTTCACTATTCTTGTATCATGCTCCTTTTGATTTTGTCGATTTTCGGGAACAAAACACAGTAAAAAACTGATTATTGAATAAATAATTAGCACTAATTAATAAAATAAATCATTAATAACAAATACTTAATTAAATTTTACGTACTTATATACTTAGAATTATATTCAGTCGGAAAAAAATCAAGGGCTTTGGGGGTTCGGACCCTCAGGACCCCTTGTATGCGCCACTGTTAGGAGGTCTTGGACTTTTACTATTCTTGCTAATAGCCATGGTATGAGATAATGATTACCTCTAGTTAAATATATGTACGTTACGATTAAAGTAATAAACCCGGTTATGATTAATAATAACCGGTGATTATTAATAATACCATGCCTTTTTTGGTAAATGCAATAAATAATGCACATTAATCACATTAACTGATTATTATTAATAATTACCAATGATGTTGCGAGTCAATGCGATTAATTAAGGATACTTTATTGATAGTTCTGTTCTAACGTAATTTTTGCATACATCTATACAATATTGCATACATCTATCTGGATTAAAAAAAAACACTGTGTGTGATTTTTTTACATATATTTTTTCTTTAAGACAACAGTTGTAAATGTTAAATTGTGTTATATATTTCATGAATATACGAGGGCTATTGGCGACGGACCTCGTAATTTTGAGCCTCGGTCGAGTGACGAGAACGACACTTGAGCAGGGACGTCTTGAGTGGCCTTAAGAGGCCCAGAGAAATCTTAAGATTTTTTGAGGCTCTGGGACCCTATGCCAAAGTAGGCCCTATCTGTGATCTTTATGGTATTAGGTTTAGGCCTAGACATGTGGACAATGGTCTTCACATAATAATACAGTCTGGCCACTTTTGCCAGTTGACATGCAGTTTGAAATTCCCTGTTTTTCGGAGAATATGTACCGGAATTATATATTTTGACCTTAAAATTATCCAGATCAAAATCTTATTAAGATTGAGTCCAGAACAAAACAAGGCCCGAGCCCAGTTGGTCCATGCCTTAAGACGCCCTTCCACTTGAGCTTGTGTTTGGCAGAAATAAGCAAATAAGCAGCGAGACAGCATTCATTGAACAAACCTGTATTTTCGGTACAAACAGAATTTTTCAATACTAAGAGGACAGAAAAAGAAAACCACTCCATAAGAAGATAGATAAATTGAATTTCATTACATATAACAACAGAAAATGAATATGTTTAACTAATTTAGTGAATATGATACAGGCTATGTGTTTTAAGTGCCTCGGGAGCTTATCTAAATAATCTAGAACCAGAAAATAATTAAGTGTTGTGAGAGATATTTCTCTGTGAATTGTATAGACTTGTACAAGTTATTCTCAGAGAGAGAGGAAGATTTATTTTAAGTATTATTCTAACAAGCTGAGAAAACTGAATAATTTTCAAGAGTTTGAAAGAAAAATGAACCGGATTTAAATGTATGGATTATTTTAAAGAATTGGGGGAGTGACCTCGTTTGTAATTTTATCAAATGATTTTTTGAAGAATAATAACCTGAATATTTTTTTTTTAAATTCAAAACGTTAAAAAAGACAACATTTCTCTAAAATATTTCCTGCTCTTTCACTCAAAAGACAATATCATATATATATATATATTTAAATTGAATCCAATTTACACTTTCCAAAATGTGTTATGTTTCTCATAATTATTTCTTCTCCTTTTAAAACAAACAATTGTTATTCTGAATACTAAGTTTGCTAATGAAATAACAGGCAAATAATATGCAAATTTAGAAGCAGAATGTTTCCGTAAAATATCCTAACAAAATATATTTTTTTCATACTGTATTAAATAACTAAATCTTGAGGGCAATTTTTTTTAAATTTTAGAAATAGTTTTTCACCAACTTTTTAATTTATTATTTGCATAGTTAATAATAGCATTTTATGGAAAAGCATATTTCTGTTAACTCAATTCTTGGTAATAAGTAATATTTTTAGATTGTTGTATGTATATATGCTGAAATATTTGAACTTGAGCTCTATTGTAAATTATTTCTCCTCTAGGGGGAAAAAAAATCCATATAAAAGACCAATCAAAGATATATATATCACACATTTTAACTTATATAAAACTGTTATCTTAAATACACTTAATTCTAATAAGATTAAAATCGCGTAAGGCTTTTGTAATTGTTTACTTAAATATTACGTAATAAAACAGTAACTTCGAATTTTGTAATTTTGAGCTACAATTTGATGAACAACGATTGCACTTTTGGAATGTCTGAATCTATCGAAAATATCACACCGTTCTACTTTAGTACCTGAAAGTCTTATATATCACTTATGTATGTAGATACGATTTCTTCCATCTCTAGGGTTGTCCTGGTCTACCAAAAATCTGTTGTGTTGATTTTGATGATGCACATTAATTTGTCAAGGTTCAAAGTCGCCACGATGGTATGTTTTGGAAGTTTAAGAGTGGGGGCAGCTCAGGTGCCATCCTTCTTAACTTTTGACCGCGCTCTCAGTACCGCTCTTATTTCACAAGTAGTCCCTCGAATTTCAAAAAGTGAACGTAATTGAACATTTAAACCAAATCGATTAAAAGTCCAATTCGATCTCTGAATCGGTTCTGTTATTTATGACAGGTGCATTTACAACTTTTTGATGAAGCAAATGCAAAAGAAAAAAAGTCACAAGACTTACATTTTAGTGTAAAATGGGAGCATTGAATCCATATCTGGAATCCTTCAAATAGTTCTACTTTTCAAAACATTTTGGGCAGCAAAAGCTGAGCAAAGGCTTCCACAATAAGTTCAAGGTCAACGATTCTGTTACCAAACACAGGATTCAGGTATTTCCTTCTGCAGTTGATAAACTCTCATTTCCTAACTTTGAAGAGCTAGCAGTACATTCAGGAATCCGTTGAAGTGATGTTACTTTCGAAGTTTTTAAAACTTATTTCCATAAAATTGATGCTTGCGCTTTCTAGCAATACTTTTAACCATTTTAAGTTAAAATAAAACAGAATAAAAACAATCAAATAAACTTTTTACGCTGTCAGTTCTTTCAAAAAGAAAAATCAGACGCACATGTAAACAGTAAGTCAAACAGCAAACTTGCTGCCAGATTTTCAACATAAAAAAGGAAACATGTATTTCAAATACATAAGTATTTATTCTAAATGCTCCATTTTTACCCCTGACTAAATATTTGTATATTAATTATACATTTCTGCGTCATATACCATGAAAGAGAAAATGTAAACAAACAACTCAAGCACTTCCAAGTTAGCAGAAAACCATTTCCGGTCCGAGAAATTTATGAATAAGTAATATTTAGAAAAGCTGTAACTCGGCTTCTAATTAAGATAGAAACAAAATTTCAACAGATTTTACAAAGATAAAAGATTGAATTTTAGCTATAAGATCAAAACAAAATGATATTTCAATTCAAAAATTGAGTTTCTTTTAGCAGGCCCCCGGTCACCTTAATGCACGGTGGAATTTTTAGCTGAGTCTACTTAAGGCTTGGTGTCTGGGTCGGCCAGTTTTAAACACTTGAACGTTATGGAGTCTCTATTTTCATATCAATCTAGAATATTGTATTTGAATGCATTAAAAGTATATTCGGAAAGAAAAAGGAAAAAGGATAAAGTTTCTATAGGGAATTAAATGTTTTCTTCCATCTTTAAAAATGTATTTCAAGGTTTGGAAGTCCATAAAGGGGAAAAATTGAAATAGACATAATAATTTCAAAAATTCCGAAAAAAAAAAAATTAAATTTTACAGAAACATTCTCTTTGTGTTTTTGGAATGTTTTCCGACTGCCTTTTATAGCCCTTCATAAAATTCATTAATCACATCTCATAGTCTCGACAGACCATAGATGTGACCTCTTCCACATAACGCTCGGTAGTTTGAGACTTAAACGTTAGCGGTTGCGAAATTCAAATTAGGGGGACTTGTTTTTAGTGACCTTAATTAGAATAATTTTATGTGAATATATTTTTCATACTTCTCTTAATTGTAGTAATATAATCATTATATTAGTTAAAGAGATTAATGCAGTGATTCTCAACCGTGGGACGCGCTCCGGGGCTTGATAAATCTTGTAAGGAGCGTGAGTATATCGAAAGTTGAGAACAAAAGATTATTTAAAAATTCATAATTTACTGAATTGAAGCAAACAAAATACATTCTGACATAATAAAAATAAAATGGTACATTTACACTGGGATATAATATACTAATAAATGCATCAGTACTGCACAATGTACTCTATTTAATTAATTTAACAATACTAAGTTAAGAACATGCTTAATTAATAATTACCAGTAACCCTATGGGTACACATAAAATTATATGTAAAATTTAATAATTTATCTTGATAATTTGTATATGGTTTTTTAATTAAAGCCGTATCGTAGTCGTACAAAGTATACTATTATTGAATTCAATACATTATTGTATGGGAGGGAGGGCGATGAAAATTATGATTGAAAATTCGAGTCGCAAGCATAGAAAGCTCTGAGAAGCACTGGATTAATGACGAATTATAATCTCTAACTAAAAAATTTTGATTAATTCCCTATGTAAATTCTAAATTTTAAAACCATTTTGATTTTTCATTTATGTTTGGGAAATCCTGCATTTTGAAAAAAATCTAATATACCCCTCTCTACATTTTTTACTTAAACATCCAATTTATAGAGCATTACAATGAATATTTTTTCCCCTCGTATAATAAGGCATTTACATACCCTCAAACAATCGTGTGGAGCGCATCACTAACAATAGACAGTTCCAAATAAAATGCGTTTAACGTATTGCATGCTTTTACGTAATTAAATGCAGTTTTTATATCCTTAAAGCACATCTTGTAAATCTGTTAATCGTTTCAAATACCAAAAAGCAAACAATATAATTTAGAGAAAAAAAATATAAGCCAAACAAACCAAGGTTTAAAAAGAAAATAGGTAAGCTTTTTAAAAAAAAAAAAGAATTACTTAATCAAAAAAATTTCCCACCTCATGACTTAATACTAATATAGTCCCTCTTCCCCTGCATCTTCTCTGCCCAATTAGCGTGATGTATGACCATATAAAACGGCTATTTTATCCATCTTCGTTGTTTACTTTTTCCGGCTATATTCACTCTTTTTATTTTATCCTCTGCCCCTACCTAAAAAATTATTTGGAATGACACAATACTTTTGTTTCACGCACAAAGACTGCTTCTAAAAGGTTACTTGTTTTCCCCAATGGCACGGTTACATCGTGGTACTAAATGTGAACGTCGCGTTTAAAAAGTTACTTTGTGTGGAATAATAATTTAGGGGAAAAGTGAGAATTTGCTGGTGTGTACCTCTGCTGCATTGTGTGTAATTTGCTGACGTAATCCTGTGGCTCAATTGAATTATCTGTCTATTTGTTGTGAGTGGACTCACTCGTTGTATCTTGTAAGTTGCTTCGCTTTTGACAATGGAAGTTGGTGTTTGGGCTAGAGAGGTGAAAGTATTTCCCAGTAAATTGACTATTAATTTGAGTGAATTATAGAGAAAGATGCTGGTTAGCTTGGTTTGCCTTCACGATCTACTTTTTAAACAATTTCGCATTGTTTTATGAAAGTGGCTTAAACTATTACTACGTTTTATCCTTTCAGGTTTATACTTTGAAAATAAAAATAGCCTCCATTATTAAAGGGGAAAAAAAAAAAAAAAAAATTGGTACTTTTCAATTTTATTATATGAACGCTGCTAATTCCTCATTGGCGATAACTACAAAATACACATAAAAAATTATTAATAAATGTTTGTTCTGAAAGTTTTTTTTTTTCTTTTCTTCGGAGGAATAAATATTATAATATGGACTGCTGAAAAAATTTTTTCATTCCGTTCAACTTAAAAATATTGCATTTGGTATCGGTTGTACTCATTTTTATGACTTTATCGCCTCCGCTGGCAAAATGGAAAAGTACCAGAAAATTCCTTAAAAAGTTTGGATAGGCCTTTGGAAAGAGGGTAAAGGTTATTGTAACATTTATTTCGAATTTTAAGTTGTTATATAATTTGTTATTTCTTCGTTTTTGATTTTGTGTTTTGTTTTTATTTTTCTGACTCAAATCATTACGTAATTCATTAATCCTTTTTCTGTTTTTGGCAAATCAAAAACGGTCGCCAAATGCTGTGATATAAAGTAAAAAACGATAAATGGGCGCTGAACGCAAATCTATGTTTCAACTGAAAATGTTGTGTGGCGTTTCTGTTTTTCTCCGTATTTGTATAAAAGGATTAAAATTTAGGATTTACCCTAAAAAGAACACAATTTCCAAAAGTTAGCTCATTCCTAAACTAAGAAGCATGCTAGCGGACGCTAAGCAGCAGTGTACACGGAACTCTTAAGGATGCGAGGTTACATTTTAAAAACACGTTGACGTATAGTGCTGAAGGCGTAATTCTATAGTAAAAATTTTAAGAAGTTTGGCTTATTGGGGAGTTTGAACCCTTAAACTCTGTCAACCCCTTTGTTTATGCCACTGGCGGAACAGTACTATTTAAAACTGCTTGACATTTGTTTCTTTTCTTGGCTGTATACTGCTGAAAGCCTATTCATACCCAAGGAGTGCAGTGAAAGGCCGAGGGTATAGCCAATCGAGGTCGTAGCTCTCTGCCTCAAAGGCCTGATTGGCCATTTTATCGCTTACTAGTGAAAATGAGCCCATGAACGGAATATCACAACGTTGTTTTTTATGTGATAACGCAGCCGTGGTAGCCTAGTGGTTATGATCTCGAATTCGTGGCTGGGAAATATTATGACCCCCCACCGTGTAAGAAGAGCCAATGCACTAAATCTGTCGCGGCTCAAGGTCTTCGTTGGCGTAGTGTGGTGGTTTAGGAGGGGTTTCCAGATCAGATGTCGTCCTTGCTACTTGACCATGGTCAAAATTACGAGTTCCGTCGCCAATAGCCCTCGTGTTACTTTTTATAGTGCAGAGTTAGAAAACACTCACTCACTCTAACATCTGGATATCTGAAAAGAATCTCTTATCGGAAATGCATTTCAAAATTATAAAATATCCAGACGGGTTGTGTTAATAACGTATCCTAAGAGAACCCTTTTCGGGGGCGTATATATATATAAAAAACAGTTCTTTGATTTCCGTCCAAATTAATTCCAACCAGTCGCAGAGTAAGTCTGAAGTTCCCCTTTCTCATTTCCTCAAGAATTAATTGCTTGGGGCCTTTTCTTCATTAAAGCGCAGTTAAAATTTCCCGAAAAACAATTCTGCGGGAGAAAACCATCTAAAAAACGATTACATTTCCTCTAATCGAAACGCGTGCTAAAATTTCCTGCAATCCAGAAGTTTGGTTAGTTTCTTAAACCGAGGGCTGGGGGAGGACGAAAAACATCAAAAGGGGGGGTGAGGCAACAGAAAAAAAAAGTGGAAGGAAATAATTGTTTCTTTTTTCTTCTCCGACCTCTTTTCTTGGCGAGAATTAAAAAAAGTACCTAAACCCTTTTTCTGTAATTCGTTTTCTGTGATGCTTTAAAGCATTTAAGGCACCTGAAAACACTCGGGAAAAGGAGATTTTGTTTCTTTGCATACAATTAGGGGGCTGGCTCCGACGGGCATCAAAACTAAATTTTTCCTCTCCGCTCGGTAATTAATGTAATCTGGTCCCAATTATCTACGGCATATAATTTTCCGAGTTCAACTAATTGCACTTTTTCCCTTTGCTAATTAACAGGGCTCTCCCCAGTAAGTGCGCCTCCTTTTTCCCCAAAAGGGTTTCCTTACCCAGGGAATTGGAGACTCGCCCCGGTTTTCGTTGGGTGCGGGGAGGTCTTTCCGTTTTAATCACATCGCTAATACTTTTTTCTTTTATTTGTTCTTCCTTTCTCTATTTTTTTTTGTGTGTGCCCTCTCTTTACGGGGTTCATTTTCTATTCTTTCTCCCTCCAGTGGGTCTTTATCGGGAAATAATCGATATCTTAATCGCTTTTGCGAGGAAACGATTAATCAAGTTTGAGCAACCATCTCGCAGCAATGCTTGTTTATGGATCCCACTGTAGGAAGGAGGGAGAACCTTTTTGATGTTGTTCTTATGGAAAAGTTAAGTTTTGAGTAACCTGTCTTCCTGAATCTTGGTGGGCGTTAGTAGGAAATTCATTCTATATTCATCGGAATGATCTGGGGGGAGGGGGTGCCATAACACGAGGTGTTATTAATTTGAGTTTTAAGATTAGATGACTGTGTAAATTGACAGTGGTAGGTGAGTTAACGTCGTACTATTCAGCTTCTCGAGGGCTTTGGTGACGGACCTCGTCATTTTGAACCATTGTCATGTGATGGAGGACAACACCTATGCGCATCCACCTCTCCCAACTTCCACATCACACCAACGGCAGAACGTTTGAGCCTTGGACAGATTTAGCGTGCATAGCCTCCCTACCGGCGAGTTTCAGCGGTACAAGCTAATTCATGAACCACGGCCACGAGTCCGTTTTTGACCTCACTAGGCTATCACGACCATTGCAGTAGAACGTAGCTTATCCCAATTAATTGGGACCGGACACCTTTCGGATAACCGGAAAACCGAATGCGATCCATGCAGTATATGAAACCGGACACTATGCGAATATTCAAAATCATCACATGCGGGAAACGTGCTTGAAGAAAAAGCAAAACCGGTGCAAAATGTCGCAATTTTACCTTTTCTGTGGAAAATAATCACTTATTTTTCGCTGTACCAATTACACCTTCGTTTTTCGCTGCAAGGTCTCTGATTCTCGTAGCAGCAGAAGTCCGGATATGTGACGTCCGGGTAATAAACATTCGGATAAACGCCTACTGTAATGACTGCCCTTTGGGATAAAACTAAAACTTTTCATTCACGGAAGAAATTACCAGTATTTTTGGATACATAGCAAAATTTGGAGTTCAAACTAAACTATCTCTACTTTTGTCCGTTCAAGGAAATTTGGAACTTTCGAGGAGAATTATTGATATTCATTTAATTTTTTTAATTGGATGATTGACTCTAAATCATGACAGAGTGCTTTACTACATTAAACCAATATAATTTTTTTTTCCAAAAAGTTTTACTTTTCGAAGTCTGTCTTCCCAAAATAACAGAGTAGATTTTTCACGGAAATTTAAATTTGTTCCATATATCATTGAGAGCCACGTAGATATATATTAATATTTTGCGTTCATCGTTTGTTTTCCCCCAAAGGGGTGAGGGGTTTTTAGTAAAAACGAATTTTAGGGATAGCGTACACATTTCAAACAACAATTGCTTACGATCGATTCTGTTTTGTAAATTTAAATATTTTTAGAACTATTAAAAGGGGAGTCAGCTAAGAAAAAAAATTTTTTTACAAACAATAAAATTTTTAAAAAATTAGCGATTTCTACTAGATCAATAAAGAAAAAATTTTATTTTATCTACTTTTTTTTTCAATAGTTACAATTAATATAAAAGTATATTAGGACAGAATCACAAATTTTGGTAATTAATTTTATTAAACATCATTAAAGTGTCTATTGTCATTCAAAACAACTTTTCTATAAAATTTCTGTTCAACTGAAGCTTTTTAAAAAGTGGAAAAACGTTTTTTAAATTTTTACCCGCGCTAAAAAAGAAACCAAAGTGGTGATTTAATTTTTAAATAATTAGTTTCAAAATTAATTTTAATTTAAATTATAATTAAATTATCGTTTTTTACCTGAAAGGTGTAGAAAACTGCAGCTCAAAGGGGTTTAAAATGTGAGAAAACCTTTTTCAAGTTTTGACACAAGTGGGAAAAGGGTCGCAAAGGCCCCAAAAAAATGATGCCAAGTTGTATTTGAATTCTTTGAAAAATTTAGTTTTAATAAATTTAAATTTTTTATTAATTATAATTAAGTTACTGTATTGTCATCCAAAATAATCAGGGTATATAAAATTTCAGCTCAATAGAGCGCTTTAAAATTTTTTTATTAACGATTGAAAACAAATTCAAGATAAATAAATAAATATATAGAGGGGAGTAATTAAAAGGGAAATTTAAAAAGGAGCTTTGAAAAAACTCTGTTTTAAATTTAATCGGGCAGGCCTTTGTCCAATTTGTCTTGAAAAATTTTCTTTAAAAATTAATATTATACACAAATGTTTTAAAAAGAAAGCATGGAAGATCTTTTTTTTTTTAATAAAGGTTTGAGAATTCCCCAAAATTTCACACATTCCCCAAAAATGAAATTTGAATTTTATTGGTTTCTAAATAGATTTTATAAACAAATTTGGGCGAATTGAAATCCTTCAATAAAAACCTAAATAATGAGGTGACCTCATGACTAATCACAAAACTTTAGTGATTTTTATTTTATACAGCTTTATAGTAACTTCGTTTTTTCATGCCATTTTGTTTTATGTATTTTTTTAAATTATTTAATAAATTTTTTTTATTTTTAACTTTAAAAATCTTTGAGTTTCTTTTATTTAAACTTTGAAATTAAATTCTATTTTATTGGTTTTATAAGCACTTACAATGTTTTGTTTTGGGGAAAGGGACTGTAAATTAACCTGTTTTAAAAATTTCAAACCCTTTAAATAACTTATGGGTCATTTTGTAAACCAAAAAAATTCAATTTTTTTTTTGTAAGTTTTTTAGTTAAAAAAAAAAATTATCTTCAAGATAAAAAATATCGAAATTTAGCTTTTTTTAATTTTGCTTTGAACAAACTTTTTAAAAAAGTTATGAAAACAAAATTTTTAAAAAGAAAGCTAATGATTTTAAAAAAAAAATTTTTATGGTTTTTTTTCCCCAAATTTAAAATTTATTCCAAATAGGGTTTATTTTATTTTTATGTCAATAACAACCCATTAGTTTAATATTTGTTTTAAATTCAATCGAAAACACGTGTTTGTTTTTATCATGTGACTTCATGAATTGAGCCCATTGCCCAGTTACCCAAATTTAATATTTTTAAAGGAAAAAATAAATCTTGTGATTGTGGTAAATATAACCTAGTGGTCATGTTATATGAATTAATTATACATATATATAATTCTGCATCATCTATTTCATTATTATTCCCAGTATTTCAGTTTCATATTTTTAGATTTGGTATTTAAATAACTTATGTCTCTCATGTATATATTTATATGTATCTCTCTCTATATATATAGTTTTTAATAATCTCTTTTAAAGGAATTTAAATGACTTGAACATTGAAGGCAAAAGAATCATACATTAATTAAATGGACGCGGCAGTGTTATAAACAATGCTGACTAAGGGCAGCTTTTAATTTAATTTTAAACATTGAATAACTCGAATTATTTTCTGGTGGATGGTGTCTTTAAAATCCCTGTTGTCACATTACTTTTTAATTTAAAAACCACATTTATTAATGCTTTACTTCTGTTCCCCTTGAGTGGTTGACTGCTCAAATGGCCTCCCTGTGTCACGGCCTTCCTATCTGTGCATATTCTAATGGACCCTGTTAGTTAATTGTGCAATGGCTCCTTGCCGGAATGTCCATTACGCTATGGTGCATTAAGACAATTTATTGTTCATAGCACCCATAATTGAGATATACGGTGAATCGATCCTGTGTGTCGCACTCCACATGTGTTTACTCAGATGCCCCAAATTTACCTTATTACTGGCCAGTGGGATGCTCTATAGAATCTTGCATTCCACAACACCCTATCTTGCACAATTCTAGAAACTATTGGAATTATTTTTTGGTGTATTGCGTTGGATTCAGTAAGAGGTTAAAAATCAAATGTTTCGTTTGGTATTCAGTTTTAAATAAATTTTAATGGATTTCACACCGTGGGATATATATTGAGAAATTATTTAGGTTTTGCTGCGAAAGTTGTATTACAAAGGCGTATTCCAACTGTGAATCACATAGCCAATAACTATTTTCATTGATGTTGTTAAAAATTACCTTCTATTTGTGTGATTTTGATAATTGCAGTAATAAAAATTAGTTATCGAAAGGGCTGTCATCGGTAAAGTTATTTTTAAAGTTCTTTTTTTATATATATAATTGGACGAAACATTAAACTTTTGCCATCCCTATTCTTTTTAAAAACTTTTTTAAAAATGTGTTCTAAATTTGAGAACTTTTTTCCTTTAGTACAGAGATTCCCAACGTGGAAACCACGGAGTGTATGTGGGGAGTTCCTTAAAATCTTTAAGAAGTTTATAATGTATTCGAGGGGTCTATTGGAAGTCGATGCGACAATTTTTATTATTTTAAAATTTTATTTAATTTCTAAAGATTATAATTATTAAATAATCCACCTGATCGGGACATCTGCTCATGCACCTCAGCGCTCAATGGTCACGTATACCGAGATGAGCACAGTATACCCTGGCCCTCTAGGGCTGTTGCGTCCCTGAGTTTGAGTTGAGTTTTATTAAATAATATTCATTTTAATATGTATATTTTTATAAGATGTTCCACACTTCTAAAACGGAATGTCGTAGTACAGGAGGCAAATAGCCACCTGTGAGCCAAATGCAACCCTCAAAGTTTGTGTGTGTGTGTGGCCCGTCAGGATAGTCAGAAAACCAAATAGACAGAAAATTTTCTCTATGTTTAGGTCAACATATATTTATGATCAAAGTTTTTCTTGCATGTAGATGAACAAGAGTAAATATAGAAGCAAGTTGGCTGACATGAACTTGCAGGCTGTGATAAAAATTTCAGCAAGAACTCTCAGTTCTGATGTCAAAAATATTTTAGAAAAGTGTGATAGGTCAGTGGCGCACACAAGGGGTGTCCAAGGGGTCTGAAGCCCCCTCCCCAAACCCCTTTCTTTTCCCCGATTGATTATAAATTCTAAGTACATAGTACGTACAATTTAATTAAATATTTGTTATTAATGATTAATTTTATTAATTAATGCTAATTATTTATTCAATAACTACTAGTTTTTTATTGTTTTTTGTTGCCGAAAATCGTCAAAATCAAAGGAGCATGATACAAACTGATGGTCTTTCGACCCTGGACCCCTCCCCCCTGGAAAAATTCCTGTGTGTGCTACTGGATAGGGTAGTTTTATCTCATTCATTCGATTTTAAAATGAAATGAGTTTGCAGCTATAGATATGAGAAATTAGCACGATAAATAAACTGAACAAAACTGCCACTATTTTATTTAACGTATATTTATTGATTTTTATGGTACACTTATTCTGAGATGCAAATTTAACTATTGAATGTAATTATTTTTTAAAAGGTGCAGCCCTCCGGTATCCTCCGCTTCCACAATGCAACTCTCGAGCCAAAACAATTGCCCTCCCCTGTCATAGTATAAACAAAATATAAATATAATAAATCACCATTTTTTCCAATTTTCTGTTCATCTTCTTAGTTATGTTGTAAGTTTAAATTTTTCTACGCAATTATTAATATGATTATATTACATGCTGTCAGTGGCCCAGACAGGAATTTTTCGGGTAGGGGAAGGGTCCGGGGTGAAAGTCCACCCTTTTCGTATCATGCTCCAATGAGCCGTCCTGCGTAACAATAAATAATTAGCATTAATTAATTTAATGAAATAATTATTATTAATAATTATCAAAACAAATACTTAGTTAATTTTTACATACTATATACAAAGAATTATAATCAATCTGAAAAAAAAAATCAAGGGATTTGGGGCTCCCTTGACTGCGCCACTGCATGCTGTATATTACAGAGAAAAATGTAAAGGGATATGTGAAGAAAATTATTTTGTTAAAAGAATTGGAAAAAATTTGGGAACCCGTGCTTTAGACCAGTGGTCTCCAACCCCCGGTCCGTGGATCAAATACTACCGGCCCGCACAAGAAACATTAAATTATTTCCATTTTATTTACTGTGGTATATTTGTCTCGGGTTTGGGCTACTTTTTATGAAAATCGCTTTATATTCCTTGTTAAATCACTTTATATTCATTTTTTGCTGTAGCTATATTTTATTCTGAAATCACGATTAAATACAATTAAATTAAAATTATTACATCAAAACAGTCTAAAATATAAGCAATCAACGTCTTCCCCCTCAGCTGGCTGCGGTAAAATTAACAAACGTTGACCCGGTCTGTTGTGATAAAAAGGTTGGGGAACACTGCTTTAGACGAAAAGCTTTTAACGTAAATTCGTAAATAAAATGATATAAATATCACCATTAGCTGAGAATTTACGTTACATTAACAAGACATATGAGTTTAAACAATATTTGATCGCTTTTCCAAACAATTCTCAAAAGCACACGTTTCTAAAAACCATTGACTTTTTACAAGGAGCATTTAATTCAGAGGGGTGGAAAAATGTGTATTGCGTCAGGATGTAAGAATGCTGTCTCATGGTCATTGAGCTGTCGCGAAAATTATAACTTTTTGGTATTTCATCGTTTTTTTCTTTCTACTCCTCTTCAATGGATGTTTGCCAGACTATTGCATTGCATAAGATCTTGCCAACACTCCAATAATTTTCACCCTCCTTCTGTTATCTATTAATTCCCTCTTACGAAATTATGAATCAGACTTCTATATCTTTTTCCTGTTTTTCATTCTCAAAAAGCAATTAAATTTCCTACTTAGCAGATCAATTTGGTAATGTACTTAATTACCTATTTATTGCGCAATGGATTTCTAATTAATATTCATTACAAGTGGAATGATTTATTGTATTAAAATTCTGGTATAAACTAAATAAATAGGATGTGATTTCTTCTATTATATGTTCCACAGCGTTTGAAAACTTTCATTCAATGGAAACCTCATAGATTAAAATACACGTATATATTTGAAATGAAATAAATGCATTTGCATCATACTGGAAGTACATTAAGAATAGTAGGCAGAAAATTTTCTTCTTTTTTTAAATCTAAAGAAAACATGTGAAAAGTGCAAGAATGACCTGCTGAAAGGGTTTAAAATATATATTTGCTTCATATCAGAGGCGTAACGTTCACCCCCACATCACGGAGAGGCACAGGGCTTTAAAGGGGGGGAGGGGGGTAAAACATTTGTTACGTTATGATTTTGCACAATCTTTTGTAAAATCCGGCTTTGGGGGCCCAAAACCTAACTTTGCAGGGGACCCTAATATTCTTGTTACGCCACTGATTCTCGTTAACTTTAATCTGATAGCTGTATTCCGAGTTATGAAAATATACATTAGTTCTATTTTTAAATTAAATTAAAATAGGCTTAGAAAAATTATATTGTTATACGTTGATACTTATAAAAAAGAAATTATTATTGAAATGAAATATTAAAATGACAGGCTATTTGTGTGTGAAATTTCGATTATTTTAATGTATCCGACTACGTTAGGGCCATGTATTTGCAAAAATGGATAAATTAATAACTTTTTTTATATTTAGTCTCACTTGAATTAGAATATATACATAAAATTGTTTAAAAAATATTATTACGATAAAAAAAAATTATTCGAATGCGATTTGTTTGGCAAAAAATGAAGAAAAATGGCATTTATCAAAACATTCTGCTTATTTTTTTGCGAACATATAATTATCAATGTCTCTTTTATAATGTAATTGTTTTGATAGTTGGTAAATATATGCACACAAAACACATCTATTAATTACTAATTAAGAAAATTTTAATTATAAAAATAATAAGTGTAAAGGTTGTCAAGCCAACCTAGAAGGATGACTAATAAACGCTCATTAATCTGTCAAGAATTTGTCAATGTTTGGCAACGATCCTTATGTCTTTCTCAATCTTGCGGAGAAGCGGCTTTCGTAAAGTAGAACCCTGTACTAGACGTAAACAAACAAATCTCAAATCTCCCGTTCCCCAATCTAAACAAGATCTTGCTAAGGAGGGGAGAAACTTATGGGTCTTCTCGCCCCCTATGCGTTTCCCATCTGGATCGCAGATTACGCTAAACGTGCACGTGTGAATGTAATTGCGGAAACTTATGCGCAAACACTCTCCAGGATTTCGCCGCTAAACTTCCGTTTCATTATTATTATTTCTCTCCTACTCTCTTTTTTTTCTTGCTTCCATTCCTCTTACCATCTTCTCACTTCACTTTTCTTCGCTCCCGGAGCAGACGTTCCCCTAATCAACGCCTCACTCCTTGGCATGCGAGGTTCCAAAAATAGAAACAACCATCTCACCAGGAGGAAAGGCACACATGGCTCTTATGTTCGTAATTGTAATCAAGGATGGAAATATTACAGGGATGTTTATGTCTATATAATGTGGTAAAAATCTGGATCAGATGAAGTAATATATACATGTGCGTCATTCCTGCCCCCTTCAGTCTAGATTCTTTTTTTTTTTTACTTTTGATACTCAATAGTTTTTGAGTTTGCTGTTTCTTCGAATTATTTCGTCATCTCGTCGTCTGTCACTTGAAAAGCTTCCATTTTTAGTTTTATCAGGAGAGAGAGTGTTTGCAATTTTTTGCTTTTTTCGCTTTCAATTAAGCATTTCGGAAATCGCTTGCTAATCTTTATGAACCTTTAGTTTTGCAATACTTCTAGTCTTTTGTGTAATTTGACTTTGGTATCAATATTCAATGTCATCCCTCTTCACACCATTAAATTTGGACTGCAATTATTATTACTAGTGGCGCACACAAGGAGGGGGGCTCACCAAGTTCAAACCTGCTCCCAAAGTCCTTGATTTTTTTTCGATTGATATTAATCTTATGTATATATTACGTAAAATTTAAGTATTTCTTAGTAAGGTATCCGAGTACGTTCGGAACCGTGATTTTAAAAAAGCGTATAAATGGATAATTTTCATGATATTTAGTGTATTAAATTAGAATACATGTATAAAATTGTTTTAAAGAGATTTTGACAATAAATAAATAAATAAATAGATAAATAATTATTTAAATTTAATATTTCGGCAAAAAATGAACTTAGAATAACCTTTTTTCGAAATGTTCTCCTTTTGTGAAAAATGCTTCTATTATAATAATATTTTGCCTGTATATGCTCGAACCTCTTGTACGGAGGCTCAACTATGATTTTTGAAAATTCACATATTTTCAGAGTTACAACCCATTGAAATAATTATTGGCGTTTTTTTCTTAAAATTTCTCCCCTCTGTTGTCGTAATACATGGATAAACCCACTTCTAAGTTATATATTTCAAAAATTCTAGATGAGCCTCTGTACAGAGGTCTGAGCTATATACAGGCGAAATATTATTATATAATAGAAGCAATTTTCACAAAAGGAGAATATTTTGAAAATGGGTCATTCTATGTTCATTTTTTGTCAAAATATTGCACTTAAATAATTTTTTATTGTAATACTTTTCTTAAAACAATTTTATATACATTTTCTAATCCAAAGGACACTAAATATTACAAATATTATCCATTTACACGCTTTTGCAAAATCACGGTTCCGAACGTAGTCGGATGCCTTAATGATTCATTTTATTAATTAATGCTAATTATTTATTCAATAATTAATTTTTGTTTTTTTGTTTTTCGTTCCCGCAAATCAACAAAATCAAAAGAATATGTTGGGCGGCGTATTGGAGCATTATCCGAGAATGGTGAACTTCCGACCCCGGACCTCCTAACCCCTTGAAAAATTCTTGTGTGAGCGCCTCTGATTATTAGCACACATATGATTCTTCCATTCATTTGCTACATTTGGAACCGTGATTGTGAAAAAGCTTAGAAATATATATATTGATATTTGGTGTTAATTGATTTAAGAATATACAAATAAAATTGTTTTAAGAATATTATTACAAGAAAAAAATTATTTAAATGCGATTTTTATGACGAAAATATTAGAGAGAATGATACATTTTCACAAAAGATTTTTCTTTTATGAAAAATGATTCTTTTTGAATTATATTTTGCCTATGTGTATAATCAGTGGCACACACAAGAATTTTTCAAAAGAGGGAAGGGGTCGTCCAAGATCAAAAATCCACCATTCTCGCATCATGTCCCAATACGCCACCCAACATATTCTTTTAATTTAGCCGATTTTCGGGAACGAAATAACAGTAAAAAAAATTATTTATTGATTAGCATAATGAATAATTTTAGCAATTCATTGGGAAAAATATACTTTTTAATAATATGTTCTTTAAAAGATATCAAACCTATTCACATGATACATACTTAGATAATATATCTGAATTTTCGTTCATTACACAGTTTTTTTTCCTCCAGCGCTTGCAACAACTCTGCCATAATTTATCACACCAAAATGAGCCGTACTTAGTGAAAAAGAAAAGTTACACATTGAAATGTAAATTATAATATCTGCAACATCTTTAATTTGCGAATTTTTTCTACGTTCTTTACTACTGCGATACAATAAAATTGAAAACAAATTATTTCCCATCACAATAGCCCTGTATGAAGGTCCCGATCTTGTTTTAAACAGTAGAACTGACGCACCAAACAAGCATTACATTTCAATTGGTGTTTTCATTTTTATCCATCGCGTCGAAGAAAAAGATTTCCACCATCTCACTCTCTACTGGTTCCCTTCTTTAAAGCGATCAAAATTGCATTATCATTTAAACAGCTTCCTCCAAGAAAAGACAGTGCCTGCATCAACGTATTAACCGCTTCCAATTTACGATAATGGGAAGCTATTCGTCAAGACGTAGACAGAAAGATCTGGCACATATATTTTTTTTCATGAAGGGAACAAAAAAATATTCAGCAATTTAAGTCCTTCCTCATTTAGGGCTCGTTTGATCCATTGAATCATTGCATTCAATTCCAATCATTTGAGGCCTTCGCACCCATTTCTGCAGAGCTTGAATGAGGTCTTTTATCTTTCACGCACTTAATAAATTGATTCTCATGCCTGCCAGCACTAGCAAACGTGATGTCCCTTGCAAAAAATAAGAATAACACTAAAAAAAAAGTCGAACGAGGGGAGGGGCGACAGATTCATCAAAGACTTTTAGATGACTTCATTCTTAGAACTGACTGATGGCCATGGAAAGGGTGCAAATATGCTCTGTTGCCATACTTGCCGAAAAGACCTTAAAGCAAAGCCAGATGAACAAAAGACATTAATTGGGGGGCAAGTCCCGTAACAGCGCATGTTCCGCTAATTTAGTTAGTAAAATCTCGGTTGACAGTGAGCAATAAGGCGCTTATAAAAGGCCTCGATTTCTTTTTCGGTATTTTTGATTAAGATGCCTTAAGTTTAGGCCGAAGACCTTTCCCGATTCCATTGAATAATTTGATTAGTTTATTATTATGGATGTACAAATGAAATTGCCCGCCGCATTAAAGCGTTTTAATGCTACTCTTGAACAGTGATGAATTATTTTTCGGGGCTCTTTTTCTCTAATTCCTTCCACGGGTTTAATTGATTTGTTTCGATGTATTGTGCTAGAGACTGAGCTTCTTGTCAGCAAGTCTTTGTTTAGGGATGGAATTCTTGTTTTTGTGGTTCGATGGAGTAAAAGGTCTGACGAAACAGAGACAGTCTTTTTAGTGATGCCAATTGAGGGTTTGGAATTTTTTTTTTTTCATCCTCAGAGTTGTGGAGACTAATCCGAAATTAGTTTCTGCTAAGTTCGAAATAATTTTGGCCCTGAAGGTGAGATTTCGATTTTATTGATTGCTTCATAAAATTACTTCCATATAAAAAAATTACCTTGATTTTAAATACCAATAAACATTCCTTCTAGAAAAGGGAAGTCACGAATTTTTAGAATTTGATCTTAAAATAATTATTTCGTTATTCTGAAGAGAACTGTTTATTGCTTTTAATATATTTGATGTAACCTGGAGCACTTTTTCTGAAGCTTATTTACATTTACCTTTCTGTGGTTTAACTGTAAACTGGTGTTTTATTTTTACGAATATGTGTTTAATTCTTTACATGGTCTTTTTTTTTCTAGTGGTGGTATGTTAAAATATTTTTGAGATTGATATTAATTTACGAAAGTAAATTTAGATTTTAAATTGTTTACTTGATTTTTAAGACTTTTTTGATGGTAAGTATGTTTACTGTTGTGTATTGCATGCTATTGAAAAGCTGGACATTTTATACTTTTTAGATATTTTACATTTCTCATATGAAATTTGTAATATATTTTGTAAATACCACAATTTGAAAAAAGGAATTGAAAAATAGGTAAAATTTATATTTCATAGAGATGATGAGGAAATCAGGAATTTATATATACATATAACTTTACATGAAATTTATCAAAGCAAGGATCAACATTTAGTAAATACCCTGAATGTGTAATTTATGTTTTGTAAATGACATATAGGTTTGTAATATGCAAAATGAATAAAATTTCCTCTATTGTAAACTAAATAGAGGAAAAGATACAGATGATGATGCAGAGATTAGATGGATGAAGTTAGTGGTAAATGTACTTACCATGTGACCTTATAAAGAGTTTCTATTTTATCAGATAAATTCATTGTGTTTTTGAATACATTTGTCCTTGTTTTATATTTAACGTAATGGTATTTTATTTGTATGTGAATTCTGGAGTACATTATTTATACATCTAATTAGCCTGTTTACCGCAATGCTTAGAAATTCCTTATTTTATTTCATAGAAAATATTGCACTATATAAAAGATATTCCTTTAGTTTTCCTCATTGAAAAAAAGTTATAATTCATTTTATTTATTTAAATTATATCTTTTCTACTACAAACGGAAATTTTCATTAAAAAAAAATGTTTTACGAAACGCAGGAAATTTGCATGAGATATTCCCCAACGTAGTTTATAAAATTTTTAAGCTTATGAAAATTTACACAAATTCTTTATAGAATTCCGAATTACATATACCATTGAAAATATGGAACGGAAAATGCTCGAGCATTATTATTACGCGAGTCGTCACAGCATATATTTCGAAAACGGGGATTATTCAATTCCGTGCGTTTTCCGCACACAAACAAAAATACCCCCTATTCTGAGCACTAATTAACAGTGGTGTACTTTTGATCCAGCCTTGCATTTTACCATTGTGAGAGCAGCAGAAGAACGTGGAAATATTATGCATCGGAAACAACATCTGAATACAAATGTCCATAAAACTAGAGCCCAGTAAAGCTTTTCAAATGTTTAATTCTGAAAAGCAGCTTTTCCGACGAATTCCATGAGATAATAGAAAAGTATTAGCGAGTTCTAATTCCGAGTTCGACGCAAAAGATCCTTTTGGATTTCTCGGTCCCCCCTTTTCGCTGCATTGTGTCGTCGCTCTGAAATCCTCGCAAAATATTCACCAAGATGGTTCAGACGTAAAAGACGTCTTATTAATATGTCCCTTTTCTAAACTATTCGATGGATATTCTAATTTATTCACTTGGCTTTTAGACATCGGCGGAATTGTTGAAGGGGAGAGAGAGGATTGGACGTTTTTAAAGAGAGACTTTAGCGTGAAATGTAAATTACGAATTAAATCCCATCAACAAAAGGCCTCGTTTGGTTTCCCCCGTATTAGGACCGCGTTCCGCGCCCCTTTCATTAGTTGCTGAAGCACGCTGTCAAATCTAATTTTTCCCTCCCCCCCTGACCCCGGCGAGTTTTAAATAAAAGTATCGCCGCGGGATTTTACATATTTCCACTTGTATTGTCCGACTTTAAAAAGGGAAAACCCGGTTTGGTTGTAATTCTGGGCGAGATTTTAAACTGTGGAACTGTAATCTCGGTTTGTTGTTTGCGTACCTACAAAGATCTTTTATCCTTTTTAAAAAGGGAAGGAGATGGGGGTCTTTCCCCTCATCCCTTTTAAAAAAATGAAAAGTTTTTTGGTAGATTTTAAGACTTCACACAATGCAAAAATGTCACTTTCAAATTTGCATTACACTAGCGTTTCTCAAACTAGGGTGTCCCTTTAGGGGGGTTTGTGATAATCCTGGGTAGGGGCGAGTATGTGAAAAAAAAGATTATTTTAAAAAAATATATTAATTTACTGAAAGGATGAAAAAAAAAAACATTCTTGGCTTAAAAAAAAATAAAATACTTAACATGATAAAATTTTAAAAAAAAATGTACTGCATAATGTTTTGAAATTTAAATTTTAAAAACCCAAGTTAAAAATTTTTAATTAAAAGAAAAACTAAAGGGGCTGTCTAAAATTATATACAAAATTAAATACTTATCTTGATAACTTATACGGTTTATAATTAAAGTCGTAGTATAGTCAAAATGTTTTTTTGAGAGAAAATAAAATTTTTGGGAAAAAGGGTCTCAAGTATTGCAAGTTTGAAAAACTGCTTTAACCCTTTCCCCCATTCTAGCCGGGGGCCAGGGTTGTGGCGGGTCTTTGAACAGTTCGACCCGTACCACAAAACCCCCCGGGGGGAAAAAGTGCACGTTAAATATAAAAATTAAATCCTCCCCGTTTTGTGGAGTTAGGGGAGGGGTTTTTCAGCTCGCTGTCGTCCATATCATTTTACCATGGTTCAAAAACGGGTCCGTCCCAAAAACCCTCAAAAGGGAAAAGTGCGAGTTAAATTCACTCCTACCTGTGCATTTACAAACACAAAAAAATACCTATATTCCAGCGTATAACGCGCACCCCAAAAAAAATTATATTTTGCGCGTTTAAAGCCGGAAATAAAAAAAAAAAATTTTAAAAATAAAAAAAAAAAAAAAGATGATAATAAAAAAAAAAAATTTGATTTTGAAACGTATAATACTGTTTATTTAAAAGAAAAAAAGAAAACTTTTAAACCCCCTCTTTAAAGGTTTGTTCAAAAATTTCTATTTTTTAAAAACTTTGTAAAAAATAAATACTTCAAAATTAGAACATTAGGAATTCCCCGATTTCTTCGTTAAAAAAAGGGTGAGGGTTCACGCGAAAATTCCCAAACAAAAAAAAAAAAAGCTTGAAAGTAAAACTACTTGGATTTTTAACCCGTGATCCGCCCCGTTCCTGGATCGGGTGGGGGGACCAAAGAAACATTAAACTATTGCCATTTTATTTAAAATGGTCTTTCTCCCGGGTTTGCGCAACTTTCCCCGGGAAAACCTTTTTTGAAATCACTTTTAAATTCATTTTTGGTGTAACTATATTTTTTTCTGAAGGCATATTTTAATGTAACTAAATTAAAATTTTTATATATAAATCAAAATAATCTAAAATATGAACAATCAACGTGTCCCACCCTCAGTGGGCCGCGGTAAAATTATCAAACGTTGACCGGTTCGCAGCAATAAAAACGTTGCGGAGCACTGCCTTACACGACGGATTTTACGGTGTAATTGAAGCAACTGTATTGTTAGGATAGTAATACATGCAAAGGGTACACACACACACTAGCCGAGATATACCTCCACCGGCTTCGCTGGATGTTTCATGATACTGTATGACTATATAATGTTTTTAAGTTATTAAAATCTAAATCTGAGCATATTATACTTTGATTGTGTCAAAAAATATTTTTATATAGCCTTGCCTCTTTATTTAAAAAGGGCAGAACATGAATTTTCAAAACTGAAGCATATTTATATTTTACGCATTCGCATAATCACTCCTTTGGAAATTAACTTCTGAAGAATCCGTTTTCAGCGGATCTCTATTCAACGAAAGAAACGTGCTTACCGAATTTCAAGTCCATTGGTTTAATAATTAAAAACTAGTTATTTTTTTGTGTATAACGCCCCTTGCAACTAACCTCTCCCCCTCTCCCCCTTGAATGTCGATTTTCACAAATCTCATTCTTATTGTTCTCTTATATTTTTCTAAAGCAACATGCTTACCAAATCTCCAGTCCTTAGGTCTATAAAAACTTGAGAGTGAAAAAATTATACGCGTAATTTATTCTTAGCAAGTGTAAAAAGGAAATTCAAAAACCGTGATTAATAGATTGATATACAATGTAAATTTTTCTGAAATAATTGTTAGAAAAGTTAAAGTATTTACCAATATATTATATTATTATTGAGAAAAATTTTGAAACCGGGAGAAAATTTTCAGTGGTTTTATTAAAGCATGAAAATTCTGCAACTTTTGATAAAAATATATATACATATATATATATATATATAGACACTAATATTTATAAATTAATTGAATTTTTGGTCTAAAAATTAATTATTTATATTCCATATGCACAAAAATGTTTCCCAAACTGGAGAGTCTTGTTAAGTGCTTGGTAAAAGTGACTGCGCTTTGAAGAAAAAGTTATCCTCATAACTCTCTTGTTTACATCTTGTAAAATTTGAACCGAAGCCAGACACAATCTCTATAAAGGACTTCGTACGCTTGGAATCTCAAAATTTACTCTCAGCCATCATAACATCATTATTTTAAAGTTAAAAAAACAACAGATTAAAAATAGCCTGTGTAGATCTGTGATCGGTATTTTTTTTTTTATTTCTATATATTTTGGTCAGCTTATGGTATCTTTTACTAATAAAAGTTTTCTGTAGATCCCATAATTTATTTATACTAATTATTTAAATCCTAAACACTTCAAAAGATAACTGAACGATTGATTTTAACGATGACTCTGGATTTTTAAGACCTCAAATTTATATTTGTGGCATTGAAAAAAAAACGTTGTTTTTCGTAAGATGTTATTGCATGAATCATGAATTTATTTCTTCATTTTATGCATATACGTATATTAATATTTTTAACTGTACTGATCAGTTTTACAGATAAATGTTAGCAGTTTTTTTTGTGAAGAATTTGCTTAAGGGAATCACCCAAACGTGTTTAATTATGTAAAATCTCTCGAATGCATACATTAAAATAAAAATTAAATAATAACAATAATGAAATGGCTTATGACCTCTTTACAGCTCTACTATTGCAATGGAAATTTTTTTTTGTACTTAAATAAATTTATTTTGAGATACAATTATGAAAAATTGAATGTAAATACATGGTTTTTATTTTCACGTTTACTAAATGAAACATAGTCTTAAAATTTTTGTGCGATATCTTTTATTAAAAAGAGAGAGAAGTTTCTTGTCTAATATTTAAGTACTCTTTTTTACATTGATGCATTGCCTTATGATTCTAATGTTATTTTATAAGAATTGCTAAATTACCTTGTATAACATTAACGTATACCAATCAGTAGCGCACACAGGAATTTTTCTAGGAGGGGGTCCGGGGTCGAAAGTTCATCCTTCTTGTGTATCATGCTCCTTTTGATTGTGTCGATTTTCGGGAACAAAACACAATAAAAACTAATTAATGAATAAATAATTAGAATTAATTAAAAAAATTAATCATTAATTACAAATAATTAAATTTTACGTACTATATATTTAGAATTACAATCAATTGGAAAAAAAATCAAGGGCTTTGGAGGGGTCCGGACCCCAAGACCCCTCGTGTGTGTGTGAGCCACTGATACCAATCCCTCTATAACATACAATAATTCCACAATTTCATTCGTAATTCCTTCAGCCCAGATAGTTATACATTCTAGTCGAATCAAATATAATCCCATTCTCGCGGCTATGCCATTTTCTGGAATCGCCTGTTACTCATTTCGGTGACTTTTGTGAAGAGGCGCGAGAAGAAGGGGGTGGGGTGTCATTTCTCCTCCCTCCCCTTGACGGGTGCAAGTATCATTCGCATTGTTTCCAGACACCAGCTGAATCAATAAGCATTTCCTACTAACTGCTTCTGCGTGCTCTTTCGAATGTCATCGCCAGAAATCGTCTGTCGGTCTCTTCACTCAAAAGCGACATCCCTCCCCCATCTGTTGACACTTCGACACCCGATGATTATGACCCACCCCTCTGTCCACAAGAAAAGGCGAAAAGTTTCGTGCATTCGTTTTTTTTTCCGGGTGTGATTGTAACATTGTAGTTGCTGGTGGTGTATCAGTCTCTTTTGTTCTGTGGGTTGTGTTAATTTGTGTCCTTTGAAAATGAATCCTTGTCGCAAATGAATCCTTCCTTTACTCATTTGCTATGGATTACGAAGTATCAAGATGTACAAAAGAGAATTTTACATATTCATTTACATGAGATTCTTTTTTGATTATGTCCACACATTAACCTTTTACTAATATATTTTGTAAAAGTAACAAATATGGAGTTGAGTGAGTGAATATTAACATCGCACTGCTTAGACAGGTAAGTAACGAGTACGACAGCTGAGCTGGCATCCCTTCTCCTACCTACCACACCACACCAACGGGAGGACGTTTGAGCTCTCGATAAATTTAACGTGCATCGCTGCCCATACACGGCGAGTGTTCAGTGGTATTGGGCACGAACTCATGACACGCCAGCCACGAGTCCGTTGCCTTGACCACTAGGCTGATATGGAGTTGAGAGAGAGAGTTATATAATATTACCGCCACACTATAGGCAACACGAGGGCTATTGGCTGCGGACTTCGTAATTTTGAACCTCAATCAAGCGATGAAAACGACATCCGAGCGGACACTTTCTCCCAACTTCCACAGCACATCAACGTAAGGACACTGAGCCATGACGGATTTAATGTACACCAATCCATCTAAACATCGGCACCAGGGCTCGAAACCAACGATATTCGAGGGGTTCGTGGACCAGAGTTTAAGAACCGCTGTTCGAAACCATATAAAACGAAGTTTGACCTTGAAATTTAACGCAAAGCAAAACTGATGTTCTAAATCACTTCTGTGGCCGCCATAGCGTAGAGGTCAATGGTCTCGAACTCGTGCCCGGCGTTGTCGAGTCATGATTCCACTGAATACCCGGCATTTAGAGGGGCTTATGCATGAAATCTGTAGCGGCTCAAAGTCCTCACGTTGTTATGGTGTGGAAGTTTTAACAGTAGGGTACCAGCTCAGCGTCATTCTCGTCACTTGACCAAGGTTTAAAATTACGAGGTTCGCCTTTAACAGCTCATTTTTCCCTTTTGGTGCAACGTTAATAAACGCTCACAGTACTTTAACAGAACCGAAAACACTTCAGAATGTCTTAGAAAAATACAAAAATCTCTATTTTAATGGTAAAAGAATCACATATATATCTTCTTTCTCCACCTGATGCAGCGATGCACGTTAAATCTGTCGAGAGCTGAAACGTCCTCCCGTTGGTGTGGTGTGGTAGTTAGGAGAGGAGTGCCAGCTCAGGTGTCGTCCACGTCACTTTGACCATGGTTCAAAATTACGTGGTCCGTCGCCAAAAGCCCTCGTGTAGCTGATCAGTGCGACGTTAATATTCAATAAATAATAAAAATTCTCCACCTGATTCTTTCAATTAAATTACGATGTTACGATTTTGTATTTATGATTAATTTTTTTTTAAACTTATGATTGATTATTTTTATTGTTTTAACTGTTATGATTTGTAAAGTTAATTAATGGTTTTATTACTATAATGGGGTAATTATAGTTTTTTTAATTGCACGATTTTAATTAATGATCTAATATCAAGTAATAATTCATATTAAATAATATCAAATGTAACTCACAATAAAGTATTGAAATTTCGGTTGGTGATAAAGTAGTCAGACTCCAATCATCTTTCATTTATATAACAGGATTTTTTTTAAAATTATATCTTAGAAAACCTTTTGAAGTGTTTGAAAGTAGCAATTACGTCATCCCTTGCATAATAATTCCAAGCAAAAAAATAAATGAAATGCGTGAAAAATCACGAGTTTTTGAGAGAGACATCTTTCGAAATAAACAATCTTCATTCATATAACACACGATCAGCAGACATTATTTTTAGATAAGAATATTTTGAGAGATAATCATGTTTGAATAAGAACTGATTCGCTGTGTGTATATTCCAGTACATTCATTTAAAAGTAGAGAAAAAAGAGAAAAAATGCATTGTTCAAGTATATTAAAAAAGCTTGCGAAATTTCTTTGAAAGATCTGCAGATTTTTGTCTTATCTCAGTTTGTCTGCGCGATTTTTTCTTTCTTTTTAAAAAATTTATAAAGCTAAGTTTAATAAAGTGCGCATTATTAATAAATGAACCACATGTTATGCATATCCGAGAACACAAAATGTTTGGTTATAATTTCAGAAATAAAACGTATTAAAACTGCTCAAAGGATTTACGTGATGACTTGTGGAAAATTTTTTCAGAAGACACAGCATGATTCACAGTTGATAAAAACCTGTCAAATATTCAAATAAAATTTGTTTAGCCAAAATTATTCTTAAAATCATTTTCTATAATCTAACGAAATTTTAAAGCTCTAAGTTAAAAAAAAAATTCAGAGTTATGATAATTTTTATGTTCGTTTTTATTCACATCCCAATGGCAAATAAGAACTTTAAGCAAATTTATCTCAGAAAGAAAAAAGTATCTCATTTATCTTCATTTAAAATGCTAAGGCGTTTTCTATTGGGCCAAATGCTTTAATTTTTTTGTTGTTGTTGTTGCTATTAGTACTTGTAAAAAGTTGGTATGCATTTTTGAACAAAACAATACTTATTTTTTAAAAAAATTGTTGAATTGTAAGTTTTATATATTTTTAAGGAATTTTTTCAATAACCATTCAGAAAAAAAGAGTATTTTACAAATATCAATCATGCTAGCAGAAAACCTGCATCAACTTTTATTATACGTTGTTTGATGTTTTCGTAAATCACACACAAATTTCATGTGTGTACGACCATTATTGCAGGAGAAGCATTTTAAAATCTCTTCGTTAATTTTAAATCTTTTCTTTAAATGTTAAATCGTTAGTCTATTGGAGTATTTTAAGCACAAAAACTGTTTTATGAAATCCACATACATTGGTTACAAACAAAAAAATTGTAAAAATCAGTAAATCACACACAGAGATTTTTTATGAATCTTACCATGTCGCCTTAATTTCGAGACTTTAACGTAAAACGTCCAAATTATTTCACCGGACTGTGTTACGTGGTATCGAATCTCAAATAAGTAATGTTCTCTTTCTAATTACCGTGTTTTTTATTTTTTTAAAATTTTATTTTTACCTTTAGACACATCCCGAATTTATGGCACTATTTTTAGAAAAAAAATATTTTATTAAGTCTAATAAATTACCTTCAGACCATAAAACGATTTTTCTATGTAAAAGGGTGTGTCTTATGGTCTTCGAAGTATCGCACTAATGTTCTTAAATATTTTTTGAGAATGCGGTAGCCAAACGATCATGATCGCGAACTCGTGACAGATGTCTGTGATGGGTTCAAATACTGGTGCAATTAAAGACTTACCGCTTAGAGGAGCCGGTCAAAGATGAGTATGTCGAGGCTCAAAGTCTTCATGTTGACCTGGTGTGGTAGTTTGATGCGTGTGGTTACAGCTCGGGTGTCGTCCTCGTCACTTGACCAAAATTTAAAAGTTTGATGTCTGTCTCTAATATCTCGTAGTTTTAAAGTGCGACGAGAAAAACAATCAACTTTTTTTATCCGAAGGTACTTATGTATTACGATGATAAATCCTTTTTAGTCTCACGATTTTCCTTTCCTGTAGATGGAATGCAAACTTGGAAAGAAGGAGAGATTTTTATTGATTGGTTGTTCATTAGCGTCTCGCTCTGAAGTTGACTTCTTTATTCTGTACTTTGAACCAATGTCGAGGAGGACACCTGAGCTGACACCTCACTCTCCAAACTTCCACACCACGCCTACGTGAGGACTCTGTATTTCGACAGATTTTAACTTGCATAATTCCTGAACACGGTATATCTCGGGGCACCAGGACTGGACCTATGACTCGACTGAAAAAAACGCCAGCCATGAGTTCACGATCATGCCAACTCGTCTACCGTGACCTTTTATTGATTAACGTCAGTATTATGCACGTACTTTGGTTTTAATTGCACCTCCTTGTATAAGGAAGAATGCGATTCATTATTTTCCCCCATGATTTTAAGGAAAACCATCTTTTATTTAGTTTAGTTATTAGTTCAAACAATTAAAAAGAGCCGAAAACAGAGTATTACAAAACAACCCCCAATTAACATAGGCGTGTTAACTTTAATGAAGATTGTAAATAAATAAAAATATCGTCAAAAATGCTGTTACCAAAAGCTTATAATAGAATTGTACGAATAAATTGTAAACAAACTATGAGAGATTAGTGTGTTGTACATTAAAATGAGGGGAAAAAATTAAAAAAAAAATACTAGAAAAATAAAATATATTTTTCAATTCAGTGTATATATTAATGCCACTATATATGTATAATTCCGGTTTCTTTTTCAACTACTGAAAATTATTAAATTCGCTGTAGTATCTAAAGTTCTATCTGAAATAAAATTAAAAAAAAGGATTGTCTTTTGAAATCTTGAAGATTATTAATTTGTTTCACACAATCTTATAAAAATTTCGAAATTTTCACCAAAATTTCATTTTTTTTTAGCCAGATAAGTTTCAAGTTCATAAAGTCACCTCTGAAACAGATAATTTTTATCTCTTTTCCCACTTTCGAGATAAATTCTGTGATTTATTTATTTTGGAAGAATCCGGATTTCTGTTTTTGATTTTCAGACAAATTTTAGTATTTCTGTTCTGCGCAAAGATCTCTTATTATTCAGTATAATTAGAACACAACTTCGCTGTATGGTTATCATTGATTTGAAAAACAGGATTTCTATTATATAAAATAAAAAGAAAAAAATATAATTATTCTTGTATAAAGACATCATAGCTGTAACTGTGTTTCCTCGGATATTTCTTGATGTATTATTTGTACTCAGCGCAGCCTCCTATGTTGTAAAAGAGAATCTTTTAATCTATATATGTATAAATGAGTTTTTCGTGAGGCTGTAATAAATATATTACGTTAATGCCAACGTTCAAGATAATTCGTCAAGTTGGCAACCCCGATTTCGCATGAGTCGTGTTCACTGAATCGACAACCATGTGCTTTGTTTCATAATACGGTTGCGATAGTACATTATTGCGAGCTGTCGCAGAAAAATATCGCAACTATTGCCTGGACTGGAATCGTCGGGTGAGAAGAAAAACGTTGTCTCATACGATGACTTATTAACAATCAACGGAACCAAATGCTCAACTCTCCAGGAAATTGCAGGTTTATTAAAATCTAAGGATTAATCAATAAAGTGTTGGACGATGCGGATTCAGTGATGAGTTTAAATGAAGAGGAGTACCAAGGTTGAATTTTGATAAAAAGTTTTATAATAACAGTTAAAAATAACAGTTTTTTTTTATAATTTGAACAATGAGTATGAACAGTTGTATGATTTGTACGATGAGGGGTTGGTCCGCTGTTAGTATTATATAATTAAAGTATTATATCAGAATAATATATATATTCTTATACAGTAATATATAACTTTTTTTTGTTCTTCTTTCATTCTTTTTCTGACATTTCGTGAATATTCGAATATCTTAAATTTTCCTGTGTGCATTTTCATTAATACTTGAAAAAGATTAGCATTAATTGCAAAGCAGATTCAGTATTAAAATAATGCTACTAAAATATATTTAATTTATTTCCGGATTAATGGCATTTCCAAATGAAATAAATTAATCTTTTTTCATTAATCAAGTCCACGTCGAATAAGTGACAAGCGACATTTCTTTGGAGGTCGTGTGTATGTGCATAAATAAATTAATCTCTAATTAATTAGATTTTGATTATTATTTTTTTTTATCGAAGTGAAGGAAATTGCTTTCTGTAAATTGTTTTATAATTATATTTCTAGAATCTCTTTTTTTTATTCTTCTTCCGGGTAGATAGAATCGTTACCGAAAAAAAAAAGTGAAATAATTATTATTAACTCGTTTTTCGCTAAAACGTGTTTTAACTTAACTTCTGTGAAACTCATTTTCATTCCGATCAGAGCTCTTCGTTTTGCTTGGGAACTGTTCTGGGAATAACATTTTAACTAGCAGAAACGCCCTTGCGATTTTATTTCCAGGTTGGGAATTAAAAATTTATTCTATTTTTAAGAATTTTCATCCAAATAGCGGATTTTTTTTTTTACGTTATTGTCTTTTTTTTTTCTTCAACATTTTATTCTTTACTTGAAAACGAATGAGTAGATATTAAATGCAAGTTTCCATTGTTACATTATAATATTTCTCTTTCATTTGAACAGTTTCATTTTCCTCACGCCCACGGATGCCAGAGTGGGCAAGGTCAGGAGTTCGTGACCAGGGTCGTTGCAAATCGAATTGAATATCTCCTAAATGCTACTAAAAACTCATCGTGTAGTGTGTGAGTGTTTATTAACCTCTCATCCTGAGGCAACACGAGAGCCGTTGGCGACGGATCTCATAATTCTGAACCTCGATCAAGTGACGAGTATGTCATCTGACCTGGCACTATCTTCTCCTAACACATCAACGTGAGGACTTCAAGCCTCGACGGATTTAACGTTCTCACATGGCGAGTCTTCAGCGACACCAAGACTGGAACCTGGTTCTGTGACACACCAGCCACGAGTTCTTGACCTTAACAACTGGGTTACTGTAGCCACATCGTGTAGCGGGGTGGATGCAGATTGAATCTGTATTAGCTTTCAGCAGTGGCGCACACAAGGGGTCCTGGGTCCTGGACCCCCAAAGCGCTTGATTTTTTTCAAATTGATAATAATTCTAAACATATAATACGTAAAATTTAATTAACTATCTATTAATGATTAATTTTATTAATTAATGCTAATTATTTATTCAATAATTAGTTTTTTTACTGTGTTTTTTTCCTGAAAATCGACAAAATCAAAAATAGCATGATACAAGAATGGTGAACTTTCAACCCGGACCCCCTTGAAAAATTCCTGTGTGCGCTACTGGCTTTCAGTCCTTAAGGCCGTATCACACGTATATTTTTCATGCAATTTTTTCGTCCAATTTTTGGCCGAATCTGAGGGGGAAGGGTTGCCGTAAACAAAACGACACGCTCTGACGTCAGCCGCGCTCTATCTCCACATTGAAAAATTACTCGCCGATTTTTCTGCTTCGGAAAATGAACATCCAAAATTATTTCTTTCATTTCGATTGCGCAATTGTTGATGGGTGTAAACTAAAAATAGAGCACCATTCTATTTAAAATATTATTCGCCGTTAAAATATTATACACCATTAAAATATTATATTGCATATCTGAAGTGTTAGACGAAACCGGAGCCGCCATCTTGTTTATGACGTAGGGCGCCGAAGAACCCCATTGGTTGGAATTTCAAGCAATTTTATTTGGAACAACTTTTTGAGCTTGCTAGCAAAAAATTGTTCTAGAGCGGTTGCTATGGCAACTGAGTAAAAATTGCACGAATTGAACGAAAAATTGCTTGAAACGTGTACGAGTGATACGGCCTTTACGCTAGCGTTATGTGGAAGTGTGGAAAGGAAGGTTCCAGCTCAAGTGATGTCCCGCCACTTCAACGTGTTTTAAAAATACGAGGTTCCAATCATGATGTCACTGAAGATCTGCTGTGGAGGCACTGATGCTCGTTAAATCTGTCGTGGCTCTGTCCTCACGTTGATGTGCTATGGAAATTAGGAGGGTGGTGCCAGCTCTGGTGTCGCCCTCGTCACTTGATGACAGTTAAAAATTGTGACGTCCGTCGCCAATGGCCCTCGTGTTCCGTTGGGGTGCGACGTTAATAATTATTATCTCATTCAATTTCATACGAGATCTGTTGTTTGAAACTTTGTAAATTTGATATTAACTTTACAAATTATTGTTTATTATTATTTATTATTTGATGCAAACTTTATTAAAATTTGTCTGCAAGTTATGTAAAAGCGCATGCAGTTGTGTATTTAAAAAAAAATGGCAGGAAAAAAAGAAGTTTTTGTTCAATAAAGCCTGAGTGCGGGATGGTTGTTTCTTGGGGGGTTCTAGCTCTAAGGCCCTTAAGGGTGAGCTGAGTCCTCTTGGGGATTCCTTCAACGGTGGTGCTCCTAAATGACGCTAATAAATAATCGATCAATCAATTTCATGTTCTTCTTTATAGAGCCTTTCTTTTTACTGCATGGGCGCATTCAATTTATTATTATTTGTCACGAGTATCATTTATTATTTGTTCTAATTTACGTGAGATAGCACTTTATGTTTGTTAGTAAAGCCACAATGTACCAGAGACGGATGGCATTCGGACTCGAAACTTGATCGAAGAACCTAACTTTGCAGGAACAAAAGTGAAATTATTGCTCGTAAAATCTAAATAAATATCAGTGATTTGTAGACCCGGTTTCTAAGTCCGGTACAATGCTTCAGAATTTCCTAATTATACAGGTATATAAGCTCTAATGAACTTTTAAATTAATTAATGCTTCAGAATAATCATTTGTCATTTCTCTTTAAGATCTGTCGATATTTGAATGCACTTTTAAATTGTTGTTTATTACAAATTTTCTCTTTAAAATTTAAATTCTTCTGTTAGATCTAGAAAATTTTTGATGTTTGGTAAAGGATTTGTTCACATTATTCCGAATTTACATATGAACACAATATAAATTCTGGCTATACATAATTAAGTTGATATAAATTTTAAAAAATGTATGTTATTAAAATCTTTTTCCCCTTCCAAGTAAAACTAGTTAATTCCTGTTTCATTTTAGTAACTTTCAATTTATTGCTCGTACACTTAAGTTCTTTAAAATGCAATGGGTTAAATTCATGTGACGTCATAGCCACATGCTACTGTAATCACGTGGCTCTAGCCAATCAGTTCATGCTCTTCGCTGTTGGCAATTTTTACTTTTTGCAGAAACTTTCTTTTTAAAAAAGTACATATTTATCAATAATAATAATGCACACATAGGAAAGTAAAATTCATTTGATTTAAAAGTATATGCATAATATAAGAGTATTTTTTTTCCAATTATGTGAAACTTTTTGTGAATAATTTCAATACTTAATCAAATTTAAAATTTGTCTAAATTTTAGAAGTACAAATCTAATGTCAGTTTTAGTTCAATGGAGAGCACGTGATAGAATTTATCACGTGACCCCGTCATGCGTTTTTAACTCACTATAAAATACTCAGGAAAAAAAGAAAGGAAATTTTTAAATAGAAAGATTATTTTGAACTTGAAATGTCCAATAAATTAGATGTCTCATTTTAAGGGGAAAAGAATCTATTTGTTTAAATAAACATAGTGGGTGGAAATTTAAAAAGCCATTATATTCAATTCTTATTTGTTATTAAAGTTCTTATAGCCATATGTCCAAGTTAAATTTTTAATGGAAAACAGGAAAGTAATTATAAATTCACACACACAACCAATTCCTACTAATATTTACCGCACGGTAGACATCACTTCCTCAATCCATATTTGCACGAACCAAAATTTTCAATTTTTCAACTCCTCCCTTATATTCCTTAATTGCTTCTAATAAACTGCATTTATTATCTTGTTCTTGAGAATAATTAAGTGTTGTAAACTCGTCATGTGCTATCTGTAATTGCGAGTCAACAATAAAGGAATTAAACTGATTACGAAGAGGTTTTTTAAAAAGAAAAGTAGAAAAAAGAAAAATAAAAGATTTCATTTTCGCAGTAGGGGTTCTTTCTTTTCTTTAATTCATTTCTTAAACTCGTTTTACTTGTCTTGAGTAGGCGTCTGTAATACTAAAATGAAATCCTTGTTGAGATTTTCGTTAGCTACAGCCGTTCCTTGTCATGGGTCCTTATCTCTACTCACACGCCACTAAACAAAGAAGTGTTTTTTCTTGCCCTCGCTATACTTTTCTTTTGATTTTATTCTTACTTTTTAACTGTGAACCGCAGCATTGAGAATCTTCCGAACATCTAAAATAATCTTGATTTTTTTTTTCCGGAAAGAAAGAAAAATTTGCGAGAATTGTGTATTCTCGCTTCTTATGGACCTTTTTTTTCTTTTTTTGGCACTTGCACGATTGGAATTCTTCTAGATCTATGCCGATTAGCATTCTTTTTTTGACGCGCTAAGAAAAGAAGCCAAAATCGGCTGTTTTTACCTGTCACCTGTGATTTTGACCTTCTATCGAGCACACACAGATCGAAGGTCAAATAAAAACGGTAAAGTAAACGTCAAGGAAACTTGACTCTTTTAAACAATTTTTTTGTGCCAACCATCCTTTGATTTGGAACAAGTTTTAACTGAGCCTTGTATTACTCTAGTTTTTTTTTTAACACAGGGTTAAAAGTCAGATGCTTAATGAATGTGAATATTGTAGTCTACACATTTTCTAGCGAAACGTTGATTGGAATTTCACTGCATTTAAAAGGTGCCTATCAAAGGAAAAAATCAAAGACTTTGGGGGTCGGACCACCCCAAGTCCTGATTTTTGATACAGTACGTAAAATTTAATTATTTGTTATTAATGATTAATTTTATTAATTAGTTTTTTACTGTGTTTTTGTTCTCGAAAATCGACAAAATCAAAAGAAGCATGATACAAGAATGGTAAACTTGTATCACATGCTTGCAGCTATCAGCAACCTCCCCCCTATTTCCTGTGTGCGCTACTGATTTATATCACTATTGATTTACAGTAGATAGTAGTGTATATAGACTTATTTTATGCGCGAGGGGATGGAGGGCTTACATTTTAAAAACATATGGACAAAATCGTCAAAGGTTATTCTCTATGTAAAAAATTAAAAATCTGTTGGTCTATGAGGGATTGAACTCCCAAGAACCATCCTTGTGTACGCCAGTGACAGTAGAACTATCTCCAGTGAACTGAAACAGTCTTGATCGTTGACATCACTGATGAAATGAAATTGTTCGTTTACACACAAAAGGTTGATATTTAGATTTCGTTAAACAAAATTTTCAGAATCTCACATTTTGAGATTTATAAGAAGTGTCGCGTGTTTGGGTTAAAAAAAATATATATATATATATATACAATTTGAGGGTATCTTATTCTTCATTGTTTTTTCAAATTGTTCTTTCAAAAGGAAAACACTGGCCCCGGGGTAACCTAGTGATGAAGATCACGGACTCGTGGCTGGCGTGTCATGAGTTCAAGTGTGGTGCCGCTGAAGACTCACCGTGTAGAGGGGGGCCGATGTACGTTAAATATGTCAAAGTTCAAACGTGCTACCATTGGTGTGGTGTGGCGTTAGAGGGGTGCAAGCTCAGATGTCGTTCTCGTCACTTTAACATGGTTCAGAATTACAAGATTCTTCGCCAATATTCCCTTTCAGCTTTGTAGTGCGACGTTCATGTCACACTACACTCACGTTCACTCACTCACTCCAAATGAAGGGGAAGTAGAGATGCAAGTTGAAGAGCACCTTTTAATTAATTGTGTTAACATCTTTAAAACTTTATTTGACTCAAATGTTAAAAAAAAATTAGCAAGAGGATCTCCTCTTATACGCTTTATTCAAAGAGGAAAAATGGGTAAACCTCCATAGAACAACTTCTAAAGAGAGAGAGAGAGATTCATCACACACACACACAGTATTTAAAATATTTCCTTCAGTTGGCAATTACATTTATTATTATTTTTTCATTGTTATAGATAAACTTTTTTTAAAATTATAGCTTATCATTTTGTGTCAATTTTTAATTTTGTTCGTCAGATATAATATGTAAAATAATATTTTAATTTCAAGCGTAAGTCACAATTAAGTAAACTTTTATTTCTTAATTATAACTCCAAAATTGTGAGGAGGACGATTTGATCTAAAGATAATTACTAGAAATTTCCCTTCTCCTTTCTGAAGACAAAACCGTCACTTCTTCCCCTCCATGTCACTCACAATCCCTCCCCCGCCACCCACAAAACGGTTGTCAAACAATTAAAACATCTTCCCTCCCGAAAAAAAGCACCATTCCATGGTAGTACATTTTGGACATCCATTGTAAATAAGACTTCGCTATCTTCCATCTCGATCTCTGGCAACTGCCTATCGCCGGTGATTGAATGAAGACCACTATCTCTCTTTTCCTATCACTGGAGATAAAGCTGCGCCCAGTGTGTCAGAAACCGGATAGAGGGTGATTTCCAGTGAGTGACAGATTTTAATAGCCGTGGCTGCAGGATGTTTTTGCCATGATCGCTTTCCGGGCCTTCCATTTCTTATTGGAAGGGGGAAAAAAAAGAAAAAGTCTTGAGCCACCGAGGTGTCGTGATCCGATGGCCCCTCCCAATGTCTACTTTAAAAAGTTCTTTTGTTTCTCCAATAGATGGAAGGTATTGGTGATAGCTAATGATAGTGGGTTATAGTTAAAAAAGGGTTTGCTTTAATGAGGTCGCAATGTGGGCTGGTAATAATAGTCCTCCGGGTGACCTTCAGTCACGGGATGGTGGAGGGAAATAGTTAACCGAAACGATGAATTTGTCTGAAATGATATCTGACAAGTCACGATTTTGATTATTGCTATTGTATTGCGATGGGAATGAGATAGTATGTCTTCATTCTTTAGCGGGTACCGAATTAGAAAGTTTGAAGGGGGAATGTTGAAAGTATTGTTCAGTTCCGGTAGTCGCTGGTGTGGGGGGGAATTGAAAACGTTGTTCGGTTCAGTGGGAAAAAGTGTAACACAATATCATGCTCGAGATGTTAAAATGTATCTTAGTGGGGTACACAATAGGAGGTAATGATAGATTTGGATTTTCAGGATAATGGATAGCTTTTTCTCTTTTAGTCAATTTTGCGGCACTTTTTTGTTTTATCTATATGTTTGTATGCCTGTAGAACAACTGTTTTTTTTTAAAGGTTATTTATTTATTTTTGCACCTAAATCATTCATTTTAATTCATAACTATTATTTTTTTAGTTTAGTGAGACTTGATTGTTTTTTTAAATCTAATCACATTGTGAATTCCTTGCCTGATCGTCAGTAAGAAGAATAACAAGAAGAGGATGAATGAAGAAGAGAAAAGTAAATATAATGCAGTGGCGTAAGGTACACTCTTGAAACCCCCCCAAAACCCTGACCTTGCAGGGGGCCTAGTATTCTCCATTGTGCCATAGACATAACGCCTGTTTGTGTACTCCGCGCTGATGAATATAAAGAAGATAATTCATTTTACTGAGACGTGTAATAAGGTAATTCCTATAAATTCTCACTAGAACGTTTTTATGTTGCTGCCTGCTTTCTTATGATATGGATTGTATTAGTTAATTCTAACTTTTGAGATACTCTCCCTAGTGGTGAAGAAGAGTCTGGAAACATTTTATGTAAAATTGTAGTTTTGACTAAAAAAGATCCATTGTGTAATCTGCTTCTGGACATGGGATGTGGCTGTGATAGACTTGTGGTTATGATCACGTATTCGTGGCCGGTGTCTCGCGGGTTTGAGTCCTGGTGCCACTGAAGATCCGCTTTATAGAAGGGGACATTGGACATTAAATCAAGTCCTTCCTTTGGCGTGTAGTGGTAGTTTGGAGGGGAAGGGGGGTGCAGCTCGAGTGTTATTCTCACAGTTTAAGTATTAGTCATAGACATTTTAAAAACAGTTCAAAATTACGCAGCCCGTCAACAATAGCTCTCGCAGTGGCGCACACAAAAGGGGTATCCGTTCCCCAAAAGCCTTGATTTTTCGATTATAATCCTATGTATATAGTACGCAGAATTTAATTAAGTATTTGATCATAATAATTAGTTTTATTAATTGATGCTAATTATTTATTCAATAATGAATTTTTTACTGTTTGTTGTTCCCGATCAAAGATAAAATCGGCGTATTGGAGCATGATACGAGAATAATGGACGTCCGACCCCCCTTGAAAAATTTCTGTGTACGCTACTGAGCTCTCGTATTACTTTGTAGTGCGTCGTTAATATACTCTCACTCATTCTGCACTCTGAGATGAGACACTAGGCTTCAAAGATCTCACATAGTGCAGTTGGACAGCTATTAGAGCTAGGTCCTCGCTTGTGTGTTGCTTTTAATCACTGAAATTACTGGGAATTATGTGGTCAATCGTCAATTGCCTTCGTACAGCTTTCAGTACGATGATAATTGAAAACTTAACAAACTGTGGTCCAAGTACTGAACTGTCTTCATTATCTCTTAGTAATACATGATAATGTAGCAAACAAAAATTCTTCAGGAAAATCTGAATCCATGTTTTGGTGTCACATTCTTAGATTAATATTGCATCTAACATAAATCAGCCATACATCTAAAAACATTTTTTGCATAAGCTGTGTTTGATACAAACACACATTTTAAAGATTTGTGACATAAATACTTCATATCTCATTCCAACCCCATTTATTTACCGGAAAGCGTTTTCCTGAAAACATTTCGATTTAACGAAAGAGCGAATGATACGTTTATAGCACTCGAAAGACGAGGGGTGAAAAAAAAACGATAAATCGCAATCAGATACGACGTGGAAAGATCCACTAATCACCCTCGATCTCCCCACAGACTGTGACAATAAAATCTCTTTAAAATTTGTGGCTGGGAAAACACCGTCTCGATTGAGTTACAACTCCAGACCGTCTTGCTCGGTGGAAACGGGAAGCTTAATAACTTTTCATAATGGAGTGTTGGGTGTCTTCGTTGGAATTCTCGGAGATGGAAGAGAGGGGGGGAGAATACCCCTGGAACCATTCCAGCTGCTTTCCCTTCAGGGAGGCAGACGATAGTGTCGAGTTCTCGTGCCAAAAGCAACACTCTTCTTGATGCACCCCTTCTTCCCTCTTATTGTTGATGGTTGTCGGTTTCCTAGACACTATCGCGACATTTTGCACTGCCAAGATCTCACTGTACCTTTTAGAAGATGAAGTTGGTTAATTCACCTTAGCATATTGTTGTTCCATCTTTGCTCCTGGTGTCGAGATACTGCTTTGGTGAGCTGGAACGAGGATACTTTCAGCAAGTGATGTGGGGGAAGGTGACGGTTGTGCCTCGCCATTCTTTGGCTTGTGGAGAAAATGAAAAGGTCTCTCAGGACTTCTTTCTGCATAAGATGTTTTCCTGAAACGCAGTCTGAATTTTGATTGCTACATTTCATTATTCAATCATGATGAAAAGACTCCTGGCTCGCTTCCTCAATTAACAAATTTCTTTTAAAAAATTAATTAATTAAAGTAATTAACAGCAATGAAACAGATTGAATAAAATTGAGATTTGTTATTAATCTGGTATGTTGAAGGAAAATTTTTATTTGTATTTTTGTAACTTCAGTATAAAAGGGAAGCAGTCTTTCAATACTAAACCAAGACATTATTACATGCTTATTAAAAATGAAATACTATTTTTTTTTGGGGGGAATGATGTGCAAAAAATACATGTGTTTTTAAAATTAAACATGTGTAACGGTTATACACAGACAATAGAATGATTGGATATTCAAACCCCTTCATCCTACAAGTTATATATTGAATATCAATTGAACCTCCTCCCCCCGCCCGGAAACGATGCATGTTTATAAACATCGATATAAGAAGTGCAGTACAAATTTAAGCTCGTTTCGGGCCTGGGCTCAGAAGATCTACGAGCTCCCTTGGCACTGGCGGATCGAAATTTATAACCAGAAAATCTGGTTAATTCCAACTTATCCGGGTCCCTGGGCGCCCGCCCCAAGCCTCAATGGATAAACCGGCGTTGAAAAAGTAACGAAGATTCTTAATTTCTCCTTGAGATACATTCTGCCAGCTTTTGTCAATAATTGTTCCAAATAGTTGTGTAATAATTGTTTCAAATTTGTTATTTTTTGAGGTGGTCAAATCTGACGGCCTGCCATGTAACATATATTTTTAATTGATGAAGTTTTTATAGACTTATTCGCTAGAATGGAGTAACAATATCATGAAAGCAGTTCAGAAATATGCAAGCCGTGGCACCATTTTGTTGACTTGGCATTCGAGCTTGATATTTTGTTGGCTTGGCGTGTGAGCTTGGTATTATCTTATTGGAAAATGGCTCCAGAATGACATATCGTGAAGTGTAAGGCAACCGACATCAATATATCATCAACATGGGGTTGAGCTTTTAAAATTGCGCGAAAGATGACAAGATGCTACTGTAATGGGATAGAACTTCACTCCATCACACTAGACTAAAGCTAGAGGAATCTTGATTGAGACCGCCAGTTCCGACTGCCACACCCAAGAATCAGATGGTCATCTGCTCCAAGAATGAAATTTCGATTCTTCGCTGAACATTAAGATGTGATATTGGCCTATGACACCTGCTCCAGATGACTCTGCTGATGTTGGGGCGTTAAAGGGAGATGTCACTGTAAACATAACCGCGGCAAAACTGAGCTTCTTGAGACACTGAAAGTTGCCGGGGTAGTATAGAAGAGGTTGTAGCACATTGTTTAGCGGACATAGATGCTACTGGAACAGTTCGGTCCTGTCTCAGAATCATCCTAACTTTACACAGATTCGTACACCTTGGACCCCCAGAGCCTTCTTTTCGCAAATGAATTCCTTCCAGCAAACAATGATTTAAGCATCTTTTCACAGCATGGTCCGTATGATGCTTTTGGCCGCTTATGGCCAATTTCGGTCATCTCGATTATGCGATTACGTTTGAAGTTGTCAGTTGAAAGGAAGGTCTGCGGAAAAGTCATAAAGATATTTTTAGTTGTACCTCCATGAAATCGCAACACCTTTTTCGAGGAAAGGTAAATGGTTGAGCAATTGTTACTTATTTCATACAATGTTAGTTGCAACATGAATGAAATCAACATTTATTGACCATGGTTGATTGGTGGAACTTTAAAACAATATCAGGGTTTTTGGTGACGACCTCGTAATTTTGAACAACAGTCAAATAACGAGGACGACACTTGAGCTCAGTGGCGCTCACAAGGGGAGGGGTCCTGGGGTCCGGTCCCAAAACCTGATTTTTTTTTCCGATTGACTATAATTCTAAGTACATAGTACGTAAAATTTAATTAAGTATTTGTTATTAATGATTAATTTTATTAATTAATGCTAATTATTTATTCAATAATTATTTTTACTGTGTTTTGTTCCCAAAAATCGACAAAATCAAAAGGAGCATGATACAAGAATGGTGAACTTTCGACCCCGGATCCCCCTCCCTTGAAAAATTCCTGTGTGCGCTACTGCTTGAGCTGGAAAACCACACTTCAAACTCCCACATCATGCGAACGTGCGAACTCTGAGTCTTTAACGTGCCCCAGCTTCTCTATGCGGTTGCTCTCTTGTGGCACCAGGACGCAAAATCATAATTTGACCAAAATAACACCGTGTACGAGCTTCAGTACTATAAAAACTACCATGGCCACACATTGACCATGGAAATTTAAGCATTTTACATGCCTGGGGTATTATGAAATTTATTCGCGAAATTTCGGCCACTGGCTCATAGCCGGCGAATCAGGTTAGTTGTCCTTCTAAAGCTGTGCTTCTTCGCGATGCATTTGAATATTCTGTCTTGTATTAGTGTGGTAATTCGCTTATACGAGTACTATTGTCGCGATTATTATTAAAATTTTAATTTTTAGTATAATCTTTTAAAATTTTACTCATAATATCTTGAGAGTAATATTTGTGTGTGCGTGTGTTTATCGACTAATTGCTGTCTTTCTAGGTATGTCTTTCGTGCGGGCTATTTTTAATTCCCAAAAACTTAAAAGTTGACTTTGAGATAAACCTTTTATATGTGTACTTATTCTACCGAAGAGCCATTTATACCGTTTTTTATTATCAACGCTAACCTCTGTCTTAACTTTTTATAAATATTTTAATATTTCGAATCGTTTCTGGGAACATTTAAGTTTTTTATATAACTTTACTATTATTTTTTTTTAATAAAACCTATTTGTAATCTTTAGACATGTGTGAAAATATACCATATGTCAGTTTATTGGGAAAAGAAAAACACTTCCAAATTTTTACTTTTGTCCCCGTTTTTTTTATTTGTGCACACAGTAAATAGTCTACTTTTTGCAGGGACTATATAAAACTTTATATTCATCATTGAAAAAACTAAATATTTTTGCTGCATAGCACCTTGCAAAAACTTGTTAAATTCAAATACTCAATGCATTTACTACACAATACTAAAAAAAGCCAATTATATTTTCTGAAACATTAACTCAATATCGAACGTTTATTAGGACATCTGTGTAATTGTGTGGTCTCTAATGGTTGTCCTTGACTAATCATTCCAAGTTAGATTGATTAGAACGTTCTGTGTTAATAAGGGAAAAGAAATTTTATAGAAATAAGAAAGAAAAAATAAATAAATAATAATCTTTCATAAAAACCGGTTTTTATCTAGTTTATCCTCAGTAATAAGTGCATTTTTATCTTCACAGTTTAACAACTGCAACTTCCATTGCCAAGTGGGTGGAGTCAGTGGCAAATGAACCCTCACCCCATACTTCTCCTACATGACATCTTCATCATTCACAGATTACTCCTGAAGGTATTTCCAATTCATGTACTACTTCCAGAAAAAAGATCCCGGTATTGGTTGATTGTAATCAATGAAAGCGTTAATCAACAAGAACTTAACATTCAAATCCGATAGCCGATTCGGATACAATGTGCTAAGTGAACGCTCAGTCTTCTTAATTGGGCTTGCCTTGACCTTAGGAAAATTTGAGGATAGCGGACTCTTTGTTTTTCCTTGAACTCATCCAAGGGGTGTAATAATTTCCTAATCGCACTGATTGGCACAACTCTCAATTGCCACTAAGTTTAATGTACGCTAAAGACGCACAGATAAGCATTTCTGCTGCAGGGTGTGTATAGGATGGTTGGATAAGAAAGATAGAAGGAAAAATAAGTGAAAGAGAAGAAGCAAATAAAAAAAAAAGTGCCCGACCCTTCCTATCTTGGATTGGCGACCTCTGACTGGACTGTTGCCAAGTCCGGTTTAAAGGGGATGATTTACTTATAGATATCTTTTCTTGTAACACAGAGGAATTGATAGATACGAGGCTTGAGATTTGAAACATTGTACGATGGTAGTTTTAAATAGAGCTAATTTTAAATAAACATTTGTTGATACTGGTTGAATTTTGATACTTTGTGTTTCGATATTATCGGCGAATTATTTACCAAAAAGGATACACATTATTTAATTATTTATTTATTTTTGCCTCTTTGGGATTGAATTTCGTCTGGATAGAGATTTATATTTGTGTATACAACGTTAATATTTATCAGTTTATAGGTTATGTATATACTGATTTGCAAAATGAGGCTGTGATTTTGTTTCTTTTCATTTCAAGTTTCAGTGGCGTATCTTCTGTCGCTCACTAGAATCGCTTGAAAGTTGACAGTTGAATCAAATTTAATAACCATTAGATTACTGGCGTAGCTAGTTCTGAATGGGCCCCGTATCAAAACTTCTTCGGGGGCCCTTTTTCAGAAAAGAAAGCCTTGTTAGTGATACTGTAGTTACACATGTTGGGGCCCCTGTATCTTGGGAGCCCTGTATCATTGATACGGCAGACAAGAGTAGCATAACGGGCTCTTGGCAGCTGAGGGAATTTGAACAATGATGAAGTAATGAAAACAATGCATGATAAGAGAGGGAATTGATTCCCTCGATTTTTTAGAACTTCTATGGAAACCGCTTAGTAACTAAAGCATTTAATTAAGTTTATTGTACAATAATTTTTTAATATGGCAATTTCTGGTTGAAACTTATCTTAAACTATTAGCTATCCAAAAGTTAGGTGGTTAAATTTGGTGAGTTGATGTTACATCTGTATGTAAAAATAAGTGGATTAATCAAGTTATCCGATGTCCAAAAATATATGTTAATTTTATAATTTTTCGCGCGTGTTAAAATTATAAATGATACTCCAAGGAGCATTAGAATTTACAGCTTCGAAGATATTTTTTAGCATAGTTTTTGGAATTAGTGATGATTTAGAAATTTAATTTACGAATCCAAGCAAGAGACTGTATTGTTCCAGAAGCTGACGAAATAGAAAGTCCGTCTCTTTTTTCAAGTTATTGAACAGCCTGCGCGTATGAAATCATCAATATTTAAAGAATTCTATACAAACCATGAAAAAATATTTCAGTAAATTTCATTAAATTAATTGCTTAATTAATGTAATTATTTTATTTATTATCCAACGCCCGTGCTTGGCTTCTTGACCATTTGACGCCGAGCCTCTCTGTACCGACTGACGATGTCATCAGCTGGGTATTCATCGAGTCCAGTGCATTGGAGCAGGTGGTCGCCATCCATTCTGGCATGGCCGCAGAGTGGGCAGGCCTCGTTAGCAGCCACGCCAAGCCAGTGAAAGTATACTTCCAAAAAGTCATGTTCGGTAGTTCGGCAAAAGTGGGCAACAGTCTCGGCTCTCTCCATGTGTCTAGGGATTGGGCCCACAGTGGCCAGAATTTCCCATGGCTTTCCAAAACTCTTAAACTTAATTATTACGAGTATAGATCATAAATGATATCCCCGCCCTCTAACTAAAGCAATGTTATTTAAGCCCTTAAAATGATTGTATTAACAGTTTCTTGAAATATTTATTGTCTACACTACTGAGAGAATTAAAACTGCAACACTTTGAGGGAGGGATGACACAAATGTCAAATTCGCATGAAAAGTAGATGCTGGCATATGCAAAGGATAAGCATTTAAGCGCAGTTGAATGTGTGGTCTTAAACTCTTTATAAAAGAAAAGGTATGCAGTGGATATCTTATTCGGAAATCGCATTTAAATGTTGATTTTTTGTGATGTTTGTTATGCCTCATATAAGAAGGATAAACGGATACCAGAATGTGTCGGAAATCGATGACGGCAGGATCGTAGTCTTTCGAGATTTCGGTTTATAATTCCACGATATTCCTGCTTATGTATTAGTTGGAATCCAGCGACTGTTATGCAAATATGGAATCGATGGGTTCAGGAGGTCATGTTGAACGCCATGTTGGATCTCAACTCTTCCGCCTCTTACACCCTACAGGACAGACATATTCTGAGGTCGACCTTGATGGATTACACAGCCATTTCATGAACCTTGAGTCAGGAAGTGGGCTTGTTTACAGCGCGATAAGCATCCGCATGCGCAACGTGATAACGGCTGTAGCAGAAAGGCGACAATAGTGCACTTAGTGATAAAACTGAACACATGAACAACACCACTTGGTCTTTTCAGACGAGTCCCAGTTCTGTGTGCAGCATTGTGACGAATCCGTGTGTTCAGGCCGAGGATAGTGCACATGGTCTTCTAACATTCGATATCGTCATACAGGCTCTGCACCTGGTATGATGGTAGGAGCAGCCATTGGTTAAATGAGACAATAACTTCTTGTTCGTTTCAATCTGAACAACCAGCGTTACAGTTCTTAGTTCTTAAGGCTGCAGGTCTCTGGTGTCATCTTTCATTAGGATTACACAAAGTTCGTCGTATTTTGACCTATCTCGACACGGAAGGTGATTGACAACTGCCCTGGCCAGCAGGTTCTCCAGATTTCTTACCCGTTGAAAATACCTGGTCATGAGTTGCTGAGAAACCAGGCTGCCACCTCTCTGATGAATATGATTTATGAATTGTGGCACAGACTTGATGCAGTAAGGAATGACTTGTCCGTATTTGTCATCCAATCCTAATTATATTCGAAGCTTAGTTGGGTTAAAGTCGCTTAAGCTGCTACAGGCGACGACTGTGTGGGAATTGATTTTGGACCTTTAAACCCTCAATTGCCTTTCTACTGAGCTGCATGCTTACAATTCGTAGAGTTTTGATGTTTGCTTTTCTTCCAGGTGTTGCGGTTTTAATAGCTAGCAGTGTTATATGCAGTACACTAGGTTTAAAGAAGAAATTAATTAAAAATACTGCTGTACTGAAAGAAATTCGAAGTTTTTAGATATCATGTAATGTGCTTGTGCATTAGAGCGTTCCTGGCGCCAAATCTAGAGGAAACATTTATTAGCTTCACAGATTTCATTATGTGGACTAATTATTGTTATTTTCACCAGGGTAAGGAAAAAAACTTGCAAGTCCCTTTATGGTTTCACTCATATTTAAAATTGTTTACCAAACTATTGGACATTAAATTATGCAACAGACGTCCGTCTAATTATGCTAATTTTTACATTTATATTCTGTTTTGTTTGACGTGGCCATTGTGAGTCGGATAATTTACTCTATTGACACTGGGCTAGATTTAATTCAGAGCCACAGTTTTGCATTTGAAAATTCGAACTTCCCTCCCCGCTCCAGGTGTAGAACTCTTAATTTACTTCGCCCGATATTTGCGTTTGTTATACAAATAATTACTTTCCAAACAGAATGTGTTCCCTTTTAACCGAGTGTGTGTGATCGATATTAATAATAAAAACTGTCTCTGGCCGAAAATGAAATGGAACGAAACACAGAAAAGGGGGGATGTGTTTCGAACTCGACTGGCGTATTTTTGTTGCTCAATTTCTGAATATTGCTTGGCATGTTGCTCACCATTAGAAAATCACGAACCCTACTCTCCCATTTACTCTGTATTTGATTAATGAGATCCTTTTTTCTCCCTTTTCCTCCACGTATGTACATTACCTTTTCATTTTTAATTACGAGGTTTTGATCTGCACCCGCACGCGACCGTTTCTTTCACTGTAACTGTAGCTGTACTTTTGCACTGGAGGGGAAAATCGAATTCTAAAGTTCGTTCTTTTTCGTGTTTTCTCTGTTTTATGAATAATCAGTCTACCTTCTAATTCCAGTGTCCTTAACTCTTTTAAAAAGAAATTATAACGCGACAATATTTCGAGCTGAGTTGAAATAAAGATGTACTGAATTAACCAACAGCATTATTTTCGCTCTTTTTAAAATAGGGCTATTGCAATGCTCTAATGATCAACGTTTATTCTTTTGGAACACACTGATGACTTTAAATCGCATCTTCAATTCGCTTTCAAACATAATGAAAGGGAAAATTAAAGGAATAAATTATACTTAAATGGTTCGTTAAAATTTTGCAGAAGACGTGAAACGAATTTTTGTTTCTTTTGCTCTTTTTCTTATTTGACTTGTATAACTTGTCGGATATGTTGATTGGTTGATTGCCGTATTGAATAATTTTTTTTCAATCATGAATAATAGAATTGGGTGTTTATTGATGTCGCACCATAAAGCAACACGTGGGGGAATGGACCTCGTAATTTTAAAACGTGGTCATTCAATGAGAAGACACCTGAGATGGTACCCTCTCTTCGAGATTTCACACCACGCCAACAAGAGGACTATGAGCCTCAACAGATTTAACGTGCATCAGCCCCTCTACATGGTGGGTCTTCAGTGGCACTAGGGTTCGAAATGACGTGCTAACTACCAGTTCGAGACCATGATCACTAGGCTACCGCGACCATAAAGTAGATGGGAATAACCATAAGCTTGTAAAACCATGTTTGATTTTAATTAAGAATAAGCTTAATAGAAGAGAGAGATAGACCTTACATATTCTCATGTTAAGGTATCCGACTACTTCGGAACCGTGATTTTGCAAAGGCACATAAATGGATAATTTTCATGATATTTAGTGTCACTTAGATTAAAAAATACATGATAAAAACGACAACATTTTGACAAAAAATATTTAATACAATATTTTGGCAAAAAATTAACTTAGGAAAAATCTTTTTCAAAATGTTCTCCTTTTTGAAAAATGCTTCTATTATAATAATATTTTGCCTGTATATAGCTCAGACCTCTACAGAGGCTCAACTAGAATTTTTGAAATATATTATTTAGAAGGGGGGTTTATCCTTTTTACGACAACAGGGGAGAAATTTTTAAACAAAAAGCCAATAATTATTTCAATGGGTGGAAACCGAAAATAATAAAAATTTTTTCAAAATTTAGTTGAGCCTCTGTAGAGAGATCGATTTATTAAGAAAAAATATTATTGAATAGAAGCTTTTTTCACAAAAGGAGAACATTTTAAAAAAAGGTTATTCTAAAATTAATTTTTTGCCAAAATATGGTATTTAAATAATTTTTTTTTGTCCCTAAAACACTTTTATGCATGTATTTTAATCTGAGTGACATAAAATCATAAAAAATTATCCATTTAACTTTTTTAAATCAAGCCGAACGTATGGATACCTTAAATGCTTATGGTTTTATGTTTTTTTTTTTTTAAAATTTGTAAAAATTTAAAAAAAATATCTCTTGTATACTGTAAGAAATTTAAAAGTAAAGGTTTTTCTCTGTCTGATATTAGCTTGTGCATATGTTCTGAAAAAAAAAAAAATAGACATGTTGTTCATTAATTTTAAAGTCTTTTTCCCTTACTAATTAAGATAAACTATTTAATGTTTATTGATGAGTATATTTAAAACCGCAGTATAAATCACCCAGGTAGAAATTTATTTCTAGTTTTAGAACCGAATGTTTGAACAAAAAACGTTCCCAGAAACCAATAATTTAAAATAAACTAAATGAACCCTATATAAGAGTCCAAGAGATATAATTTGAATCATTTATGAAGAAAAAAGAAACCTTGGGAACAGGTTAACTAAAGTGTTGCTGAAAAGCATTGAAACGTATAATATAATTGATTGAAGTCCGATTTCAAAACTATGCACGTAATCAATCACTCAATTTTGTTGACAAGTTTGGCAACACATCTTATGACTTGTTGGGACAAAATTAGATTCTGCATAAGCATTTATCTACTTTTCTTCATTAAAAAAATAATAATTTTTATTGCTGTAATTTATTACTCACCTAAAAAAAATAAAACCATTACTTTTCCCATTTAGATTTTTTTTTTTTTTCTCCCCATTAGGCTTATAGAATTTTAAAAGGAAGTGTTTTGTTAGTTCTATTTATTGTAAAGAAATATTGTTTTGTGAAAATTTCAAGCATTCTGTAATGAGGAAAGTTATTCAGTTGGTTATATACAGAAGCAACGTGAACATTTAAAACACAAGATTCTGTGCTTAATTTTTGTTTTTTAAAAAAAGAATTCTTTAAAAAAATTAATAAATACCCAATTTCTTGCCTATTCTTTTAGAAATTCTGATCGAAATTGGAAGGAATGTTTTAGATTTTTGTATTTGTTTCGCCAAGAAATTTTCTGCATTTAGTAATGTTAAAAATAGTAAAAGTGAATGCGAGATATATTTTTCTTCGTTGGGGTATGAATATGCTAAAATTAATTTTCGTCTACACTTTTTTTTAAATATTAATAATAAATATTTGCAGTTTGAGAAAATTCTGATGTAAACATACTCTATTAAAAATTAGACCATTTTCTGTATTTAGAACTTTGTCAATGCAAAGGCTTGTATAAAAAAAATTTTTTGCTCCTGGTATAAGAAATTTCTACAATTTAAAACAGAAGTTATAATAAACCTTTTTTAAAAAAAAATCAGGAATTGACAAGAAAGAAAAATTCCATCATTTCTCGAACTTTTCGAAAAATTCCCCATGCATAACACCAGCCTACTACACCAACAAAAATAAAAGTAAAACACACAACCCACTGTAAAATAAAAAAAAAAAAACCCGCACACACTACCCTTTGTACCCTCGCACCACAGAACGGTATTGAAATCCATCGGAGCAAAACGTATTGTGTTCATTCTCCAAAATTTCCAGTGACAAACCTTTTCCAACCATGACAAACAGCGCATTAAAAAATCAACTAGGAGAGTTAGGGGGAGAAAATTTTAAAAAAGGGGAAAAGAGATATAGAAGAAAAAGAAAATAAAATCCGATTAGCATCTTATTATTGCCATAACGCTAAGCAAATCCTTTTGAAAAGTTCCCCTCTCTTTTTCCCTTTTTTAAAGCGAAATGGAAAATCGGGAACAAACTATATCAGCGGTATCACGATCTTTATTATTATTCACCTTCACAAAATGCGTGGCGCCTATTCAATCCATACAAATCTGCTTGTAGTGAGCAAAATCGAAGATATACCACCTCTAGGAGCACAAATGAATAAATATAGAAAGGCTGATACGATGTAGGGAATTTTTATATATTCATTTTTCCCTCTAGTGGGAGGAATATGTTGATCCGTCTTCGATAAAGCGTATCTTCTGTGATTTGCATTCTCCTTTTTTGCACCTTGCATATATACATATCGGTCTTTTCATAAATGCATTTTGTGGTGAAAGATGTTTTGAAACTCCTTTTCGAGAGCTTTTAGTGAGTGCTTGAAGGAAATATGGCAAAGATGGGGAATTTTCAGAATTCTTTTTTTTTCAGTGTCTCTCTGTGAGTATGAGTGTACTGATAGCAATTAGGTTTAATGATTTTTTTTCCCTCTTCTCTTTTTCCCATCTTTTCCGATCTTCTCTCTTTTTCGTATCGTTTACCGTGGGAAAGGTTTATCAAGTGTAAAAAAATCATTTTCGTGGGAAAACGGTGATTGGAAGTAGGGAAATGTTTTTCTTCCGCTGTAAGAAATGGGAGGTCTTTTTCCTCTTTTTCTCGGGATGAAAATGTTGAGGAATGATTGGTTTTGTTGGTTTGAGCAGAATGAAACGAGGCGCGTGAAATAAATTTTAATATTAATCGTTACATCGAATTAATTCGAACGTGTAGGGTTACATTTAAACAAAATTACGATGAAGTGCATTATAATTGTTTTTTAAATAATTTATAATTAAGGTATTGCAGTAATTTTTTAAGACTTCACTTTATAAAAGTTTTAAAAACGTTTGTTGTGTAATTTTCATTTTATACTTTGCAATATTTTGTCTAAATGCAACTAATTTGATAAAACGAATTTTCTTTATACGTAAATGTTTCACTAATTGTTTGTCAACATCATTCTACGAAGAAACCCAGGGGCTGTTGTCGACGGACCTTGTAATTTTGAACCATGGGATAAAACCTGGATGAGATCTGTGCTGACGCCTCCTTTCCAACCTTCCACCCCACGCCAACGGTAGAACTCTGAGCCTCAATAGATTTAACCTTGCATCAGCCCCTTTACACCATAGATTTCAACTGGCAACATTTCTCGAATCAACGTCTGAACAGAAAAAGCGCTGACTACGAGTTCGTGACCATGACCACCTGGCTACCGTGGTCAGTATAAAAGCTTGCATTTTATGTTAAAAAAATTCATATGTAGTCCAATTCATATTCTGACCTGGATGCAAGCTTTTATCCGTCTGGACAATGAACCGTAGAATTGTCAGATGTCCTTTCGTGCCATACGCGTTCAAATTGAAGAGTTAGATAAGTGCAATCTAGGGACTGTCTGAGATATCTGTTCATCACAGCCTAAATGTGTTCTGTGAGGAGAGATCTGGTGATCGCACTGGCCAGGGAAGTGATGTAGAAGTATGTACTAGTAACTAAAAAGCATGCTTTATGTATTTGGGAATTATTCTGTCCAACGTAAGTCCAGGGGTTTGTGAAAGGAAGGAGAAAACTATCGGTCCTAGAATCTTGTCGATGTACTGTCGTGTTGTAAGGGTATGATGGATGTCAACTAAAAAGATCCGGCTATCAATTGAATTGACATATCATACGATAACCTTAGTTTCCGAGCTGTGTGGTGGACGATAGTCCGGTATGTATCCCACCATTGTCCTAGACTTTTCCAGACACGCCTTCGCTGGTCTTCAGGGATATGTTTAAAGCAGGACAGATCATTGAGGAGTCTCGAGGATTCCTAGGTCCTGTTAGAAACACATTGGGAACCTAAGTTACAGAGTAGTGGATTAAATGGTATCGAGCCGCCCAAAGAACATTCAATTAAATCTATTTTATTTATGTGGAGTATTTCTCTTCGGTTTGTGTAAATTTCCATAGAAATCATTTTATATTCCATGTTAAATCACTATATATTAATTTTTAGTGTAACCGTATTTTGTTGTGAAGACATATTTAAATACAATTAAATTAAAATTATCAAGTCAAAACACAATCTAAAATAAAAACAATCAACGTCTCACCCTCATCGGATCGCGGTGAAATTTTCAAACGTTGACCTGTCCGGGGTGATGAAAAGGTCGGGGAGAGTATTACATAAAAATGAATAGGAAGTTTCTGTATTGAAGTGTTTTATGATCTTATTTTTAGCGTTTAATATGTAATGAGAAAAACTTATTGTGTGACATAATTTGTCGTGGCGAGTGGTTGATTTTAAAACATGGCGAACCAAAGGTAGAGCGTGGCCGGTGGTGTGTGAATGATACTGTATTATCGAAGAAGCAGGAATCTTGAAAGGACTAATCCAATTTATTGCACTTCTTGTAACACACAGGCATAGCACAAACAACAAGACAGGACGGCATGACACAGACAAAGAGACACATACAAAAACACAAAAGCGCGGCAGCCGGTTAGCTGCATGATTGCAGAGAAGAGTAGAAGAGAATAGAGCGTGCGATTTCTCAGATCTCGGTATTTATGGGCAACGGGACGTCACGTGATTTTAGGAGGTGGAGGAGATAGTTCTTAAATCCCCGGTAGTCGGGTAACCAATTAAAATAATTACATGGTTGTCCTGAAGGACTGGACATTATAAATAATGCAAGAGCTATTACAATTAAATTATTGGAGTTATTACAAATATATATATATTATAGTTTCATTTTATTTAAAAAAATTTTTAGGAAACAACAAAATTTAAATGTTAACGGTGAAATTTCTGTGCATTAAAATGTATTGAGTAAATAAAAGAGAGAGAGAAAACATCAAATTTCTGCTTCTTGGAAAGGATACGTATCCAATATAGACTAAATAATCTTCATTATAAAGATAAAATATCAATATCTCGAACCATTAACGTTCAGAATTATTATTTAATTTTTTTCCTCATCGAGAACTGGGCATCGAGTTTTACTTCCCACGAATAAAAGCTTGCGTGGGCTTATTAATTGTTCTTATCAGTTTCAAAAAAAATTCCTACATTCTGTAATTATCGTATTATTCCGATGTCATTTTTAATAATCAATCAAACATTACGCCTCTGGAAAAAAAAACCCAGAAATAAACGATACCCATGGTACATAGCTCTTCTTATTCACATTTCTGTTATGACACCTACCAGATCAGTAACAAACTATAAAAATAATAATAATAATATTAATTTATGCATCGAACAAATAAGACAACTCTTAAACCTTTATTTCTATTTTTATTATAATTTCCGTTCGGATGCGGCACTATTTAGACACTTTGTAACTGCTCGCGCTCTCGCATAACAAGGCTGCTGACAACTTAATGATGTTACACACGAAATGAAAACTTTCGGCATCCTCCGGCGAGATTTCTATCTAGAAGTCTCCGTTTTGCCATTCATCTTTTTTAAAAGCCACTTAATAATTTTTTCCCCTTCTTTTATTTATGCTCCCATCGCCACATTCTTGCCGACAGTTTAGACCTCACCTTCAAGTCTCGTATTACAGAATGCTTTATTTTTTGGGAGGTGCGTTTTCTGTTTCGTATTATATATGTGGTGCTGTGTATTTTTAGCCACAAAGTGGGCTTTGGAAAATAACCTCTTTTCAGTGGTTAGTGGCTTGTCTTTTCAGTAAAATGTAAATCGGGGTTGGCTGCCTATGATTATGTTTACAGGAATTTGAAAGTGAATAGCTGGTTTGCCTGAAGTTTGAATTAGCTTTTTTTTTTGCCCACGGAGTGTTTATTACTCGTGGGGTTTAATGAATGTTTTTGGATTGGATGGGAGATTTTCGAGTTATGTAATTCACCATCGCATTTTTTTTTCTCTTATAAAATTGTTGATTTTATAATAATATATATTTCATGCATTGAGTTTTACCGTTTTTGAGCAACAGTAGAATGTCGTTTATCCGAATCAATTGGGACCAGACACCGTTCGGATACGCGATTATTCGGATGACCGAAAACCGAATGCGATCCATGCAGTATATGAAACCGGACACTATACGAATATTGAAAATCATCATAAACGGGAAACTTGCTTGAAGAAAAGCAAAATGGTTGCAAAATGTCACAATATTGTGGAAAATAATCACTTACTTTTTTGCTGTACCATTGTACACCTTCGTTTTTGCTGCAAGGTCTCTAATTCGCTGATTTTTTGCTGCAAGGACTCAAAAAACACTGGTCCGGATATTTAAAGCTCCACATAATAAACGTTCGGATAAACGACGTTCTACTGAAATTTTAAAATATTTAAATAAAAATGAAAAAGATAAATAATTTTTAATTTACATAGAATAATTTAATAGTATCTGAATATTGATTGTGTGTTAACATCGCTCTTTGAATACACATGGGCCATTGGTGTCGGACTTAATAATCTTGAACCTCTGTCGGGTGACGAGAATGATACCTGAACTTGCATTCCACTCCAACGTGAGGACTTTGAACCTCTATACATTTAATGTTCATCAGCTCCTTTATACAGCAGATCTTCACTTGTCCCGAGAATCGAACCCACGACTCGACAACGTCGGCCATCAGCTCGGGACCATGATCACCTGGCTACCGTAACTACAATACAATATGAAATGTTCTTCTCACTTGTTTATTCAATAATTACTATAGTATGTAGTTAACTTGCTATAGTATGTAATTGATGTAGTTCTAATTTAAATGAATGTCTATATTTTTATTTATTGTTATTAGATGTGTACTGAAACAGTAAACTAAGTTAAATCCTCTCAATGAAAGATTTTATTAGTGCGCAATTTTTATATATATTACAAAATAACATCTCTTATACATGGGAAAGTTTGTGTATTTGAAGAGAATGCATTGTTTTAATGCATGTGAAAAATGATTTCAAAGATTTCATCTCTGTGAATTTGTTTTAATGCATTATAACTCTGTTATTATTTGCAATATTTATTTTCCTAAAGAGTTCTTTGCATTCTGCTAAGATTTAAACTTTTAATTAGAGATTAAGGATAATAGAAGTTAAACATTTTACCATATCATTATTTATTATATATGCATAAGTTAAAAAATTAAGTTCCATTGATCAGTGGCGCACAAAGGGGTCCTGGGGTCCGACTCCCCAAAGCCCTTGATTTTTTTCCGATTGATTATAACTTTAAGTATATAGTACGTAAAATTCAATTAAGTATTTGTTATTAATGATTAATTTTATTAATTAATGCTAATTATTTACTCAATAATTAGTTTTTTACTGTTGTTCCCGAAAATCGACAAAATCAAAAGAAGCATGATACAAGAATGGTGAACTTTCGACCCCGGACCCCCCCTTGAAAAATTTCTGTGTACGCTACTGTTATTGATTGATATATTCATGTGGCATGTGAGCTTGATAATTTTGTATTTATTTATTTATTACTCATTTCAAAGATAAAAACTTATTACAATTTTTTTATTATTTACATATCTGAGCTTTTACCTCTAATACGATTATGTGTTAAGCAAATTTTAATTTTATCCCCTATGTTTAAATCCTCGCTGTTTAATTTTGCGATGCACTAAATAAATACTTGTTGCGTTTGCAGTTATCATCTTTTTTATATACAGCATCAAAGATCGAATACATTTAATATATCATCACTTTGCAATCGATGTCCTAAATTACTGGTCTTCCAAACTCGAAAGTGAAAGTCCAATCAAAGCTAACAAACGTTCTAAAGCTCGCTCTTAAATGCTTGATATCATTTTACTTATCGTCTTGTCAGGAATTTAATGTTGGCTTTATTTCACTTCAAGTCATTTATCACCGAAATTATTTGGCATCAAAATTCATATTGCAAGTCCACGAACGATCAATTAAGCACGGGCTATCAATTACAATATCATTCCTAAATGCCCAGCGTAATCACTTATCAACTATAGCGAGTTCGGGGATGAGCACACAGAACTCATCGGGTCTGATTCAATTCCTATCATTTATTACCCTCTGAGATAATCATTAGTACACTTGCCTGGGAGTTAGCTGATCGAGATACAGATCTTTCAAGGTCACGTACGATCAGTGAAATCATGCTCTTCAATTACGATACCATTCACTCGTTCCATCTTGATATGTAAAAACACACATCACGTTTTACTTTTGCGACATTTATCATTGTGGAACATTAAAAACCCGAAACTCATAAGGCAGGAAATCATCAGCAAAAATGCTGCCTCGGGGGGCACCAACGTGTCATCGGCCCATTCGAAATCCGGACATATCCACCCAAAACGCGCTTTTCTAATCTTCATTTATCGGTTTGGATGTTTGGCTCTAAGGTACCTTACCTGTGCTCAGTTACATTTCATAGTTCTTGCCTCATTTACGGATATAATTTGACTACTGGCGCTGTAATTGCGATGTTTTCAAACTCCAAACACGCACGTAGTAGCTTTCTTTATATATCTATCTAATATATGTACCACTGTTTCCGAAGATTAAGTCGACACGAGTCCTGCCGTGGACACGATTCAGTGGTGCCCGATTTTCTACTTCGGATGCTGAATATCATTATTTGTTGCAGGGTTAAGGGCGATGTGTGATTAAGCCCGAGAGACAATTTAGGCATTCCGTGAGTCTTTTAATAAAGCGTGGTGATGGGTCGTTATTCTTTAAAAACACACTCTGGCCGGAAAACATCGTTGCGAGGTGGGTGAACCTTATCTGAATGCAAATGTTTGAGCTTTTCGAGTGACACTTAGATTAGAAGACGATCTGCGTTGCTTGTTTCCAATTTCGATAAACTAGTAAATGAAAGGCTCTTTTTTGGAATTTCCCTTTGGGGCTGTGTGGAATGAATTATTAAAAAAGGGGTCCCGTACTTTTTTCCTTTATATTTCATGATATATTTATCAAGTACTTCATACTTGTATCAATAAATAGAACAGGTAATTTTCGTATCTATTAAAATTTATGCAAATTTTTTTCTTTTTTAATTTCTGCTAAAACCCCCTTTTTTAAATTTGAAAGCGTTTATCCCGGGACCCCGCGTAAATAACTAACTAGCTAGTCCGCCTGACGGGATTTATTTGTAACTGTGTCTCTTAGAAAGTAAAATCTCTGCAAATATAAATTAGTCTTACATGAGCATCATCGTACGATGTCTTTCCAGGAATTACATCTCCATGGAAGTCATAATATGAGTTTCGAACTTCCAGTTGCCGCGTCATATAAAAACCGAGACTCTGGAAGGTCCCCCCAGCCCCGCTTTGCTTTGTTTTTTTGTAACGCGGTGTTGTACGGGCATGTGGGTTTTATGTTTGGCTGTAAAGGGCGCCCCCATGTTTATTGTGTTTGGACTAATTTGGGAAAAAAAGGGGGCCATTTCCCAAAACTGCCTCATGAATACCAACCAATTTCATCAACCACCGAAAAATCGTCGTTAAAATAATCCTTTAAAACCCCGCCACGCCATTTCATATACATATGAAAAAAAACCACCCCCCCATACGAAATCTACGAAACTATTAGACTTATGGTCTTAAAATGTGGCGTTCATGTTCCATTTAGTTAGTAGATATCCGCTTAGAACATTTTTTTGATAATTGACCACAAAGGAGGGTTGCGGGGAGTTATAATCAAAACTCCGAAACTGTTAGATTCCAAATTTTTAAACCCCGAACATGTTTTTTTTTTTAATGGAGACCCCCTAGGAAAAAAGATTTGCGGGGAAAACGACTCCCGAGTGAATAAAGGGGGCGTTGAGATAAAAAAATTTCCCCCTTTTTTGTTTTTTAGACTTAAAGACTTGAAACTTGGAAAACTTGTTCCCTTTTAAATTGTATAACCCGCTTGGGTTTTTAAGAAAGTCTTCTTCCTAAAGGTTGCGGGGGGGTTAGAAGCTTCAAAAATTTAATAGGTAAAATATTCCCGTTTTTGAATCTAAAAAAAGATAGGCTTAAAATTTGATAATCATGTTTATGAAGTAGAGACCACACCAAGAACGGGTTTTTTAAAACCACTTCGGGGAAAAGGGGGTTTTTGGGGGGGGTTTTAGGGGCAAAGGGGTTTTGTACTAAAATATATCTTTAAAAAGTTTCAATTTTTTCCTGTTTTTAAAAAAAGGGAAATTTTTCCAGATTTTAAAATTTTTTTTCCCCTTTATTTGTTTTTTTTTAATTTATTTTCTTTTCTATCCCCTTTATGTTTTTAGATTCTCATGATCTAAATTTTTATCAAGATGTTCTCCTTTTGGAAAATTATGAGCTTATGAATAAAAAAGAAAATAAAAATAAAGTTTTTCAAAAAAACACTTAATTTTGCCCCAATTTTTTTAATATAAACAAAAAATTTCTTTTTAAAAAAAAAAAAAAAAAAGTATTATTTAAAGTTTTTTTAGAAATTAAATTTAAATTCTAAAATTTTTTTTAAAAAAAAATACTTTTAAACCCCAAAAATTTTTGTCTGTATCTCAATTATCACCTCCCGAAATTTTATGTGAAAATCTTTTGGAAAAAATTTACCGAATTATACTTTATACAAATTGAAACTAAGTAGCAAAGTTCTACAATTTTAGCACGGCATATTTCGTGCTTCTAACTACTTAAAGAAACGTTTATAGTTAGTCTTCACCAACCCGGATTTTATTCAAAACCCGATTTTTTAAAAAAATTCAGTTTTTCCAAAAAATATATTTTAAAAGCTTAAAAATTATAACCGTATAATCAACGTGTGCTTCAACCATTGGATACCGATTCTACTCAAATGGTGACCAGAGGTCTCAAGGAAAAGAAATTCTAGAAAAAGATTCATTTTGTTCGTAAATTCCCAAAATGTTATAAGGTGTAAATGTTCTTTTTTTTTTCCCTTTGGGAAACCGGGGTGCCGTGTGTTGTTTTGCATAAAGTACGGACTTAATTTTTTTCATTCCCGGAAACCGGGGAACAATTATTAGAATTTTTTTATTTTTAAATTTAACCCTTTTAAAATGGGCAATAATTTCGGGAAAAATTGCAACCCAAAGTTAAGAAATTGAGCTGCCTACTTTATGCGTCGGGTTCATGAAAACTATTTGTCATGTATATAAAACTTTTAAAAACAAAATTATAAAAAATAAAAAATTTTTTTATGAAGGAAAAAGAAAGAATATGTTAAAGGGGGTTCGGGGTATATATTAAAGCATCAAATTTAATACTTTTTACACTAAATTTTCTCCCCATCCGGGGGAGATCACAACGGACATTCTTTTCCCCCCTTACGTTGCCCGGTTTCAGTTTTCAATGGGGGAAAGGGAAAACTTTTTTGGAAGAGATCCATAAGAGATGTTTTATTTTAGTCTTGAGGGGGTTTTTTTAAGTTTTAAAAATAATATATATATAGAGACAGAGGGGGGGCAGCATTTTCCCTTTTTTGTTCGGGGCGGCAAAACTGCTAGACCCCCCCAAAGGGTCATGTGGGACCAGATTTGGGGGGGCCCGGTCTTCCCGAGCTTAAGACCCCCCTCAGGGGCTTTTCCCCTGAGTTTTTTTTAAATTTTTTTTTACCCCAAATGCAATTTTTTTAAAAAATCTTTTTGAATGGTGTGAATAATTCCAGTACTTTAACTTCCCCACCCCTTCTTCTAATCCGTATTCCTTTTCTTTTCTTTTTTTTAATATCTGACATATTCATGAAAGTATTCAACTTTAGTAAAGCAATAAACCTGCTCGACTAAAAAAAAAGAGACCCAAAAAAACAAGAACACAGACGGGGCAGTACCAGTCGCCTTTAACCCCATAAATTTCATAAAAACCCCCTCCAAACACAATAGAAATTATTTTTTGGGGCTGTTTTCACCCGTTTCTATAATATTAACATTTCCGAACTCCGCATAATGTGTTCCGAGGTTTTTTACCTTCCGACCGTTTTCGTGGAGAAATGATGGGAAGTTCGTCAACTAGAACTAATGACAAAATTGCTCGGGAAGGTTGCGTTTGTCCACCCTCGCGACCTTCTCTTTGAGAACGAAAAAATAATAACAGAAAAAAAGAATAATTCGAATAAAAAATCGTCTTGTGTAAAAGTAAGATATACGACAAGTTTCTGGAATCGTTTGCCTTCGAAAATGACTTTGGAAGTGAAATTTTTAGTTGTGGAATGGAAGCACACGCAGTATAATGATGGTAGTAATCATAAAGTGTCTAGCATTAGCATTAAATACGAATCATCTGTATGTATAAGTAAGAGTATAATGCATTAAAGTCAAATTGGATTTCCGTGTGAATTAAGATTTCGAGCACTTAAAAGTTGTCTTCGTACAATGTTAAAGAATTTTAATGGACCCAAATGGGAAACATTTTTATTTTTTTCACAGAGAAAAATGCTACAATATTAATGCGATTTCGCGTGATGAAAGTTTACCAGTTTTAAACTTTAGAAGCGCAGGTGCTTTAAATAAGTTTTCCCTTTAACTCGTTTTAAGCCTAAAATTTATGTAATATCAAAGTTTAGCATATTGAAGCATATTTTAAGGAAGAAAAAGTGGATTGAGATTTAAATAGAAATAACGAAAATATTTTGGAACATTTATAATTCGGTGTCCTATTGAGTACAAAGTGAGAGAATGTCATATTAATATAGCAGTATTTATCAATATTTGAGCCCTATATTATTTTATAGTTGACAAAATTAACTTCAAAAATTAAAATTGTAATTTTACTAAACCCTTTCGATTAAGAAAACATCCCCCTCATTTTGAAATTTGTGATTGTCGCATTTAATTATAACCTTATCTGCATTTTTTATGCAGAATACTAAAATAGAACACATATTGAAAGTATTTACTTAAATGGGAACGTTTAAGGGGAACAATCAATTGGCGCCAATGATAAAATATTCGTGGTGTACATTCTTATTCTTATTACTTATTATTTCAGTTTATTGTATCGTGAAACAATATATTCCTGTGTTTTTCCACGTGTTTTATCAGTAAATATATAATTTTTTGCAATAATAAAGTGTATTTTACCAAATGAAAACAAATGCCTGCTAAAACTGCGCTTTGATACAAAAAATAAAGAAAGAAATAAAAAAAAAATAAGCATTGTTATGTATTTTTCTAATGATTTTTATTCATTGCACGTCTGTACAAACTAAAATAAACAGTTAACTAATATTTACTCTTCATAACCGTATGGTCTTTTAAGTGTTAAATAATGAATTTTTGTAAGATTGAGCACATTTTTTTTCCTACTTGAATTCAGTAACGCTCTTGAAAACAAAAATTAACTTCTTGCTGAATTTCTTCTCAGTTCAATTAATTCGTAATGCTTATTTATTCAATCTTAAAGGTTTATTATGGAAAATTTAGTTCACACAAAATAGGAAAAGTCTGTCTTAATTATTTGTTTTGACTCTGACATCCAAATAGTATATTAAAGTATTTAAAGTAAAAACAGAATTTTTTTATTTTAAAAAAAAACCCATCGCTGTGAACTATGGCAAAAATCAAATAGCAAGAAATTTCAAAATAGTTAATTTAATAGATTGAAAAATATCAATTTTCATTACTGCGTTATGATGTAAATATCCATCACCATAAAAATAAATATATGCTCTAATAATAAAACTCACACATATGTAATTTAAAATACAATATTCAGGGGCAGCGTGAACATGAACAATACGCATTGTTTTCTTCTTCTTCTTTTTACTTGATAACTTCATTTCATAAGTTTGATATTTATATTTTTTAATTTCGTTTCCAAGAGATCTTTTTTTTAAATATGAAGTAATCATTTGTTATGAGTAATTGCTCACCTGTCACAGTAATAATGAAATTTGTATCAAAATTTTCTTTTCTCTATTAAAAAAAAATGATACTTTTTATAGAATGTAATAACTTTGTTAAAAGTATATGAACTTTATAATTTAAAAAAATACTATATAAAAAATGTATTTCCTCCTTTTGTATTTGTGCCTTGTATTTAGTTCCTCTGAGTTGTCTAGAGTGCGAAAGTAAAGTGACCATATTTGTTATGCAATGATCATATTCTAAAAATCGATCAACCTATTTTCGGTTGATTTAATTTTTCTTGTGTTTTGTTGTATTTCAATATTTCTCTTTCTTTTTGAGCATCTTATAAATCATTATTTCTCGATCTGGTTTGTTCCCAACGAAATATTTATACTTCTGTACAAATTATTCATATTCATTCATAATTCTGTAGTTTCCTAAGAAAAACAAGATAATAAACACAATTCATTATAAATAATTATTTGGTAATTCAGAAATAAATTTTACAAATTTATTTATTATCTACTGAGAATGAATTCACCCAGCAACAGTTAGAATATTAGATTATACTTATACTGTTAAATAAAAATTGAAAATAATGTTGAATTAAATTGTAAGAGTTTAATGTAATGTTTTAATTAGTTTCACAAATAATGAATTTTTATAGTAGCAGAATTTTGCCTTTTCAGGAATAGTTGGTTATATTAATCTGGAAAAAAAAACCTTTTGTGTGTTAATAAATGTACCGCATTATGTCGGTTTTTGAACAATTTACTACTGTTTTTTATCGCTAATAAAATTTACTATTATGAATTGAAAGGATTAAATTTTGAAAAACGACGAATTTCTTTTCTCTTTCCAGTGAATTTCACTTATTTTTTCTATTAATTTCATTTCCTATCTCCTTCCTTTCTTTTCTGTTATAAATAAAGGATAGAATTAGGGAATGTTCAGTATTCTATTAGACTTTATGATGGAATTCATGACTTATCAAGATAGTTTGACATCCTGCGTTGAAAGTAACCCAACTTAATCAACATTACATTTACAGAAAAACTTTTTTCTTATCTCCCTCTGATCATTAATGATGTTCATTATTATTTTATCAAAGAGGGTTATACAAAAACGATAATCTAACTGAGGGTCTGCGAACCACTGATGACCTTAAAAAGGTTATTGTAATCCGTGGTAAAATTTGGACATTACTGTGGGTATCCTGATGAGTATTTGAAAAAAAGGTGTTCAACAACAACTAATGATTACTTACAGAAATTTTGAACTGAGGAATATATGATCCAGGTATGATGCCTTGAAGATGGCATATGCAGGGGTGCAGTGGTATATGTAAAGGTGGGCCTAGAGGTCTCCCGAAATACCATCAGATTTTTAATTTTTACTACAGAGATAGCCCCTCGGTGTTTTCTTTTACGTATTTTTAGACCCCCGGCCGATAAGAAAGGTCTGGGTACGTTACTGGATGATGGTTTGAGCATTGGGGAAGGGGGGGGGGCGGAGAGTTCTATCCAATAATATATATCTCGAATCGTAATTTCATTCGTCCATTTCAAGCAGCAAGTATTTGATGGTGTGTGTGATTTAGAAAAACCATTAAGATTTATATTCTTTTTGCAAAACCTTGTTTTTGTCAAAAGATGGAATGATACGATGCTGAATTTAAGGACACAAATGCTACTGATGGATTAAAATACAAATAAGATCCATGTAGTTGTGTTATTGGAGTCAAGAATACGTACAAACTTATTTGAAGCAATCATTGTTCCTTTAAGTTTGTAACCAAACCAGAGTATTTTATTGTAATAAAATTAATTTTTTTTTGTTGACCTCTGAATTATTAATGTTTACGTTTGAAAAACTCGTGTCAAGTGCTCGAAATCTCATGCTGTGAGTTAAGGGCTGGAAAATATGATTGGCATTCAGTCATGTTTCTTCAAGTCACTTCTGTGAAAAACAAAGCCCATCTCTGAAACCACCTTGCTCCAAAATGACCACCAACTGAATTAGGATGTGTGTCGGTGGCCCAAACTTGTTGATTTGATTCCTGTCCGGATGAAAGACGGTGGAGGTGAGAAAGCGGCCTCTCCACTTGTCATAAAGTGCGGTCAGTGGCGGCCTGATTGGAATTCACCCTATCTGGGGCCAGAGCGGAGGAACCATTAGCCCTCTATCTTCTTAATGGATGAAGCAAGCCACCCGGGCAAGATTGTCCACCCCCAGCCTCCCGATATCTTCATTGTCCATTCCGATGTAATGCACAGAATTAATGATCCCCTGCTATCGAACTGTGCGGAGAGCCCAAGGCCACTAGCCCAATGTCCAGATGAGATATGCGAGCTCTACCCCCCCACGCGCTTCCATTTATTCTTCCAGACTTTGCTCTTTATGCTGGGGAGAGGGTGCTCGGCGGGAAGTGGTAATTTTCAGGTTGCGTCCCTTTTAAGGAGATTTTTAGAATATGAAAAGAGATGTTAGTTATATAGAACACAAATTTTACAAGGGGTGTGAGTTATTCAAGTTCTCTCCTGTTTTAATTAACTTGTGCTCTTTTTTTTTTTTCAGTGCATTTTTTAGAGGGTTGTTATATTTTTCCTTTTGTGTTTATGTTTATGTATTATGTAAGAGCGTAATGGAATAAAAAAGAGCTTTACAAAATTAAATCATTGAAGTATGCAAAAGGAGTAATAAGATTAAATAATTTACCATTATTATATATTATGGTATGGTAATATTTGTCGTAGTAAATAAAAACTTAAAGGCTATATTAAATAAATAGATATGGTTTTTAAATTGAAAGAAGTTTTATTTCCGTGGCGTAACGGAGAATATAAAGGCCCCCTGCAAAGTCAGGTTTTGAGCTCCAAGCCGGATCCTAAAAAGAGGTCGTACTTGGGTGTACAAGAACAAGCTTTGGGCCCCTAGAATCCAGGGCTCAATGCGCGGGGGTACGTTACACCACTGGGCGTACACAAGGTTTGGGTCCAAATCCTTCTCACTGACCGGTGGCCTTCAAACTTGATCGGCTCCCGGAACGCTTAAAACTATAATTGTGTTTTCGGGGACTTCCCATTCCACCCTTGGAAGAACATATATCCTAATAAAATGTTTTAAGTAAATGAAATGTTATAGTTATTTTATGAAAAGACAATTAAAAATATTGTATTTGCTATTATATAAATTTTTAAATAAAATATTAATGTACGTTACACATTAATAACATTACTTTGTGCTCCAGGTTTCTCAACTATGCAAAGAATGTGATTATTTTTTGCCTACACATTTATAATTATCTTTTTAAATTTTTATTTTAGCTCGTTTAACCCCTGGGTATGCTTTAAGGAGCCCCAGAGTTCCGAGGAATACAGTGTGAAAACCACTGCCATAGACCCACAAATTTTTAATTTTTAGCATAAAAATTACGTCTAGGTGCTTTCATTGATATTTTTTTGAAAATATATCTCCTGCCATGAAAGTAGTCTATATACGCCACTGATTTATAATTATGTATATATTGTTATCAATTCATATTAAATAATAAAAAGTCCTACATACTTTTTATACTACTATTTCTTAAGAACTACAAATGATTATTTTTCTATCGGATTATAAAGCTGTTATGTATTACACTTTTTCTTTATAAATATTTTAAATATGTGAAAATTAACTTCCAATAAACAAATTCTTTTTTAGGATATTAGGTCATTCTATCCCAGAGCGTATTCGGTAACACTAGTTAAATGGACGAATTCGGAATTTAAATTTCTAATAAACTGTGCAACATTATACACTTAAACCGTCTGGGACAGAGATTAATAAATGAATTAGCAAAATAATATTGAGGTTTTCAAAAATATCACTCTACGTGAATCTATTGTTTGGGGCCCTTGGACTAACTGCGTCGGCTGTTTCAAATCTGTATATCGAATAAATAAATTCTAAATTAAATTAGTTCTAATTATTTATAAGAACCCAGAATAATTTTTTAATTTCATTTATTTTAGTTAAATATTAGAAATGAATCTACAGTTATTGAGATAATTTACACGATTTAAAGTGTTAACTCATGTGCAGGAAAAATTGTCTGTTCATATACTTATGAAAGTTCTGAATTAAGTAAGACTGAATTACTCGTTATTTTTGCAATTAATGAAGATAAGTGTTTTTTCAGGCACATTAAATAAAAAAAGGGCGATGAAAAACATCCACCTACATTGCAATGAAAATGAGTATGCATCCAACATCTCTGCTTTAGTACTTTCTCCTACGCACAATTTCCTATTACGGTCAGCAACGCTCGTCATTAATTGAAATTGTTCAATGCAGAAAGTTACAAAATAAGACCTCGTGATGTTGAAAATTTGATAATATTTTTAAATTTGTGAAATATTTAAGATTACCTTGATTTTTTTTCTCTCTATTGCAACTTTAAAACAAAAGTTCTTACACAAGGGCGTAGCCGCTGCCATATCAATGATATTGGGTCTCCAAGCTACAGGGGCCCTACATATTTAAGGAAAAAGTTGTAAACTATGTTCTGGGTCCCCAAGAAAAGGGGCCCTCAAGGAATTTCGATACACCGGGACTAGTTGCGCCAGGGTTCTTATATATATTTTATCCGCGGAAATTTCGAAATTTTAGAGTAAGATAATGAACACCATTGGTTTATAGTACTAAAATACACAAATATATTATTTATCGTGGTTTAAAGAATCCTTCTCAAAAATGCATTTATATCTATCTGCCTGTCTCGAAACTCAAAATATAATTTACAAAACAATTAATGTAAAATTTATGAGAGAGTTAAGTATATTCTCTGACAGTTGCTGTTACAAAGATGAATAGGAAGCAAATTATTTCCCTTACCATATTGGTTCCCCATTTTAAATATCTTGAGCGATAATACATTTGTGGTAGTAAAAACATATATTCTTGTTTCGGAAATAATCCGAGAAAAATAATAGACTTCGAAAGACCTTTTAGAAATAGAACACCGATCAACAAGCTACGATTCGACGAGAATCTGCAGATTCTCAACATTGATAAATGATGTATTAACGAGATTCCTCTGCAAAACATCGACATATAAATGGTTCCATTTTTGCCAGAGTTACGAAAAAAAGTTTCTTTGTCCCATCGTGGAAAAATATTCCACACTTAGAGCAACGCCCCTTGACACTTGTATCCCCTTCCTCCTGGAGGGGGAAAAATGCAAGAAAAGAAAAAGGGGCATCTACACACTCTGCAACAGCTCCTGCAGCCCCAAACGAAGCAAAAGAATGAGAAGGGGGTGAGCAAAGGGAGCCGGAAGGAGGGGGGGGTCGGAATATGGAAAGCAGGGAAGAAAATAAATGAAATATGGAAGCTCCTATCTTTCGTGCTCTGATGACCAGTTGGACTTTTCTCTTTCTTCTATCCAAGAGGGGTGGGAGAAATGAATGGTCACTAAGAGGATCGGGGGGTGGTGGAAGGTGGACTGGAGAGTTTTTGTTAGGCAAACACACTTTGTCCGTCCAGTCTGTCTGCCTGCACTACTGAATGGAGGCTCATTTGATAAGAAGGGGGGGGGAGGATGGAAAAAGAGGAGGAGGGGAAAAAAATGGGAAATATTTGGAGCGATTCCTTGTGGGCAGTTGCAGTAATTACTTTTGCAAGGTCCTCGCCCATTGACAGTCCAGGGGAGAATGGGTCATTAAGCGGCGAAGGGGACCTCCATTTCTTGTTTGGATTAAAAGGAATTGACCATCCTCTTCATCTACAGTCGTCATAAAGGGTCATCGCTTGGTCCAGAATTAATATGCGTCCTTCTTCGCTGACTTTTAATATGAGGAAATTTTTATGATTCATTAGAATACTTTAGGTTTTGTGTGGCCCCCTACGGTCCGGAATGAGTTAATGGGTCAGTCCAACTTGTTTTGATGAGGAAAGAAGAGATGGATTGATCTGTCTCTTGAATTATTGTATATTTCTTCATTTGTGGTTTTTTGCTTGTATTACACTTAACTGATATTTTTTTTATGCAGAGGTTTGCTTCATAAGCAATCATATATTCATTTGTTTCAGAATATTTTTTGTGTGTAATAAAATACATATTTTTTTTTCCTTTAAAATTTTTCATTATCTGCTTCATGAATTTCAATTTCCGCTCTCCTTTTCTTTGTTTATGGGATTTCGCTTGTTACAAATTGAGATTGTGGGAAATATTGCCATTTCATATTCTCATAAGTATTTATTTTTATAAAGGCATAAATGAGAGAAAGAGATAGGTTTTTTTTTTAAAGTTTAAATTAAATATTTGAGCAATTATTTACATTTAATTCTTTTAAAATGCACATTATATTATTGAATCAAAATGTCCGTTTACTGTAATGCACAAAACAACATCAAAAATCCAATTCCAGAATATACTATCTAAATTAAAATATTCAGACACAGTAAAATGTTCAAACAGTAGCGCACACAAAAAATTTTCAAGGAGGGGGTCCAGGGTTGAAAGTGCATCATTTTGGTATGCTCCAATACGCCGCCCACCATATTCCTTTAATTTGTCGAATTTCAGGAACAAAAACAATACAAAATTAATTATTGAATAAATAATTAGCATTAATTAATAAAATTAATTGTTAATAACAAATGCATCGTCAAATTTTACGTAATATATACATAGGATATTAACCAATCGAAAAAAAATGAAGGGCTATGGGGGGTGTCCGGACCCCTATGACAGTGCACCGCAACCTTTTTATCGCTGCGGACCGGTCGACATTTGATGAATTTTGATGGAAGCCCCGCTAAGGGTGGAACACGTTGATTATTCATATTTTAGATTGTTTTGATTTAACAATTTTAATTTACTTACATTTATATATAAATACGCCTTCAGAATAAAATATAATTATACCAAAAATGAATAAAAAGTGATTTAACGTGAAATATAAAAGTGATTTCCGTGGAAGTTGCAAATCGAGGAGAAATACACCACTTTAAATAAAATGGCAATAGTTTAATGTTCTTTAGAGGGCCGCTTTCATTTGAGGCGCGGACCGGTATCGGTCCGTGGACCGGGGGTTGCGGATCACTGACCTAGGACACCCCCTTGTGTGCGCCACTGTGTTCAAACAATAGTAAAATAAGTAAACACAGATAATACGAGAGAAACAAGTAAATATGAATAACTGTGATGAAAATTTAATTTCAATAAATGTGATTGGGTGATTTATATATAAATAGTTTTTCTCTTTTCTCATCATAGGAATATAATACTGTGACTGAAACCTTCGCGAGTGGCGCACACAAGGGGGGGGGAGGGGCCTCCCCCCAATGCTCCAACGGATTTTTAATTTTTACCATAGGGCATATATGTCAAACTCAAAGGCTGACTTGGGCCAAATAAACAAGATTTAACTTAAGGTGGGTCGCAAAGAAAATGAATTTTCATTAGAAACATAGGTTTATTTCGAATAATATACATTGTAAAAGAACAAGAAAAATTAGATATTTACGCCCTGATACGTGGCATCTTTTCTCTGCTAGCTATCCTCCCTATTTCGGGAGAAATTTTGATAACTTATTATATATTATTGTATACAAATATACTGGCCGAGCCGCAAAAATACTCGGTGTGGGCCGCATACGTGCGAGTTTAACACCTAATACCACAGATGTTACTTACCTCTGTGGCTACGTTGACCTGTTTTAGGTGCCCCTTCCTCCCATAAGAGAGGTTTGTGTACGCCACTGACTACTTCCACGAACAGGGCATGACATGACAATGTTAACTGATTTTTTCAAACACTTGTTCTGTTGCTAATTTGTTTTTCGTTTATAAAACAATTCTGTAATAGTGTGTGCATTATTTAAAGGTTCTCGTGTTGGCATTATTTAAAGGTCTTACGTTGTGCGAAATGACGATATTATTCCCCCCTCAGAAAATTACACTCAGTATAATTCACTTAGCAGACACTTATTTAGTTACAAAACAAGAAAATAATTTATCTTATCTCCGTAATTAACTTGAAGTAATTTAAAAAGAACCTGCTACATTAAAAGAAAAAGCTTAGCCTCATGAAAATATTAGCGACACAGCGAAGAAAGAAATACGCGTCCATCGACATAAACCACACTGAAATCAGATTAGAAATCCTCGTGTGTTTACTTTGAAAAAACGAACTCCTGACACCGGAAACAAGTAGAAAGGGAATGATTCATATTTTTATTTAAGGAGGGGGGATAGACCACTCGTAGGAGGGATTGGCCCGTTCAAGATCAAGGATGGAGGGGCCCCCAGACAGTCGATTTCTGCAGCTGAGAACTAGGGCACATTGAGGATGATGCTACAGCGCAGGACTAGCCGCGTTTACCTTTGATGTAGCGCCATTTGGAGAATTGTCTGAGGACGTGATGTATTTCGCTACGCGAAAAAAAAGCTTTTTAATGAAATCTTTTGTTGAGATTCTAAAGATAGTGTGTTTTTCCCACACCACTTTTTAGCGCGCTCCAGACTGTTCTCGGATCGGAGTTGGTGGCTTCAAGAAGGTGACGCTTTTCGAATTTACTGAGGGAGATCTTCTATTAAGAATTTTTTCGAAGTTCGTTATGAGATGTTCTACTAGTTGTTCAAATGTTATTTTTTGGGGGTTAATCGTGTTTGAAAAGAATTTATTTCTCGAAAGGACTATAGCAGAGAGGTCGCCGAGTGTTGTGGTCCATTGAGAGAAAATTTCGCTGGTCCCAGAAAAATGTGTGGAATATACTTACTCATCACGTTGTGTTTTAAGATGCATTTAGGAAACTTGTAAATTCAATTCATGGCACAATAATTTAACACTTAAAAAATCTATTATTAGTGGTCCACTTGAGGCTTGGTGTAAATTTCACTGGTCAGGGGTCAAAAAGTTTAGCGACCGCTGCTCTATAGTACTGATGTGAAAACTTCATTTTATTTATTTATTTTTAATACTTAATAAACTGAGTTTTAAAAGAAGTGTGGGTACACATGAAATGAAGCGAACTGATTAAACTGTTAATTTCTTTGTCATTTAGCAACACTATATTGTTATTCCATATTTGTTTTCTGAAGTGGATCAAGCAGCAATGTGTCTCAGCAGTAGCGCACACAAAAATTTTTTCAAGGGGGTGTCTAAGTTGGAAGTCTACCATTTTGGTGTCATGCTCCAATACGCCTTAACATATTCTTTTGATTTTGTCGATTTCGGGAACAAAACAATGCAGAATTTATTAATAGACCAGAATTATTAGCATTAATTAATAAGGTAATTATTAATAATAAATACATAATTAAATTTTACGTAATATATACATAAGATTATAACCAATCGAAAAAAAATCAAGGGCTATGGGGAGTGTCCGGACCCCTAGTACACCCCCCTTGTGTGCGCCACTGTGTCTCAGATATTTTCTTTCGTTAGCATGCAGCATTAAAATTGATTTGTTCTTTAATGATTTGCGGAACATCGTTTAACCATACGCAGATGTTTTGAACACGCATTTATAGAAAACTCAATGTCCTTCTCCAACTCAGCATCATATTCCCAAAGAAGTATTGTGGTACCTTGTTTGTGAGATGGGGAGGGGGGTTGAACACCTTCCCCTTTTTTGTATGCTACTACTTCAGAAACAGCGATATTTAAGAGAAACATGTTTTTAAAAATAAATTTCAATTTTATTAATTTAATTAAGCTGCATTAAATACGAAATGACCGACGTATAAAATTTAAGTCCATCAAATTAACATGCTTTTAAAATTCATTCCATAGTCAATGACTTTGAGAATTGATTAATCTACATTGATATATTTTAGAATATTTGAGAGATTTTTTAGGCAATAACTGTCATCGTTGTTTGTTAGTGTTATTCATACATCACACACTTGCAGTCGGAGAAAGAATGTACACAAACAACTTTTTTTGTGATAAAAAGGAGGAGGGAGGGGGGGGAAGGAAGCTTACAGCGGCGTACACAACAGCGGTCGGGGTTCAACACCCCTCCCATAAACCGCCTGATTTTTAATTTTAACCATAGTAACTTAAGCTGGTGAAATATGTGATTTATAGTAAAAGTAATACCAATACATTTTTGGCAATGATCAGTGATTTACCAGTAAATATTAAAACCTTAATTAAAAACATTAGCATTCAGTCTTAACTGGGTTTTTTTTTTCTTAAATCCCCCTTTTTTTGTGAGGTTTTTGTGTATTAGGAAATCATCATATTCACTCAACACATTTTTCTAGCATTATAAATCAATTCAAATAAAATTAATTTTACTTAGGAATTTAATAAAACAAGTCAAAAACACACACAATAAATGTTGTACATTGGAGTTAGGGGTTAGAGTAATTTATAAACATTATCCACTGGAACACACACTTACGACTTTGCCTCAAATTCTCTGCCTTAATTACTTTTCAGCACCATCCCCGACTTGACCCCTGCGTTCAACAAATCCTTTTTCTGGATCGTCAGGAAGCTGGACGTGCTGCCACTCAAACAACACGGGCGCACCCCTCACATTAGTGAGAGAGAAGAAAACAAAAGAAAAAAATTTCCCTTTAAAAAAAAAAACCCGAAAAGGCCACGCCACATCGGTCTGGACTGCAACTGATATTGAGCAACCTCCACACCAGTGATGAATCGCTTTCTGAAGATGTGCGAAAATTCTCATCCCGCAGAAGAATAAATAAGTTACAGCCCGCCGCTTTACACACAAAGTAACGAGAGAAAAAGAAAAAAAGAATATCCTGTACGCCTTGGCCTATATAATTTTTTATTTCTTCTTTTTCGACTCGGAGGATTTACCAAGGCGAAGGTGTTGCAGGGGCGTGCCTGGTGTTTTAACCTGTGCCCGGGCTGTATTCCTCAGAAGGTGGGTGACCCCGCGCGTGTGGTTACGGAGGCAGACCCCCTTCTCTTCACCGTGGACCTCCCTCCCCTCCTCCCCTTTCTGCCAAAGATGGGCGGGTGATGAGTTGTGAAGCGAAATAATAAGCGAAAATATATTGCCGAAAAACTCGTCCGGATCGTGATTAATTAGCGATCACGTGAAGGTGCATTAATTTGGTCACGTTGTGCTGATGATGGGATTTTTTCTTTCTTTCATTAGTTTTTTTTTTTTTCTTGTGCGTCTTCGCGTTTCATCTCTGCCGTTCCAAGTGCGTTGATAAAGATGCTATGTAAAGCAAGGGGGCTCATTAAAAAAGGTTTTGGCGTCTGTAAATTTTGGGGAGCTTTATGGTTGTTTGGAAAGGCAGATTGGGGCCCTTATGGTTTGATGTCGACGAAAATTTTTTTCCCTTTTGTTGTTTTAGTTATGATTCAGTTTTTAAAACCATCCGAAGCGAAAAAACCGGGGACTTTTCGATGTTTTTAAAACCCGGGAAACTTGTTAAATTTAGTTATTCTATGTATTTCATTTGTGACATTCGGGGATGGAATTTGGGTTTTTTACAAAGAAGTATTTTTTAAAAAACCCAAACATAGTGGAGAAGGAGGATAGTAGTTGAAAAGGTGGATAGTGGCTCCCATGATGTTTTGTTTTGTGGGGGTTTTGGTTTTCAAAATTTTTCCTTTTTTTAAAATTAAAAAGGGTTGGAAAAAAAATAATACTGAAGCAAAAAGGGCCCCAAATTTTTTGGGGGGTGGGGAGTCCAGGGTCGAAAGTCCACCATTCCTTATCATGACCCAAATACCCCGCACAAAATATTTTTTTTAGTTTTTGTCGTTTTTTCTGGAAAAAAAAGCAAAAAAAATTAATTATTAAAATAAAAATTAGTTTTTAATTAAAAAAATTTATTTTAATTTAAAAAATTTTTTTTTTTAAAAATTTTTCCGTTATATACATAGGATTGCAATCAGTCGGAAAAAAAATCAAGGGTTTTGGGGGGTTTCGGGACCGGATCCCCCTTGTGTGCCTCCACTGGTGATTAGTGATTCAGTTTTTAAATTTATCCCAAAGTTTGGAAGTAACGGGGACTTTTTGATATTTCCCAAAAACTGTTCAACTTTTTTTTTTATTTTTATGTATTTCCTTTGTAATTTTAAAAAACCGGGGTTAATGGAAGTGCAAATTAAAAAAATTAAGAAATATTTTAAAAATAGACCAGCGCATCGGGAGTGGGGAGGAAAAAGAAAAGGGGATATTTTTCCATGAATTTTACCTGCAGGGTATTTATTTCTTCGTGCTTTCTAAATCGAGGAGATGGGGGAAAAAAAAAATTTAACCCAAATTAAAAAATTTTTTGTTAATGTGATTTTGTTAAGGACCCAAATTTCAATGCCCTTTTTATTTATGGGATTGACCAGTAGCCAAAAGGAATTTTTAAATTTTTTCCCCAAATTTTGTATCATACCCTTTTTGATTTTAAATTTTTGGGGAAAAAAAGAAAAAAATTTTTTTGAATAAAAAATTAGTTAAATTAAATAAAAAATTAATCTAATTTTAACAAATACTTTTAATTTTTTACGTACTAATACTTGAATTATAACCCAAGGGAAAAAAGAATCAAGGGTTTTTGGGGGAGGGTTGGATTAACCCTTGTGTGCGCCACTGGGACTGACATTTACTCTTATATCTAAAACTGAGTTTGGGTATGTATCAATCGATGAACCAATAAACTGCCGAATATTTTGAAGAATTTGCGTCACAGCTATATATAAATGGCGAATAAATACAGCTATATATATAAATGGCGAAATTAAAGGGTTCCTTTTTATTTTTAAAAATTTAATATTTTTAACAAAAAAAAACCCAAAGTTAAATTTTAAAACCGCAAAATTCCCCCCCAAAGGAACAGGGCCCGCCTTTTTAAAAGGCCCAGGGGCCCACCAAAAAAGGGGTCCGGACCCCAAAAAGCGATTTTTTCCTTTCGTTATAATTTTAAGTATATAATACGAAAAATTTATAAAATATTTGTTATTAATCATTAATTTTATTAAAAATCCCCAATCATTTATTCAAAAATTAATTTTTCCCGTGTTTTGCTGAAAAAACCCAAAAATTAAAAAAAGTTAAAAGATGAAAATTTTAACCTCGGATCCTCCCCCTCCTTGAAAAAATTTCCCGTGTGCGCTACTGAATAGACATAAGCCCCTTTGTACTTTCATTCTTTGATGGAATGATTCCTCAACTTCGGTAATACTTCATTACGCTCTCTTCTCTGTAGGTCTCAAATTTTATAATAATGCTCCCCCCCCCACAAATAATATACTAGAATAATGTTTTTGATAACTTGTAAATTGCTAAAATTATTGGGGGTTTTGACTAGGGTAACTTGTTTTCTTTATAGACTTTATATCAATTTGAGTGGCCGTGGTAGCCTAGCAGTTATCGTCACGGATTCGAAGCCGGGTGTTTATAGGGGCCACTGAAGATCCCCCCTTGTGGGGGGTTTATGCCCTTAAATATGTCAAAGGGTCAAAAGTCCCCCCCGGGGGGGGTGGGGAAATTCGGAGACCGAGGCACAGCCCCGTGTCGTTCCCTCAAAAACCATGATTCACAAAACTATAAGGTTCGTCGTCAGTAGCACTCGTGTTGCTTTATAGTACTCAATACGCTTATTCGTACTCACACACTTAATAGTATAAACACTCACTTACTCATCGCGGCATTTGGCGACCGTTTTTGATTTGGCGAATGTGGTTGATGGTTTAATAAGTAAATATCATAAATTGCATGGGATGTTACATTAAATAAAAAAAAATTATCATGAAATGTTATGATTTTATTATTTCCTTGTCTAGTGAGGATGTTATTTCCCAGTCATTCAAATTTATGACTTGACTTTTATAACCGAGGTTTCAAGCTGAGTAATTTATGCCTTAGTATGACTTTGTAAAATTTTGATTAAAAAGAATCGCTTAGTTTTTGTTATAATTTTGTAGTTACTGGATTTTTTTTAAAAGAATATTATTTCTGCTGTTCCAAGAGCATTAAAAAAAAAATTCGAGATTCTCGATAGAATGGAAGCGGACTTCTCTTACACTGTGGGATTGAGATACTTGTAAAATTTGATGCTTCATTAAGCAATTTGATTTTTATGGAAAGTTATTGTGGGATATGTTTCAAATACGATACTATCAAAAAGTAGAGGAACTTTGTAAAAAAATTAGCTGTCTATCACTTTGCAGCAACATTATATTTGTTGAGGAAGCAAATTTTGGTTTTCATGGTTAGAGGTGCGACGGAGTAGTTTTTGTTTATTTGTGTCTTTGTTTATTTAAATCAACCATGATAATTCTGTTTTCGTATTGGGATTTACTAAAGAACATCATTTTGAAATCATAACATATTTATTTCTGAAGTATATTTACAGCAGAGTTGTTTATAAATTTTAATAATTTTCAAAAAAGTATTGAATAGTATTATTTAAAAAAAAATTTAAAAAAACATTTATATGTGTTGTGGTTTTTTTTGTCCCTTAAATACTTTTATGTATTTATTTTTAATGATAAAAGAAAATCCTCAAATTTTATTTAATGTGCTTTATTATTAAGGTTTGGCGTACTGTTCGCCATCTTGAATTCAAAAATTTAAAATAAAGTTTTTAACTCTACTCTTACTTATCAAGTACTGCTTTTTTTTTGTTACGAGTACTACTATTACAGTAGCTGGAGTCTGAAAGCATGTACAAATGGCAAAAATCTGTATATTTAATCCCCCCCTTTTTAAAGAAAATTTCTTATTTTTTTAAAGATATAAAAACCAAAGATTTCAAAAAGATTAAACAAAAACACAGTTTTAAAATAATATTAACTTTATACATTTTTGTTCCTTATTTTTTCAAACTTTCACATTTATGTCTACGATATTCATATTAACTTTGTAATCAAGTCTGAAAACATAAATAAATACCTCATACAGAGAAATGACAAATACGCTGACGAACTTTATATCTCTATCGATAAATAAGCCTTATAAAAGGAACCCGTCCAAATTTGAAGAAATAATTATTTACCAATATGTTATCATTATAAAAGCATGAAATAATGAAATGCTTTAAAATCGAATATTCTTCATTTGTTTCTTGTTTTATTATATTTATCAACGCTATTTATAACTTGGCAAAGCGACAGCCACAATATATTTTATTAGCAAAAAATTGTTTTAAAATTTCATTTTTTTATAAAAATAGTTTAAACGCCAGTAGACTGTGAAATCAATATTTGGAATACAATTTATTCTCTAAAAACTTTTAACTAGTTGCCACAATCTGAATACAAAATGTCGTTTGGATATTCTAACTATGATTTAAGTCCACATTTTAAAAAAAAAAAAAGGATTTAAGAGAATATTTTTTATACTGTTATTTTCGTTTTAATATGTGTGAAGTATTCTAAAATATCAGGACAAATTAACTGTGGAAATTTAGTGAGCCGCTAATATTCAGATCAAAATTTTTTGTGTGGCTAATGAACCTTCATTTTGAGCGAAATATATGTTAAATATTTGTTTAAGATAAAAATTTTGAATCTACCAATACATCGCGAAACATCAATTACTTCAACATTTTTAGTAATTAAACATTATTTAATTCATTAAAATCAAATGGAATTAATTGAGATATAAAAACTTGGCTATAAAAATAATAGTAATTATTCTCGAATTCTTATTCTCTTTAAACGAAAATTTGTTTAAGAAGTGTTTTAGAGTTCATGAAAAAACACTAATAGGGCACGAACATTACAATCACGTGTATTTTTGAGAAAAAATTAAAAGAAATGGAACAAAAAGGTTAAAAAATAAAATAATAATAATAATAATAATACATCTAAGCAATCACAGGAAATAATAAATAGAAGAAATATTTTTTGCTTTTTTATAAGAAAAACGAGAATCGTTAAAGAGATCAAACACTTTTTATAAAGAATACGTAACAGCGTAAATGGTTGGAAGAAACCAACTTTACTACTTTTTTTAATTGAGAGAACTAAAAATAAAAACAACAAATTAATATAAAATAACGACATTTGAATGAATAAAAATGGTTTTAGATTGCGTAAAAGTCTTTCATCTTCAAGGTTCATTAGATAAAAAACCGTTGAAGGATTTTTATTTATTATCACCGTTAATTCATTCTGATTTGCTTATTTCCCCGAATAGGAAGAATGTCGCAAGCATTTAATTTCGTGTCTTGATTTTTAATTGGTCAGGATTTTTTTGATCCAGTGATCGATATATTCCAAACGATCATCGATGTCTGCAGAATAATTGTTCCATTTCTCGGCCGCAAATACAGTTGATTAACTTTAGATCTCATCAGAAGGTCAATTATAATGAAAGGACAGTGTGTGATGAATTTATTTTCTTTTTGGTCATCGCGTATGCGAAATACAGAATAAAGAATGTGGACTGCAAAAGACCCCTTTGGGAAAACAAAAGAACTTCATTGGGAGTATGTTGTTTCTTTTTTAGGTACTAGATTTGCGCTTCTAATGAAATTAAATTACTTTATTAGAATGTATAATACATGGTGTTTTTTGCTTCGTAAATTTTTTAAATGATACATAATTGTGTATATAGTATTATGAAAATAGTTATGTTAAAAAAAAAATTCATTTGTATGCGAATATATATATATATGTATGTATGTATATGTATATGTGTGTGTGTGTAATTCTTTGTGCATACAAGGATCGTGTATATATAGATGGTTGCATTTATAAGAAAAAGTTTAGATTACAAATTAAATTCAATAGTTTTTATTGACAAATTTACTTATATCACAAGAAATAAATTATAGCATCAACTTCGTCAAATCAAATAGTTATATAAGGACTTTTTTTTTTATAAAGGTTTTTTTCCTTCTTTTTAAATGAGCACATTTGATTAGACATGTGCAATCTAATATTTTACATGTGGAATATATTAAAAAAATAATTGCTGAATTTAATTTATTGTCACTGAAAATTCTTTCTCATTTTAACTCACTGTTGTCAATGAACCATAATTAAGAATCCTTGTCCTGTTATGTTAACTTAACCAAACTGAACTATCAATCAGTGGCACAACAGCCCATGAGAGAAGGCCTACTGTGCCATCTCAGTATTCGTGACCTTAAGCACTGAGGTGCTTGAGCAGATGTTCTGGTCAGGTGGTCAGTCTGACGCGAAACCCCTATTGTTTTGTTCCCAAGCAAGCTTGGAATGAAAGCCTGAGTCGACCTTGCCCAGCTTAATGCGGATGAACCTTTAATCTCGATCCTAAATTGTTATGACGAAACAAAATATAAAAACTGCAAAAATTTGCTTAAAATTTTAACTATAAATAAAGTTTTTTTTTTAAAAAAAATTATGTTTTTTTTTATATAATTCATTTTATTTCTTTCTAACCTTGATATTTATTTCCTTCTACTATGCTTGCAGGCTGCGAATATTTTGAAACAAAATAGTTTGTAAAAATATTTTATTTTTTTTTTTTAAACAGTTGTTGTGTGGGGTATTGTGTAACAGATTAATTTAACAGTAAAAGCAGATGTCACCGAAAGAAATAAATTAGGTGCATTCTTCAATTTTGTAGTTTAATTCTTTTGTTAACTTTTTAAAGAAAAAAGTATGCATTGTACATTAAACTGTCGGTGGTACGAGCTTAACTACAGGGCGGATGTCCATGATCACAATTTAATTAAAATATTTCTCTTCCGTTAAAACGAAACTTTTGAGTTATTATTACTTAATCTCGCAGCTATGAGTAATTTGTCTGGGAACTGCTGCCGAAACTGTCCTGACACCTGCTAGAATTTTTTTTTTTTTTTTTCATCTAATTTTCAACCACCCCCACTGAATGAGACATTATCTTCCAGGAAGAGTCCACCGAGGGGATCTAAAGGGAAAGGGGGGAGGTCACGGGACAGGTGCTCATGTACGGGTAAAAAGTGATTAAATCTCGCACCTGCTCCACTGTAATTAATGGTTAGGTATTTTTCGATTCGAAATTAAATGAGCTTTTCGTTCATTGCTACAGACCGTAATAGTTGAAATATGATCATTTTTGTGGTCGTGTGGTTTTGGTAAGAAGGTTCAATATTCTCCATCACAATGAACAGTAATTTATGAACAGCTAATGTTGGTTCGGTCTTTAATTTCGTTGCAAAATTAATTTTTAAACACCGATTGTTTATGTTAATTTTATAGCAATTATTTCTAAATTTACATATTTCTTAATATTTAATACATTTCTTACCTACACCTGTTAAAAACACAGAGATTTACAATGTGCTAAATTCATGTGACGTTATAGTCACATGATAGAGATAATCACATGTTTCCAGCTTATCAGTTCATGCGCTTCTCTGTTGCCAACATTTGATTTTTGCAGAAACATCCTTTGAAAAAATACATATTTGTCGACAATATTAACTTTATAGGTAAACAAATTGTACTCGATTGAAAAGAACACGCATAATACATATGTTTGCAAAATATTTATTATTTTATTTATTTATTTATTTTAAAATTTAACCCGTGCGAAGAACGGGTATTTCAGCTAGTGTAAGATAAATATGCTTTTGGATAATTTTCTAAACATTATTATTTTTTAAAATTGTTATCTTACAATGTCATTTAATTGCTTACATGTTTTATATATATTATAGGTATTTATGCAGTATACCGTCGAATATTTTTATTTTTCGGAATTAAATGACAAAAATTCTACTTTATCAAAAAAATTTTCATTTTTAATTTAAAAACAAAATACTTTGGTTTTTAACTTTTTATTTCATAATAAATTTAATTTTTTCTTCCCTAACTATTCATTTCAAAATTTATACCTTGCATTTACTAAAGGAACATTTTATATTTCACTATGAATCTAAAAAAAAAAAAAAATCTTAAGCATTACTTCAAATGTATCAAAAAGTAACTTAAAAAAAAAAGTAACTTTACTCAAAAACTATTGGTTAAAATCCTGTTTAAGAGCTGTTCCAAAAATTAAAATAGGTTGATGCTGAAAAAGCTGAAAAAAGCAAAACGAATCTTTGTTCTTTTTTCTCACTAAAGAGGGAATACAAAAAATCCCATTGTAGTTGCCAACTCTGCTTTGTGTGAATGTGCGTCCTTTTTCCAAGGTATAAAGAATTTGGTGTAGTAAATTGAAAAGAGGCAGTTCCCCATTTCCGGATGTTTGTTGTAACAATGCAGCAATAAGACGATGACCAACATATTCGAAAGTCCTCTAGATTTCTTCTAACCTCTCAAACGACTCCCTCCTTATTTTTTTTTTCAGGGATTCTCTCCATATTGCTTATGTTTTCAAATTTAAAAGCAAATGAACTTTGTTATGACCAAATGTGTTTTGCTGCTGTTGTTTCAAGAAATATGTTTGAAAACTTAAAATTCATCTCATTAAAATATTTTTTATTTAGGAAATAAATTCGCAATTTAAAATGTCACATCGAAAAAAAAAGTAACATAACTAGTTCCACCTTTTTACTTCAAAAAACGATTTGTACACGTTATGGCATTCTTTAGAATTTGTTAATAAATAGTTTTGCCTGAAAATTTCATGGTTAATTTGAGAATGAAAAATTATTTTCCCCGAAGTTTATGTATTGTTTTATTTTTGTTAATATTCATTAATATTGCAACAGCATTAATATTGCTTACAGCAACATTCATTAATATTGCATACTACGTAAGGTTCCAACCAAAAGTCGACAATGCGGGTTTTTTTTCAAAAATTTACTTAAAATTCGAGCCCCGTATAAAAATTGGATTCAAAAAAGAAGTCCCTGTAATTCTCAAACATGTCGTCATTAGTACAAAATTATTGCTAAATGCGTAAAAGGGGTTAAATATTTTCAAATCAAATGTCATGCTTTTGATGGTGGATGGTGGTAGCCCGGGCCCTTTAAAAGTAGATGATGATCATTGATGTAGCTATTTAAATATCCCCTCCGGGAAAATTCCCTTTTTTAAAGGGAAAAAACAGGGGAAAAACATTTTTCTGTTGAAATTATTTCAATCATGATCTTATTAAGGTTGAGTTCAAAGAATGAGGGGCCCAAGGCCCAGGCCCCGGGGCCCGGGTTTCCCCCCTTTTTAAGACGTCCCTAGCCACAGTGTTGCTTTATTGTGCGATGTTAACACAACTCTCACTAACTCAGTTGTTTCTTGTGTGGCTTACTTCGATAAAGCCAAATCAAAGCGATCTTTGCCAAATATCGCCAGAAAGATTCTAATGCATGGCGATGTTGTTTATCCTCTACCCTATGTACAAAAAGTAGGCGAACATACCATTTTTTTTCTTTACACACCTTTCTTTATTGCCCATTCGGCACTCTGAATTTAATCTTAATAAGCAAATAGGGACAAAAACCCATTAACGCTCAACCTGCTGTCCGAATCGCTGAGAAAAATCCACCCCTCACCAAGAGCATTAACCTAAATTACTCTTCTCCGGTGCGACTTCAAAAAACGTGGAATAAAAAAAGACCTCAGAAAAACAAGTGACCGAAAGCCTTGTATTTCCTTTTTCTTGTACTAGGCCGAGGGTTTAATTAGATTATTAGAAAACCCTCTCTCCGCCTCCCACGAGCACAGACAAATAGATATTGTTAGTTATATCCATCTATCCCATTATGGTATTGCGGCATACCTTGGATAAAAGGAAATTCTAACTCTGATTTCACCAACAATGCCTATGTGTTAATGTGTTCGAACAATAGACGAGTTCCACTCTTGTCGTTGGGGAAGTTTTTCTTTTAAAGTTTTGTTTGCTTAAAGCTGTGTTTCTTTTCTTTTAATGTAATTATGTATTCAAAATGAGGGTTTCTGGTGAGTGTGAGGTTGTTGAGGATTGTAGGGTGTAAAGAAACTTGACCGCAACTTTACACCGAAGATGGAAAAGTTAGTTCGATTTTTATTTTGGAATGTTTGTTCGTTGTTAATGTGTTCGGATGATCCTGCAGTTGTAGGTAATGTATTCTTTAGCATGATGAAAAGAAATCCACACACATAAAATAGAGTTAATTTTTGCTTAGAATGTTGTGACATTTTATTATTATTATTTTATTTTTATAAAAATTGGTCCTAAATTTGTTTGAAATTATGAGTTTTAAATTTTTGCCTAGCGCACTTATTTTAATCCTACGTGGTTATTAAAATCTCATTTTTTTTTTATAAATACTTTTTTTTTTTGCTTAGGCTGAAAATTTATCTTTTTCATATAAAGTAAAATCAATCAAATATGAAGAATCATCTTAATATTTTTTTAAAACTTAGTTATTATTTAATATGTTATTTCATCCTTAGAAAAGAAGGGAAAATTATTATTGTTATTATTTTTATCTAAAAAAATAAATTACAATTCAATATTTGTACTAAATGTACAGTTATAAACCTCTAGTTATGGAGGCAATGCAGATGTTATATCTACCATGTGATATATCTTTCCTTTTTTTCTTCCCTTGCAGAATGCACCCGTTTAGTGTGACAACTTCACCCTCATAATCTTATTTTAAACTTCTCTACCTTTTCTTACTTTTTTTCTTCCAAGTAGTTACTTAAAATTTCCTTTCAATAACTGCACGCAGTTATTTTTATGGTAATGGTAACGGACTTCAAAATAATATACTCTTTAATCCTTTATATTAAAGAAATTCATTCTTTCTCTCCTCTTTCCGTCGAGATGCGGCAACCGGTTGAAAGACGGGCTTGGTTGTCATGGAGATATGATGTCATTTTCTCTTCGCTCTCCTTCGAAAGTGAAACCGTGTCTAAATCAACTGGGAGAGTGGTTTCCCATTCACCCCTCCACCAGCGTTGCTGCTCTGCACTCAATGTGGACTGTAATATATTTTTATGTAACTTAAACAAATTATTCTTTTTTCAACTAATTCTGATGAGGGGATAATACAGCTTTCTCTAAGGTTCCAAGTAAATGTATAAGCGTTACCGTTACCCGAATTCGAAGCTTCGAACCGATTTTTAGAAGGAAGACCAGCTTAAATACATAAGTGTAGAAATAATAATTTATTTTGATATCATTTTTAACTTGAATCAATTAAAAAATTACTATAAAATTTGCAATAAATATCCAACATGACTAAAGAATTTATCTAAATTCACTTTCGTGTAACATTCAGAGTAAAAAGATCACAAATAAAAATTGAGTGTTTGACAATAATAACCAATCAAATGTTCTAGTTTTTTGTGTGTATTAGGTGTTTAATGTAAATTATATTTCAATATTCGGCGCGAAATTAAAAAAAAAAATTTTCATTACATTTTAATTACATTAAGTCAAATTTGTTATGTTATATACAATTTCTATACCTGATATTTATATTATTGCAATATCATTATAAGTTTTTTAACCATTTTAAAATGTAATTCACATTTAAGTTATATTTTTTTCCTCTTTTCTCTGTATTCTATAAAAGTACAATGCAATTCCTTTTTCTTTTGGCCTGATGTAAGCTTCCAACTTTTGTTTTAAAAATTAGCTATAAATTTCGATAAATCATAAACTTACAGGAAATCAAACTTTTAATAGTTGTATCGTTACATAACCAATACCATTTTTCAAAAAATAAAAAAAAAAAAAAAAAAGATTTGCCTTTGGTATAACCATGTAAAAAGTAGATGTTCACAATCATTTTTTTTATATAATCACATGATCATGCTTAAGTTTATTTCTGTTCACTCAACAACCTTTTTTTTTTTTTTTTTTTGTGGACTTCGCGATTTGATTCGTTTCGGGATATCTGTACGTTGTATTACATTGATGTCCATCCTTTGATACATTTTTGATTGCTGCACTGATTGATGATCCATCTCAATAGCCACCGTTTATCAAACCGAAATCGTTTATTGACTTTTAAGAACTGTAGATTTTTGATACTTTGTAATACTTCTATAAAAGAAAACCTTTATTTCATTCTCAGATTGTGTTAATGTATATTTTAATACTTCCTTATATGTATACAGTGAAGTACGTTTAATGCGAAAACGTTTAAGACGAAATATCGATTAACACGAAATAATACAGCGGTCCCGACACAAACTACGATGTATTTTCATGCATTTTTTCTTTTAACACGAAACAAAAATCGCTTAACACGAAAATATTTCCCTTCTGGAAATGAACAAAATGTGGAAAACACCAGCCGAATTGGATTGTCCTATATATCATCGAAAGAATTCGTTACATTTGTGGACTTACCCCTGAATTCGCTCCCTCACCGTTTTGAATACCTAAGGATGTAGGAGAAATAAAAGCAGAATCAGAAACTTCCATACTACCAATTATTTATTTACTCCAACACACCAACCAACAACACTTTGATGTCAATGAATGTCAAAGGAGAAAGCAATGAGTATTAAGCAAATAGGCATAAGTAACTCATTTAACTCAACCTAATTAATCGTTGATTACAAACCCCCAATCCACTAATTGAATACCGTGGCAAACACCACTCTTAATCTTAAGCTGCGAAAATAAACTTTACTCAATCTCACCTGCGTCGCGATATAACAGCTTCATAGCTTCTACTACAATTACAAAACTTTGACTTTATATAGTCAAACTAATCAAAATATCAAGGTTTCTTCTTGAGAGGGTTGGCTGTGAATTAAACGCCAATGCTAGCTCTAAGATTCCTCTAGAGGATTAACTTAGAGGTCGCTTATAGATTCGTCACACATTAAATGATGATTATGAGTGTACAGACCCAATGATGGCAGACAAAGACATTTTGGAGTTTGATAAAAGAGCTAAAAAATATCATTGCCACAGATTTCGACGGTGAAAATGAAATGAATAATGCAGCGCCTGTTCCCTCGTCATCCAAACTGAGGAACATCATGAAAAGTGCGTTCAGTTATTTAGACCGCACATTCCAATGGGGAAATGAATAACAAAATAGACGATATCGAAAAATTTGTTAACGATTTGATGCTAAAAAAAAGCAGCGCAAAGAAAAACATCAGATTATTTTCTAAAAACACAATAAATGTTTTGTTTTCGGAAAAAAACTGAAAATTTTGGTATCAAATTTCATTAAGTTCTTGTGAAAAGTTCTTGTTTCATTGATTCTTATTAAACGAATGCATTTATGCATATCTATGTAAATAAAATGTACTCTAATAAACTTAATTTTGTTGCATATATGTTTTTTTTTTTTCAATATCTTTCAGCACGAAAATGTATTTCAGGCCCCTCAGTTTCGTGTTAAACGCTTTTCACTGTACATATATTTATGTTGCCAGTTAAGGAAACAATAGGTGTTTTTAGAACTGTTTTTTTTTTCAGGAATAAAATAAATTTTTTTTTTGTTCTGATGAGCTGCATATGGGCAACTTTGCAGACATGGCAAGCCTCAAATTGGTAATTTTGAACCATGGTCAAGTGACGGGGACGACATCTGAGCTGGCACCCCTCTCTCCTAACTACCACACCACACCAACGGAAGGACGTTTGAGCTCTCGATTGATTTAACGTGCATCGCTCCCCTACACGGAGGGTCATTAGTGGTACTGGGCTTGAACTCATGGCATGTCTGCCATGATCCGATACCTTGACCACTGGGCTACCCAACCTTCCCCAAATGTAGAGTTATTTCGTTGTGGCACTATCTAGTGGCTGCTTTCGCTACCGAATTTGGACGTTTGAATTGATAAATTATTTTTAGGTATCCAACTACTTGATTTTGAAAGGGAGTATATAAATGGATATTTTTTCTGATATTTAATGTCACTTGAATTAGATTATACTTATAAAAATGTTTTCAGAATATTATTGCAATAAAAAATGATTTAAATGCAATTTTTTTTTGACAAAAAATAAAGAAAGAATGACATGTTTTCGAAACATTCTTTTTTTTTTGTGACAAATGCTTCTATAGTAATAATATAGCTTTGCTTTATATATAGCTAAGACTTTTGTACAGTATTTGAACTAGGATTTTTGAAATATGTACTTAAAGAGAAGGCCCAGTGGTCGAGTGATAGCGTATCGCTCTTCAACATCACACGTCCGAGTTTTATTCCCGAGCTAGGCAAGGTTGACTCAGCCATTTATCCCTAATGCAGTGGGTCGATAAATGAGCCACGTAAGCTTTTGTGAGGACTTAAACACTAGGGTCTGGCTTCAGACTGACCAACTTGGATCGGTACATTCTGCTCATGCACCTCAGCCAATTGTCACGTATACTGATTGATACAGAGTCAGGCCCTGGCCCATTTGGGCTGTTGCGCCACTGAGTTTAAGCTTATATTTAAAAAGAATATTTATTTATATTTTTTTAATATAGCATAATATAAAAACTTGAAGAAAAAAACAAACTGGTTATTATTTTAATTGATAGAAATTCTAAAAATGATTTGAATTTTTCAAAACTTAGAGTTCAGCCTCTGTAGAGGAGTCTTAGCCATATGTAGGCTAAATATTATAATTATAGAAGCATTTTTCTTGAAGGAAAATGTTTTGAAAATATATTTCTTTCTTCATTTTCTGCCAAAAATAAATAAATAAATAAAATAAATGCATTTAAACATTTTTTTTCTTCTAATAATATTCTTAAAACAATTTTATGTGTATGCATTATGTGTGTGTTCTAATCAAGTGACACTAAATATAAATATATAACAAAATCATTTATGAGCTCTTTAAAAGTCAGGATTCCGAATGTAGCCGGATACGTTAATTTTTACAGCACTTCTCATTTTCTATGCACTATACTGCATTGTAATAAACTTTTTGATATTATTAATTTTACACTAAATGATTATTGTTTTTTAAATCGAATTAAAGTCTCAAAAAACATGGCAAGTGATTGTTAATTCGAAATATAATTTTTTAACTCTTGAATTGATTTAGTAACATTTATTTAATGGAGAGTTAATTTAATAAAAGGGTTGCCAATTTTTCTTTCATGCAGCTGAAATTGAAAAGTCATTTTGTCTCAAATATCTTGTAAATTAAATCTCCTTAAAAGTGTGCTAAAATTACAGGATTTTTTGAAGTTAATATTTACTTTAGCATGCATTTCTAAAAGAAAGAAAATTTAATTACTGTTTCAGTTGAGATTATTTTGATTTGAGTGTTATCGAGATATGTGTATTAAGTTAATTGTTCTTTTAAGAATTACAAAAGGGAAAAAATAAAACACCAGAGTATAAATTATTTTACAAACAGAATCTTTTATCGTGAGCAAATATCTTATATCTGCATTTTAATCATTTTCGTATACAATGAACCTTATCTACTTTAAATTATTTCTCTTAAATATTGTTCTAAAGCATGTATAAATAAGCAATTGAACTTTTTTTTTGTAAAAAAATCTCCAAATGCGCGTAGGAGAAATGTGTGATCTTGTTTTTTCTTCTGATTAATTCCATTCTAAATATTTGATTGCTTCTTGCTCTTTGTCGTTGAGATTTAAAGTAAATTTTTCCTGCATTAGTGATTGTGATAATTGAAGAATAAATGAAACTGTATAGCTGTTAAGACTCATCAGAGTGGTAAATTAAATTTAAGAAAACTGCCGCCAGGTGGATTTTTCTCCCCTTCTATTCCGAATGTAATTAAAAACTATATTTTGTTTCTGTTCTTTTTTTCTCAAAATGTATTAAATATTTAATTTTAATAATAATATTTCTTAAAGAGATCTTTAGAAATGCAATGACATTGATGGATAGTAATGCTTCTGCTATTAAAATTTGATATATTTTTTTAAACTTATATTTGTTTTATTAATATATTACGCTTCAGGATTTTTTTTTGAAAGCAATAATTTCTTATATTAGTGTAATGTTAGATGTTGGCTAATAAACTTATTTACTGATGCTTGAATTTTTATTCATAATGTGTTTTAAAATTATTTAAAACCAAGATGGAACCTCCTACGTTTGGTAAAAGTTTAGTATTTTGAAGTTGTTTTCGTCATTCTTTTTATATGTCTTTTTCTGGCTGTAAATTGTGAAAAACTGAAAATAAGATACATTCATTATAATTCCTATTATAAAAATGAAACCAGAAAAAAAAAGATGTAAATTTCAAATTACATAAATATGTGTAAAATTCATTTATGAATAAATTTTACTATCTCAATGATCTTTAGTTTTTTAAAATCTTTGATTCTGTAACAAAATATACAATTATAATTTTTCTGAATATTGCTTTTTTTTTTAAAAAAAAATACTACATTGTAGCCATTTTTTTAAAACACATTTTGCTCTTTATTAAACTAATAAAATTGAATTAAAATTTGCTATACGATATCAACTCTATATTTTTTATTTATTTTGTTAACTATAAAATTTTAATAATATTGAAAATATTATTAGGATGTGTAATTTTGCTGTATGGAGAATTATTGCAATATTAGCCGTCAAAAAATAATTATAAATAAAAAACATTTACTTGCCTGAAATGATTTTCTTTTTACTTCATTTTATAGAGCAGGCAAAATTTTAATGCATAAATTTAAAATGAAATGGAAGTCACAAAAGGTATGTAATTATTCTGTTCGAAGATTTAAAATTTTTTTCGAATGTTTTAGTTTATATTCTTATGTTTCTTATGCGAATGCATCTATAATACAGTTATGTGGCACTTGTTTAAGCTTTAAATACTAAAAATAATTAAGTATAATTCAAAAAGAGTATTTATAAAGAAAATCTTTTCAACATTTGAATTTTCTAAACTTTAAGATTATTTTAGATCTTACCAGTACTCGGTGGCATACATAAGAGTGGGGCTCGGGGGCCTAAACTTCTCTCATACACCAAGAGATTTTTAATTCTTTGGATAGAAATTACGTCTCAAGGTTTTCATCCTTTTTTTTCAAGGTGTAAACCTTTTCCTTAAGAGTATTCTATGTACGCCACTGCTTGCACTTAACATTCAAAATTACATCAGAAAAAATATCGAAGAAAAGGGATTGAAGTTATTATTTTCTTGAATGTTATTTGTTTTGATTATTTGTGGTTACCTTTGGGTTATTACATTATATTAGGCAATTAAATATTTTAAATGCAGGAAAGATTACCACGTTGTGCTAGTCAAACCCTTACTTGGTCTTTCTTCCATGACGCAATCCTCACACATCACCTACTAAGCGATATAAATACCCTTGAGTACAGATTGAGGTAATTAAAAAGGGGAATAAAAGAAAGAAAGAAGAAAAAATATTTTCTTCTTCTCCGGGTCGCAGTGTCGTTTTCTAGAAAGATAATCAATCTGAGCTACTTGGAGAATTTCAGCCTTATTGCGCCAAAGCGAAAACACTACTCCAGGACGAATCCCGTTACAAACTGCGAAAACTGTCTCAGCTTTTACAACGAGAAATATGGCTTAATTTCTGCCCGCCAACTCAAACAAATGCATTTTTCGCTCTTTACTGTGGATGGGCGGAGGGTTATGTGGTGCTATGCATGCATATTTAGGGCATACGTCGTAGTGGGGGTGGGCAAAAATAGAACGAACTGTGGCCGTTCGCTTAATGAAGCCGTTAAGGAGGCTATGCCGTTTTTAGGCAGAGAGGCCCACACTCGTAAAAACCGCTACATGTTTTATAACCTTCACTTGTTGTGCGTTCTGTCAGCCCCCCTGCCGTAAAGCTACGCGTGGTGGTACGTCTAAAAATAAGAACCAAAAAAAGAAAGCAAAAAAAGTTTTAATACAGACTCGTTTATTGGTCCCCCCAAAATTATCTCCTCACATGGAGTGTTGGAACTTTTCTTCTAAATATTTATTTATCTTTTTTGCTAGGCGTGGAGGTGCCTTTTTTTGTTTTACTTCTCTCTGCAAAGTTGAATAGTAGGTGACGTTTAGTAGGCCCCTTGATGATCTTTCCCTCCGTCGATGTGCCTCGGCAATTTATGTATTTTGCCTTTTTTTTTGCCCTCCGTGCCTTCATAAAGGGAGTTAGGTATGTTTCACAGTGACGGTCATTAGCTACGAAGATCCAGGGACAGAGACGGTTATAGCTCAGTGACATGAACCCGTCGACACGTCTGCCTACCATGGGCTGCTTGATATATCTCCTTTCTCCTGTTAGTCCAATAAGGGGACTTTTCGGGGCCTATTAATCTACTTTTGGAGTAGGGACTAACGGTTTTTTCCTTGTTTTAGAAAGTAAATATGGACCATAAACCTATATCCTCTCCAAGAAATGGAAAACGTGTACAAGATGAGTCATTTTCTCGACGTTGTTTAGAAACATTACTGTTTATTTCTTGTTAAATGGGGGTATTGGTTATGGAAATATGAAAATTGTTGCTTATAGAGGCGATAATTTTCTGGTAGCTGAATTTTTTTTTCTTTGGAATTAAAAAAGAATTTTAATGGAATGTGATACAGATGTTTAAGGTGAGTTCGGATCATTTCGCCAATTTTTATAGCAAGATTTTAACTATCTCTAGAACTCATTTAGGGTGATAAAATTTATATTTGCAAAATACTGAAACTTCTGTCTATAATTTAAAAACAAAATCATGAATTTCATGGTTGGAAGATAAAAAGGCCTTGTTAGTTGAAAGAAGATAAATTTGAAATTGGCAAAGTTTCTTGTGAATTGAAGACTTCTCTTCCGGGTGAATTGAAGACATAAAAAAAATACTCTAGGAAATGTTTAAAAATGAGGAAAGTTAAAACCTTCTTAAATTATGATTTTGAAAAAAAGGGATTACAACGTTAATTCTGTCTCATATCTTTTTATTTCTCTCTTCTCAAAGATTAAGCTTTTTTTTCCCTTCCTTTTTTTTGACCACAGGGATCGAATCGTGGTTTCGAGTTTTAATGCCACTGAAGCAGTGGCGTAACGTACACCCCCTCATTGAAGGGGGACCCAAGTACAGCTAGGGGTGCAAAACCTGACTTTGCAGGAGAGCCCTAATATTCTCCGTTACTCCTCTGCACTAAAGACCCATCTGGTAAACGGGAGGGGTTGATACATGTTAAATTTCTTGAGGCTCAAAGTTCCCTGTTAGCGTTGTGTGGAAGTTTGAAAAGGGCGATATCAGCTCGCGTGTAATCCTCGTCACTTGACCATGTCTCAAAATGAGGCCGTCCGTTACGAATAAACCCTCGGGTTGCGTCAGAATGCGAGGTAAATTAAAATGAAAGCAAATTTTCTTTCTCCGTCTTCTATACATCTACACATTTTTTAATAATTACTTATTATTTTAATAATTACTAATTTTTTTGTAGTACATTATGTAATTACAAAAATATTTTAAGAATTATACTAATTTGGGCACTCACAATTAATGTGAAACAATTATGGTAGTTTAAATTTAAAACAGTGAGATTTATTGTGATTCATCGCGTTAATAAATAAAACTATAATTCTTATATTATGAACTTCTAAATTCGTTATTTTTACTCAAGATTCCAAATTGGTAGATTCTAATTTAAGGGCGTCAAACGCAAAGGCTAACTTGGGACAAATAAACGAATCTTAAATTTAAGTCAGTCGAAAAAATAATAATAAAAATAATAATAAATTAATTAATATTTATTGAAATGTAAGTACCGTAACTACCTAATCGTGGTATATTCAAAATAAATGTACACGTTTTGTTTAATAATAGCAAAAATAAATTAAAAAAAACGTTTAGATCGAATTCTATCGTTCTTATTTTTATTCTGCGTCAGTTAATAATTTTATTATATATTATTGTGTACCGATATATTGGCCGGGCCGCGCTAAAATATTCGCTGGGGGTTGCGAGTTTGACATCCCTGGTCTAAATGCTCGGTGAATCTGGAATTTTAGACTGATGTTCGTTATTGATGCATAAATTTTTTATCTGGTTGCAGAAAATTAGTTTCGTTAATAGCATCATGTACAGTCGAACCTCTATATTGCAAATTTTTCTATATAGCGAACTTTTTTCTGGAAGCTTGAACATTTCACGATTTTCTTCGTAAAATAACCTCTTTATAGCGAAGTGCATTTTCTATATAACGAACTTTTTCTTTTGTGATTCAATTTTTTTCTCTCCCTATTTTGAAAGTATTTCTGAACATTTCAAGTTATTCTCTCTCTTAACACATTTTATGGTGGTCATAAATCTTGAATTGGTTCTGTTAAATCCTAATTCGAGAGAATAATAGAGTTCTGGACGTTTTATCCAAGAAGTGCAACCTTTAACCCCTATTGTCCAGTTCACTAGATGTTTTATAGAAATATCTTCGATATCCCCTTTCAGCCTCAGTGGAGTTTCCCCGTGTTCTAGTTATAAAGTAATGTAAGTTTAATAATACTTGTACATTTTAAATTAGAAAATGTCCTTAAAATTCGTTAATTTTAATATAAAATTATTTTCTTAGTATTTAAAATACAGTTTATTCGAAATTCTTTTTTCTTGTTTTCCTTGCAGTTTTTCTTTTTTTGATGGGTAAGATAAAAATATATTGATTTAAAAAAAAAGGTGTGAATAATTACTTTTTTTTAAATACATAGAGCTTATGAATTTAAAATTTGTTTTATGGGGTTCATAAAGTATATTAAAAGATGAACCACTATATTACGAATTTTCCATATAACGAACTTTTTTCCGGGATTTAGCGACTTCGTTATATAGAGGTCCGACTGTATTTTTTAAAAAGATTCGTTCCTTCACATATGTATTAGCTGTAATTCTGGTGATCGTGAACAGTTTAGTCCTTGTGTTTGTAAAAATTATGCACATGATTGCAGTTGATATCGCTCTTATGTAAGTTGGTTCATAATTAATAAGATGGATAAGATTAAGAAGGAGCTCAAAGATCTTCGATGGAAAGATGTCGTGTCAAGTGCGTGGTGATGAAAGTATCAGAAATGCTGCTGAGGTACATCCGGATTTATAAAGTTAAATGTATCTATTTATCGCCAACAGAATTTAAATGTTGTTTGAAGCGATTTTTATTTTTTACCTCTTCATCATGGGGGTATATTCTAAAAATGGGATATAAATCCCCAACTCCTCCCCATTGTGTAAACCATTGCCAGCGGTGGTGTAACTATTAAAAATACAGGTCGACATCATTCTCCTCTTCGGTTCAAAATATTACTTTCAAATTTTGTTATTTGTTAAAAAGTGTAAACATTTATTTACTTTTTTTTAAAAGAATAAATGTAATTTCAAATATCATTTGATGATGTCGTATAATAAACTATTTATCCAATTTTTGAAAAACTACACTTATGTATAATATGTTTTGTATATATTATGCATGTACTGTATTACTTTTTTATTGTCATGTAAAATACATTAAATCTGAAAGGGGAAAAATTCCGTAATTTTTGAAAAAATATTTACTGTTACACGCATCATTTGGGTTGAAAATCTAATTATATGAATAAATTATTCATATTAATGAAACTGATTTGCGTTTTCTCATTATATACTTCCAAACAGACAATAATGCAGAAACTTTCCAGACTTGTAAGAATTAAATTCAAAAAGGGGGATTTATGAGACAGTTCTTTGTTTTATTCTCTTTTATTTTTTTATTTCCTATTTACACAAATTTCTCCTTGAAATAATTCTCTCTTGTAACAGCTACCTGCCCAACAATGATTGCAGATAATTACAGAATTTGAAAACTTGCTTGTTCAAAGCCACAAAAGCGTTCGTATTTATTTTGTGTTCTTATACTCGACATATTATATTACATACTACAACTAATATAAAAAAAAAATCGAGATTTTTTATGGTTATTATTTTTATTTTTTCCCACTCACTCTTTAGTTATATGAATTCAAATGCGCTCATTTATAACGAGTTGAAATTATTTTTCAGGTCATTATGGTTGGAAGAACACATTTACAGGCGACGCGTGATTGGTGTCTTTAGAATGGTTGCTATGACAACGAGAAAGGAACGCACGAAACATCAATCATCATGAATCTTTCGTCTTGGCCGGTAAGGTGTTTTTTTTTTATTTCTTTTTTATTTTTTTAATTCTATTATTTTTCCAAAAATGTATTTTTGTCTCGAACGGCTTTAATGATTTGGAACGCGTAAAACTTTTGGAATGAAAAAGAAGTTAACGATAGGGCTTCATGTAAATATTGAAAGGTAATAATGCTAAAAACCTATTTTCCCCTCTCTTTAATTGTGTAACTGGAACCGCAACGGATACTTCAAAATGAGTAACCGCGTTTACCGTGATTGAACTCGTATAGAGTGGACAATGGTAATGGAGTGACTCTTTGTTGGGGCACTATTAATTAATTTATGAGAGTTTTTATCGGAGTTTGGAAATTTCCCTTTCCTCCCTCCCCCTTTTTTCTCTTTTTTTTTTTAATTTTCTCCTCTTTATTATAATCGCTCGAATTATTTATTTTATTGAATATTTTGGAGAAAAAATTTAACGCGATGCATTCATTAACAAAGCAATTATTATTTTTTCTCTCCCCATTTATAAGTAAACAGAACGTCACGGTCCCATTGAATTTTCTTCGTTTTCAGGATGCTTTATTAAATTATTATTGCATCGTTGATTTTGTTAGTTAAGCCGTTGTCTTTTTTTTTTTAAATAGATTTATGAGAGAGCGATATTATATTTTTATCACCACTCTCTTGTCTCGTGATAAATATTACCATGTTTTGTGTGATTTTATTTTATAATTGTACATCACAGTAGGTCTGTTCTATGAGCTATTGGCAATGGAATAATGAATCATGGTTGAACATAGATATCGACACTTAACCTGTAATTCCTTGTCAAGTTTTCTCATAAAACATAGACGTTTAATTGGCTTTTGAATTAGCATCATACCAAAGCTACATGAATGTTACTGACCACTTGCTTTATTATTTTGAACAGCAAACCCACCACTTGAAGGTTGGATTGGTTTTTGAATCAACCCCATGCTCCAGAGCTACATGAATGTTTTTAGTAACGTGCTATATTATTTTGAACGATGAGTTGCTACATTAAGGTTAGGTTTAGTTTTTTTTTTTTTTTAATTAGCATCGTACTGAAAGTATATGAAGACTCCTGGAGGATGTACCCTCTTACTTTTTAAAAGTGAGACAGCTACATTAAGGTTGGGTTGGTTTTTCAATTAGCTTCGCACACACTGTAGCTACATGAAAGTTATTGGCGGATATATCTTATTGTTTTGAATCATGGTCCTCATGAAGGTTGGCTTGCTCTTCCTTATTTAATATCGTACTAAAGTTGTATGTTGTTGCTTCTGCCACCTGCCTAACATAGTCAGATCGAGGCCCACGAAATTCATCGTGGCAATGGGCTAGATGTACGCCTATCGTCGGCTTTTAGCCGTGAGCACCATACAGGTGACAGTACGATTTAGCTCGGAGAAATTCCCGAAGGAACGATAGATGTCGACACCACCTATCTCCACCTCCACTATTTAGGCATGGAACTGAATTGGAGGGAAATTTTCTCCAGTTCCCTATACTCGTGATTCAGCCCACAAGACTTTCGAACCCACTGATTTAACGAGCACGTGCTCCGCGTGTACTCGGAGGGTATTTGGCGGTACGGGAATCGAACCCAGGCCTTCCGGTCCGGTGCTCTAACCACTAGGCTACGCACGGCCTATATTAAAGTTATATCACTAAAGTTATATGAAGGTTCCTGGTAGATGTACCTTTTTATTTTCAAAAATTGAGTTGGCTACATTAAGGTTGGTTTGGTTTTTTAATTACTATCATCTCTCCAGAGTTACGTGTAGTTATTAGCGACGTATCTTATTGCTTTGAACAGCGAGCCAACTATCTGAAGGTTAAATTAGTTTGCGAATCAACACATACTCTAGAGAGCTACAAGATTGGCGAGATGAACCTTATTATTTTGAATCACGACCTTACTGTTTTGAACAGAGAACTTCAGCTACGTTAAGGTTAGGTTGGTTTTTGAACCAGCATCGCACTATAGTACATGAAGGCTATTGGTGACATATCTTATTTTTATGAATCGTGAGCCACAGGAAATTATGTTTGTTTCTTAATTAACATCATACTGAAGTTACATGAAGGTTATTGGTGACGCACCTTATTACTTTGAACAGCTAACCAGGTACAACAAGGTTGGGTTGGTTTTTGAATTAGCATTCTGTTGTGACGCATGAAAATTACTGGCGATATATCATATTATTTTGAAGTGCGGGAACGTGACCAAGTTGACACTTGATTTGATGCTTCATTTTCCTATCTTAAAATCATTCAGTAAATGTATCATTTCATGCAGTGGCGTGGCGTACACCCCCGCATTGTGGGAGGGTGCTAGAGTTCTAGAAGGCCCAAAGCCTGACTGCCACCAAGTACCTACCTTTTGTAAAATACAACTTGGCTCCAAAACTGACTTTGCAGGGGGCTCAAATGTTCTCCGTGACGCCACTGATTTCATGACGTATTTCTGGAACTAATTCAACGCAAAATATCCTTATAAACATACTTAGCAGAATTTAAGGTACTTACGTACCATCGACCACTTTCGTCAAATCGAAAGAAGTCTCAATGCTGCGATATGCCACCAGTAGTGGAAAACCATATTAAAACCACGCATATTAAAACACATTAATATTAACGATGACCGAATTCGGCAACATTTTTCGAATTGGCGATGTCTTTTCATTTGGTGATATTAGACGAAGGTGTGATTTGTAAGTATAGAAATTAATTAGTAATCTGTGAAACTAAGTATAAAGAATTGATATTTTCCTCATTTTAACTCAATTAAGAAGTAGATCCAGTTAGAAGATTCTCGGATACTTACGTATTATCGCAACTATTGGCGATATTATATGAAACGAAGCACCTGGTTGCCAATTTAGCACGCACGACGCATAGGAAATCGAGGTTGCCAACTTGGCGAGTTATTAATAGAGCTGGCAATTGTTGCGAGAATACGTAAGTTCCGATTCTCGGATACCTGATTAAGATCTTCTACTGCAGAGGAAATGTACTGAGGGCCAATTTCTTCATTTAAAATTTTTAGTAGTAACTGTAAAAAAGAACATTCGTTACATATAAAAAAAATTACATTATTACCATGTTATGCATACAAAATAAAACTAATATGATCGTTATTGCGCAATAATTTCTTTCAAAAGACCTTTTAACGTTTTATGCGCAATAAATTACTCGTATAAAAAAAAGATAACGTAATTATTTCAGAGCTCTCATTTTTCAGTTTTTCGCCTTAGAAGGCAATAATTGATGGTGTGTACGAGCCTCTTCTGATAAGTCCTAATGGATTACTGTGCAATCAATCGCTGTCGGACGATAATTAAACTATGGACAGGGATAGATATAGAATCTCGTCCATGAAACTTAGTGTAAACATAAATAAAAATTAATATAAATATTTTCTCCGAATTCTTTCCGAAAAATGGGCTCTATCGGAGACTAATTTTTACTTTAGATGTTTTCATTACGGTTCTGATTGTGGCGTTGAGATATTTACGAGCTGACTAAAGTATCAATTATCTTTAGCGATTTTCAAGAATTGACGAAGCTGTGCATCTCCGCATTACTGTTCTTTTTCTTTATTTCTTTTTGATGAGGTCTTATGTGATGAAATCATATCCTGTTTTCTTTTCTTTTTTTTTGTGTGTGTGTATGATAAAGAGAGAGAGAGAAAAGAATATACATATAAGATTTCAAAATTATTTTGGGGTGTGTAGTTAATTTCAGGATATTTTGCTTCTTTATATATATATATATAATTTTTGTAAATTATTACTTTTATTTCTTTTCACAGACGAATGTGCGTAATTTTAAATGAATTCTGAAATTTAAATCGGAACTTTTTTTAAAAAAAAAGAAATAATCAAAAGAAATAGATACAAAAACAATTTTTTTTGTTTAACCTAATCAAATTTTAATTTGATATTATTTTGAAATTATTCATGAGTACTGGTGGGTATGCCACCTGTCACGTGTCAGGGAAAGAGGCCCACGAAATTCATCGTGGCAGGGGGGGAAGTACTGTCGTTTCAGGGGCCCTTAACCATACAAGTGACAGTACGAATTAGTTGGCGAAAGGGGACGATAGATGGCGACACCACCCATTCCACCTCCACAGTTTTGAGGAACTGAAGGGAGGAAATTTCCCGTCCCCTGCACTCGTGATTCAGCCCACAAGACTTTCGGACCCACTGATTTAACGAGCACGTACTCTGTGTGTACTCGTAGGGTATTTGGTGGCACAGGCATCGAACCTAGGCCTTCCGGTCTGGAGTCCGATACTCTAACCACTAGGCTACCCATGGCCCTTCAAGTATCTTTGCTACATCAAAACTAATACTATTAGCTACATCAAGAAGCAAGCACGCATCTTTTTTACTAAGATTTTTAGTTAAAAAGTGAATTGTTTTTAATTAAAAAAGGGCTTTACATTTTATACTGTTGACTAATTTCGTTTCAATTAAAAAACGTGCCAATTCGAAAATGCCGCCAAATTGCCATCGCTACTATTGTATTCAAACATAAACAGGAACGGATTTCAATTATCGATGTATTTGGCGACGTGTTTGGATTAATGGATAATGGGTAAATACCAAAATAAACTATGAAAAGCAAAAACTGTCATTGGTTTGATGCAGTTTTCTGGAACATTTTCTAAACAATCTGTTTTTGCCTAATTCAACGATGTTATTATCTTTTTCTCACAATATATGCAATTGTGAGCCATAATAATATAGTAAATCTTTGTTTGCTTTGAAGTGGAGTTTTGAAAACGAGGCTTGGCGCAACTTAGCCAAGATTGGCTCTTGCGCCATAAATCCTGACACTTTCTTGAGAGTGGGACATAGACCAGATAGCACGCTTAATCTTTATGATTGTGACCACGATTCAAAATTACGCAGTCAGAGGTGTGTTATCTCTGAAGAGACTGGATAGCCTGTGAATTTAATAAGCTTTTTTCATAGCTTGTCAATGTGATCTTTTAAGGCCTCTCAGATTTAATACACATTAGTACCTCGATACACGTCAGTTTTAAGTTGGTGACTCGAATTCGTAATTATTAATCTAGTACCACAAAGTAAATGGTGTCTTACTGGTTTTTATTTATTTATCTAATTCTTATTTTCTACATGAGCAATTTTTGTTATTTATTTGCCCAGATGTTCTTCATTAAATGATGAAATAAAGTTTTGCATTATGCATTCCACTATTTCTTTCCACAATTATTCCAAGTATCGTCTTCCTGATGATGTGTATACAGTGGCGCACACACAAAGGGGGTGTCCTAGGGGTCCGAACACCCCCCATAGCCCTTGAATTTTTTTTCGGCTGTTTATAATCCTATGTATATATTACGTAAAATTTAATTATGTATTTGTTTTTAATAATTAATTTTATTAATTAATGCTAATTATTTATTCAATAATTAATTTTGTATTGTTTTTGTTCCCGAAAATCGACAAAATCAAAAGAACATGTTGTGTGGCGTATTGGAGTATGATGCCAAAAATGGTGGCCAACCCGGAAAACTTTTTGTGTGCGTTACTGTGTATATTATCTTCTAGATAAAAAGAAATGTTTTAAATAATTGTTTCATTAAAATTTTACATTGACCATTTCATTCTATTACTTTTCTATTTCACCGTAATTTGATATTAAAGAAAAATTGTCTAAAGATGTTGCATTCGTCATCTTAAGAACCATGAGGCACGTTGTAAAAATCTATCGGAAGTAAAGTTGATAAGTAAAATAAGACATACCTCCAACTGAAATGGTAAATATAATCTTTAAAGATATCATTTAATAAAATTAAATGCTGCAAAATGCAATGGAGACTCAGCAAAAGAAACGTGGTTGTCAAATTTGAAGTCAGCATGTATGTTGGTTCAAAACGGGAAAATTATGTCTTTAACTTCCTCTTTAACCCTCTCAATTCCCATTGGATGTCGATTTCCGCCACTCCTCTAACCTTCACATCGTGTTAAAGTGAGGACTTTAAACCATGACAGATTAAATGTGCATCAGCTCCTCTACGCAGTGGGGTTTTAGAAGCATCAAGACACGATCTCACGATTCGATAATGGTGGCCACGAGTTCACGACCATGACTACTAGGCTACCGCAGCCACAGCCTTGTCGTAAGAATTAGAATAGACAAAACAAAATTAATTTGAATCAGTGGTTCTCAAGCTTTTTTAACCCATGGACCCCTTTTTATATTCAGAATTTGCCTACGGATCCCATTTTAAAGTCCAAACTTTCTCAACTTTCCCCGAGTGAAAAAGCTTCCTAAATGTGTGTATATAGTATAAAATTATAAATTTAAAAAAAAAAAAGCATTTTGTTGAAGAATTATTCATTGAAACTATAACTTTTCTTTAAAATAAAATAAAAAAAAAAAGAAGAATGGCTTGGATTAACTTGATGAGATGTTATGAATGTATTTATGTCCGTCACAATGTTTGTGAGTAGCAACCGCAAATCCCACGAGCACTAGTTTTTTTAGTCGGCTTCTTTTTTTTGTGATGAGGTTTTTTACGTCGCTGAATCTACGTTCTATCAAATTGGAATAACTCATAATGTAGGATATAAAATTGGGATATGTTTTTGTAGCCAAAATGTGTGGTATCCTTGTTCTAACACACATTGGTTTAAGTCCCTTATTTGTGGATATTTCAAAAAGATGCTTCTACACAGTGGCGCACACAAGGGGGTCCTGGGGGGCGGACCTCCCCAAACCTCTGATTTTTTCCGATTGGTTATAATTCTAAGTATATAATACGTAAAATTTTATTAAATATTTGTTTTTTATCAATGATTAATTTTATTAATTAATTAATTCTAATTATATATTTATTCAATAATTAGTTTTTTACTGTGTTTTGTTCCTGAAGATCGACAAAATCAAAAATAGCATGATACAAGAATGGTGACCTTTCAACCCCGGACCCTTGAAAATTTCCCTTTTGCGCTATTGCTTCTACTATTGGATTCATCTGTGTTTGGGATCTGAGTTAAACCACGCATAAAGGGGTTCAGCACCCAGTCGAGAATATCCAAGTAAATTATTGTTATTTATTTAAATTTTCGATAAAAGTAAAAATGGATAATTTTTTTTAATATTAAACCTTGCCGGACCTTCTGAATAATATCCAGGGACCCTTGGGCGTCCGTAGGGACCACTGATTTAAATGAATAGAGCATAGAAGGGAAATTCAGATATTCTTTCCTCTTCCGCAAAGAATCTTGTAATTTATTTATTTAGTGTAAATTGAAACCTCTAAATCGATCATGTATTCTTCCCACATAAAGTTATTCATGGTATATTGAACAAAATCATAAAAAAAAACTCTCCCATTTAAATTAATCTTTCTAGTTATCTCGTTCTAGAAAGTCACAAGTGGCGTAGACGAGACGCGCGGTCATCTCTGCTTTGTCTTTCGTCTCTTTTATTTATTTTTTTCTGGGCAAGGATTAGAAATGATTCTTTTTCAGGAAATCAGTTGTGTGGAGGCCACGGGTATTAACTCATATATATATCTTATTCTTTTTATTCTCCTAGTCTTCTACGATTAAGAACAGTTTCTTTCTTTTCTTTTTCTACATCTGAATTGTTTCTATCTCTTTGACTGATTGAAAAATTTCGTCTCGGACTTTTTCGTGACGGAAGCATATCAGACGTAATAATGAATTTTTTTTTGTTGTACTTCCTGTATGGATTTTGAAAATGATTCATCAACTATCTCGAAAAAAGATTAATTTGTTTGTGCGTCGGAGTAATTGGAATGATCGTCAAATTGGCACCTTTTTGTACAAAAAAAAAAAAAGAAAAGTCATTTGAGGAGAATTATTATAATAGTAGTTTCCTTGGGAGGTTTTTGCGAAACCATATTAGACGTTAGATTGTTCTGGTATAAAATCAGGCTTTAGATATGAGAAATTAAGTTGTTTTTGCTTATCAAAGGACTCATTGAGGCTGAAAATCGTTCCAATTTCTATTTTTCTTGCATTCCTTCCAGTGTCGTACTCAAGGGGGACTCTATCTCCTTTCTCCCGTAAACCAACACATTTTTAATAGCAACAAATAGAGATTACCCCTTGGCACTTTCGAAAGTGGCGTAACGCATTCCTAGTGTGGCACGCCTCCCCAGTGGCGTAACCCAAACATTCACGTTGCGGGGGGAAGTCTAACTGACGTCAATCTTTTGTTTGATCCGGCTAGGGACCCAAAATTTGACTTTGGAGAGAAGTCCTAATATTCTCCGTTATGTCGCTGATCCTCCCCCATAAGAGAGATCTGTGTGCGCACCTGGTTTCTTGCTTTCCACTCTTGCACCAGCACGTGTAACATGTGAAGGAGTATTTTACATAGAATAAAGTAATGATACAAATAATACTTTACATAAGGTCTCAAAATGATGTGATCTAATCTAAGGTCACATCATTTGAGACATTCTAAGGTCGTTAATCTAAGGTCGAACTTAGAAGCATTTACTAACAGACCTCGTTATTTGGAACCATGATTAAATGGTGAGGATAACATCTGTGCTGTTACCCCACACTCCTAACTTTCTCACCTTGCTAGCGTAACGACTTTGAGTTTTAATAGATTTGATGTGCATCAACCTCTGACTTGATGTATGTGATGACTCGGATACTTCGGCAACGTCATACATTGCTTCATATCCAAGAAGGAAGATTCTGACACTTGACAAAAATAGACCAAAAAATTCAAATTTTGTAAGAATTTTGGGGAAAAAAATGTTAATACATATTATAAAAAAAAGCAATCTATATGTGGTTCGATTTTACATATAAGATTTCTTAGAAAAGTGCCAGTGAGTTTTACAAAAGAGGTGGAGAGAAAAGTGATTCGTGTTTCTGCATTAGTATACACAAGTTGATTTCATAAAAGCCCATCTTAAGTTTCACCTTCAAAGGTAGTCAAAGATAATTTTCTCTTTAATCCTTTCTATTAAAAAAATTCATCCCTTCTCTTCTCGTTCCGTCAAGATACGGCTGCCGGTTGAAAGACGGGCTTGGTTATTTTGAAGATATGACGTCATTTTCTCTTTGCTCTCCTTTGAAAGCAAAACCGAAACTAAATCAACTGGGATAATGGTTTTCCACCAGCATTGCTGCGCTGCGCACTTAGTGTGGACTACTATCTATTTTTATGTAGCTTTAACAATTCATTCTTTTTTCAACTAATTCTGATGAATTGGTAATATAGCTTTCTCCAAGGTTCCACGTAATTGTATAACCGTTACCGATTATGCTTTGAAGTGCTTTGGCAATGACTCAAATTTTCTGATTGCACGGCTTTCCTTCTTACATAGAAAACATGTTTTAAAACTAGACTGTCTTTTGGTCAGAAGATAATTTTCTAGACTTTGTAAATTACTCTTTCCTAAAAATCATTCCATAAAATTGGGATGCGTCTTACTGTCCGAAAAATATGTAAGCAATAAGCCTGAAAGCTGCGGGGGGGGATGATGATTCCGTTTTGCTGGGGCTCAGATTCTTATATTGATTTTATTGTATTATATTTTACATGCATTTTAGACGTTTAATTGTAGCTACTGTAGCTGAGTGGTAATGGTTGTAAATTCGTGTGTCTTCTTACCTTTAAAATCTCTCCGTGCATGACCGATGCATGTTACATGCATGGAGCCTGATTATCAGATTAACGTTGTGCAAGTTTGTAGCGTTAACCCCTTCAGTGGTCAATTTTTAGCCCAAAATGTTCCAAAAAAAGGCGCATTTTTTTACTGCACATAAGTAAGCATAATGCTTTTTAGAATTTTAAAATGGAAGAATTTTAGCTTAATTTTCAATTTTAAAGTTTTCATACTATTATTTATTTATAATGGTGGGGCAAAAAAATGCACCCCTAAATGTTTGTTTTTTATAAGTACATTCTGCATGCTGTGAGAAATGTTTCATATATCTCACAAGAACTTCTCTCATATTTACAAAAAGAAAAAAAGAAAAAATCATGTTTGTACCTCTTTTTTAAACGTTTGAGGATTTTGTGAGTGTGTCAGTGGCGCACACAAGGGGAGGGTCCTGGGGGTCCGGACCCCCTCCCCCAAAGCCCTCGATTTTTTTCCGATTGATTATAATTCTAAGTATATAGTACGTAAAATTTAATTAAATATTTGTTATTAATGATTAATTTTATTAATTAATGCTAATTATTTATTCTGTAATTAGTTTTTTACTGTGTTTTGTTCCCGAAAATCGATAAAATTAAAAGGAGCATGATACAAGAATGGTGAACTTTCGACCCCGGACCCCCGCCCCTTGAAAATTCCTGTGTGCGCTACTGGAGTGTTTGCATGCATATTTGCACAAACAGTGTGAGAGAGAGAGAATCATGGTATATAATACTAAACTACATTGGAATGAGGACAGAGGTAGTATCGGCTTTTTTGGATTATCTTCCCATTTTCATTCCTTCTGAAGCAACAAATTGCACTTTGCCTTGCCAATCCCTATTCTTTATGGAATATTTTCAAGAATCTCAATTGTTGCCTTCCACACAAAGAAAATCCCAGATGAGAAGTATTTCAGTACCATGGTCAAACCGCATCTCTTAAAAACACTAGCACTAATAATCTTACTGTAAGAACTAAAAAAATATGTGCAAAATCAAAGAAAGAAAGATGAAAATATCAGTGCCCGTATAGCGTACGGACAACCCGCTGTGGCTAATTTTCTGTAGCCCGTACGGTGCATGTGCAAACCAGTTAAGGATCTAATGAACAATCAATCGATACTTTTTATCTCATAAAGTATTTGTAAGATAATTTGCCCAAACTTTTTATTTCCAAGAATTTGTTCTTTGAATACGAAATTATTTCTGCAGTTAATTGTGACATTGATATGCACTGAAAAGGAACGAATCGTTCACTTTTATGTAAAAAGTGATTATGACGTCTATTACACACATTGTATCAACTTCCAATTCTTTTTCTTTTAAAACAAGATAAATATTGAATTTCCATGATGAAGGGGAAAACCTAATTGTTCCACGTCTGACTGAATTTCATTTGTGTAACGACAAAGGAATGCGAAATTCCCGTAAGCTTTAATTGAAAAGTCTGCACCGAAATCTTTTCTTTTTTTCTCTTATTTTTTTCTCATTTTCTTTCTAAAAACCCAAGCTCTATTGATGCTTTGTGATAGTCACTCAGTCAAGGAAAAAGAAATACAGCTGGAATCAGAAGGTGTCGATAATATATCAAGTCTGGCTCTGGAATTCGGGGGCATCTTGACAAGACCCTTTGAGGGGAGGGGAGAGACAAGAGGGTCCGTCTATCTGAGTCGAATAGATTTTTTTAAATGTTTTTCTTCTTACAGGGGGTGGATGCCTGCCTGTACTCGGGAGGGGACTCTGTTTTTTTCTTTTTTTTACTCTTGGATCCCGTCACTTTTTTATCTCCAAAAATCCCTAATGGGAGATTTAGAAGCCCACTCTGCACAGGGGCGGGGGTGGATTTTAACATACTTTCCATGTCTCATCAATGAGTGTCTGTGTTTTTGGATCGTCTTTGCACGTGTGCAGTTCATACTTCAATCTGCCCTCCCCCCCTTCTTGGAGGAGTGAGATAGATTATCGGACTTGTGTAAACATGCAGTGATGGCAATGAGTGGAAGAATTTTCGGTCCATTCCACGGAATTGATAAAGAAAACCCTTGGTGCAAATTTCAAGAGCTTGCTTTTTGTTGTGACTTGTTTTACCCGGGCTCGAAAGGCACGGGGTTAATGAACTTTCCAATACTTACCACCTGGTGTTTTGCATGCTTCAGGAGGTGCCTTATTGTGCTCCTGAGAACTCGAGCTCGCAGAGTAATTGTCATAATCTTTGCTAGGGGTTTGCGGGGAATGTGAAACTCTATTGTTATTTCGGTCGTGATCGGATTATGGGTTATAAAATAACACTTCAAATATTTTTGTATATTATTTATTATACTCTTTTTCCACTATTGGTTTTCGAAAACTTTTAATTGTTGACCTATTTTATTCCTATAACTAGTATATCACTAGTTTTGTGATTTGTAGATTTATCACTATAATCTATGTATTTTGTAAGTGCATCTTACGTAACAATGAATTTTTCGGAGGGTTGGGAAGGGGTCATTTGATGTTTGTGTCTTGACATTCGTACGCAAGTCTTGGAACTACTGCTTATGTAATTAGTAGCTTTGTATTTGGAGGTATGGATTTTGTGCACATGGTAACTATGGATTTGTGCATATGGCAACTATAATTGCATATACTAACTACCATCTATGTATATAATACCTATGGTTTGTACCTAGATAACTAGGATTTGTGCAGTGATAACTATGATTTGTGCATACGTAAAATTGCATAGGGTGATTATGATTTGTGCATATAGTAACAGATTTTTGCATATGGTAATTATGATAAGTGCATATGGTAGTATGATATGGGCATATGGTAATTATGATTTGTTTATATGGTAATTATGATTTCTGCATCAAGTAACTATGGCTTTTAATATTCTGTCATTACGACTGATACATATATTAAGTAGGAACAGTTGAATTGGATATTTAAAAAAGCCGATTGTATTGCAGATTTTGCTTGCAAAATCTAATCATTGGTCACGGTATTGGAATGTTCATGGTTACATTTCAGTTAGAATGTTGTTTCAAGAACTTTAAAAGGTCTGTGTAGAAGTTAGGTTCTTGCTTCATGTACTATTATTACTATTTGGGATAGTAGATATCAGCTCTTTTATTATCTAGTAATAGTTAAAAATATTTTGAGGTCTATCGCCAATAGTTCATGTCCCCTGTCTCACTAAAATTAAGTATTATCAAATGAGTAACGAGGAATATTAGCCCCCCCCCCCTCTGCAAAGTCAGGTCTTAGGCCCCAAGCACGATATACTTGGCGCCAGTCAGGCTTTGGCCCCTAGAATCCTACCCCCTCCTTTCTCGAAGCGAAGGTGTATGTTACGCCACCGATCAAAAAATTCGGTAAGAAGTCAAATTTTTCGGTTTTCATTTGATAAGAGATAACTGATAAAGAGATATAACATTAATTTCATGATTAATAAAAAATGGAAAATTTTTGTGTATCTGATAATGATTTGTGTAAGAAAAAGTATATTTAGTTCCAGTTGTAAAATTTTCTTATTATTTAATTTTATTTTTAAATTTTTTCGCTTGTCTCCTTTGATCTGCTAAGGAATATATATATAAAAGAAATAAATCTTATTAACATTAATAACTAAAAAATAAATTATATTTGTCGTAACATTTAAAAGAAAATTTAATATTTAGAAAATAGAGAAAAAAAAAAAAAAGATAACTTAAGCGAACTTAAATACGAAATTCTAGCTTAGAGAAACTGCCAGAAATCAATTCCCTATAGCTCCTATTATTTGCACCAAGCCACACAAACCAGATGGAGATATTTCTCCCTTACATCCGTCGTTATTCCGACTCTGCTTTCTAGACAATGTTACATCCAAGAGAAATTTAACATCTGGTTTTACGAAATGCCATATGTTCATTACATGAAGCACGTAGTTTTCAAATTATTCAGTGGGATACGAATGGCAACTCAATAAAGATTTGCAACTAATTTGTAAACTTTCAAGACTGCTGTGGAATGGAATTATAAACAAAATGAATTGGCACAGGAAGTCGGTGTTTAAAATCAAAGGAGAATTGTGACGCCTTTATTATTCTTTTAAAGAAAAACGAAGAACAAAATAAGGGACATACTTTTGCTCTGTATCCTTTAAATTTAAATTGTTTAGAAATGATGTAATTGTATCATTAGAGAATACTTTTAAGTGAATGTATTTTAAATGACTTATTTTTTTTAATAACAAATACCATTTATTGAATGAAATGCCATATGTTCTTTATGTAATTCATTTGCTAAAAATTTAAATTCATTTGCTATAAAGTATAAATTTTGATTGTACAATTATTCAAAAGCATTTATATTGTTTGATCGTTACAACTAGATTACATTACCCATACACGCATTTTCTGAATTTTTTTGTTTTAAAGCATATTTTCGAACGGTTGCAAGGAATCCTTTCCTTTATTTCAGCAAACATATTTTTCAATTTTATTTATAGTAGTTTATTTCTTGGTGCCGCTGAAGATCCGTGGTGTGGAGAGGCTGATGTATGTTGAATCTATTGAAACTCATGTTAGCATGTTGTGAAAACTTGTGAAGTGGGATACGTGCTCATGTGTCATACTCTTCACTTTACCTGTAGTTCAAAATTATGCGCCCTTTATCCCTCCCTAGAGTAACTTCTAAATGAGATTTTAATAAACAATCAATTTTTTTTGTTTATTGTTTCTTTTTGATGACTTTTAATAATTAAACATTTATGGAGGAAAATGTGCCTAACTTTGTTTTACGGATTAGTTCGGTTTCTAGGTGGTTTGTGTAGAGCCGTGGTGGGCATTAAATCGATCGCGATCGACCGGTGGACCTCCAAGACATTTTGGGGTGACCACTTTTACTAAGACCTAATAATCATTCCATCATACGAAGGTCTAGAAATACCATATTTATTCGAATTTAAGCCACCATCGATTCTAAGCCACGCACCAAACTCTCAACAAGATTTTGCGAAAATTGAAAAATATTCTAAAAGGGTTTTTCAGTATCCAATTTTACGAAATTAAAATAAATTTAAAAGGGAAACTAATAAGGAATGAAGAATTAATTATTTTATCAGTATTATAAATGCATGCATGAAGATGTAATTGCTCTAAATACCCCATCCCAAAAAAATTTTTCTCTTCGAATCTAAGCCGCATCCGATTTTCAGTAGCATTAACATTTGGAAAAAAAGTGCGGCTTAGAACAGAAACTGCTCCTCATTATTTGGAGGTTATTTTACGAAGCAAATCGTAAAATGTTCTTGGTTTCAGGAAAAAGTTGGCTAAATAGAGAAATTCGGAAAATAGAGGTTCGTAAAATGGAGATCCCACTGTATTGTATACTTTCTTTTAGCTCACTACACCTACGTCCCTGGGTGGACCGCAACACCTTGAAAAAATTAGAAGTAGCCCGTACCCTGGAAAAGTCTGCCCATCCCTGATGTAGAGTATGTGCATGCTCTTATAATTATGTAAATCTCTCTCTCATACACACACACAGCGGCTGATGCACGTTAAATCTGTTGAAACTGAACGTCCTTTCGTTGGTGTGATGTGGAAGTTTGGAGGGGCAGCTGAGGTTTCGCCCTCGTTTCGTGAACATAGTTCAGAATTACTAGGTCCGTCACAAATAGTCTTGTTGTTTCAGAGTGCGTCGAAAATTAAAAATCAAATCAAATGTCATATTTATAGTAGCCAAACATTTATTTATAATTGCCGGTATGTGCAGATGCTACAATTTACCATCTTCCTTCTCCCTCCCAAGATGTTTACTTCACTTTTTGAGAAACCATCGAAATGGAATTAAAATCAAGTACTTCTAAGACTTTCTCACTTTATTTATTTTTTTTTATTGATATTTTGAATTAAAATTTTTTTTTATGAATGTGAAATGAGTTATTTTGTTATGAGTTCTTAAATATTTATTTAAAACTAAGTTTTAAATTTGAATAAAATACTTAACGTTGGCATGAGCTATTAATATTTGTAGATGGTAGTCATGGAGTGATCTAAACTGCATAAAAAGTATCAGTACACTTCAGTTCAAACTTTTAGTAATTACTATTTAATAACTTCATCTCATTTCTTTAGAAACCCATATCTTCTCTCGGTTTTTAAAAGTTGTTTTTGCAAATCTAAATATGCTCATCTCAATGAAGAGTTAGGTTTCTCAATCGTTTTAGCTGGCATGGTGTGGTCATTTGAACTGGCAGGATGTGAGCTCAGGTGCTGTCATCGTCGCTTCACAGTGGTTCAAAACTACGAGACCCATTGCCAATAGCCCTAGAGTTGCTTTATAGGACGTCGTTGATAAAACACTCACGCCCAAACTTTTTATTTTGTCATTTACATATGGTTTAACAATTACATGGTCCAGTATTATACCTCGATCGCTCAATTCTGGTATAACGTCAATCAATACAAAGCTTATTAAAAATTAATTAAAAAGCATAGAGATATTGATTTTGCTTATCATATTTATATTGAAAAAAATATATGTGATGTGGCAAGTAAGTGAAGATTAACGTCGCACAGTAGGCAGTTTTCCCAATCTGGCGCACGAAAATTATTTTATGGCTATAAAGTCTTCATAATGATCTAAAATCATATCATAACTTTGGGAATAGCAGGAAGTAGCAGCTAAATTTGGTATTAAATTAAAGGTCTATATCTACTCTATGTGACTTAAGTGTTGCTGTGATCACACACACACAATCCGTTTCAATCCCAAAAGTTCTAGTCCATTGAACACAAAAAACTGACACACGTCAGTAGGAGTTAAATACTGTGCTAAATTTTATGTTTTTGAAATTTTTAATCGAACTTGAACCTAATTTTAAAGTCGAATTAAGAAATTACTTACTCATGGTATTTATTTTCAAAAAAATTCTGCTAAAATCTACAAAATACTTTTCAGACGAAACGATAGAACTTGAGACTGAAAAGGAGGCTCTCGCAACAAATCCGATCTAAACCAATAATTGTTGACAATTTCCATTGGCGTACTGACAAAAACTGCTTTACCATGACTAGGGAACTCAAGAGGACCATTAATTGTGGGTTGTTGTTTTATTTCGCGCAATTTCATTTTTGGACTTTCCGTGCGCCAGATTTAGAAAACTGCTCACTGTGCGTCGCACTGTTCAGCTACACGAGGGCTTTTGGCGACGGACCTCGCAATTTTGAACGTGGTGAAGTCACTTTGGTCAAGTGACGTAGACGACTCCTGAGCTGCCCCCCTCCTTTCCTAACTACCACTACACACCGATGGGAGGACGTTTGAGCTCTCGACAGATTTAACGTGCATCGCTCCCCTACTCGGCGGGTCTTCAGTGGTACTGGGCTCGAACTCATGACACGCCAGCCATGATTCGATGCTTTGACCACACGCACTTCCTCAGAGCACTTGATTTTTTTTTCGATTGATCACTATCCCCAATGTCTGTAGTTCGTAAAATTTAATTAAGTATTTGTTATGAATAATTAATTTTATTAGTTAATGCTAATTATTTATTCAATAATTAATTTTTTACTGTTTTTGTTTCCAAAAATCGACAAAACCAAAAGAATATGTTGGGCGACGTATCGGAGCATGATTCGAGAATGGTGGACTTTCGACCCTGAACCCCTCCCTCCCACTTGAAAAATTCCCTTATATATGTGTAAACATTTTTTTTTTCCAAATCGAAAGCCTATTTTTTGTCTTGCATTCAAAATCACCTAAATAATAAACAAAACAATTTTCAAATAAGCAATTGAAGACTCCATATCATTGACCGCACCAGAACCTCACACATAATAAAATCTCATACAACAAATAGTTATTTTATTTTCGCGAAAATGAAATTCAAATATTTGTTAGAAAGCATATCAGCCCTAACATGTTAGTCCAAAAATAAGGAAGCTTTCAGAGATTCGAATAAACAGTTAACATTTGTAACCCTTCAACGCTTCCGTTTCGGAACTTCGAAAAGCGTGCTTGAACGAGCGCGCGACAAAGAAACTTTTCCCGCCAAACATTTGTAAAGTGGGCTTTCCCTCCATGGAGCCCAATCTCTCATTCTCATAGCTCATAAGCTCTGTTTCTCTTTGGGATGGCTCGATATGTATGTGCATGCGCAGCCTGAAAACATAAAAACATATCTTTTCCAGAATATCGATCCTCCCCCGCTTGTTAAGTATGTAGCGTCACCTGGTGAGACAAAAAAACACGAGTAATTGATTTTTTTAATGCATTGCGAAAGCCCACCATTGCGAAATTGAAACTTTTAAATACTTTTTATGCCATTTTCCTTTTGATTTACTTTGTTGATTAAAATTAATTTTCATTTGACCAACAGAATGAGTGGTATGAGTGGTCCATAATTTCTGGAGAATGAATGTGTAGGGAATTTACCTGTGCTAGATTTTAAAAATTAAAGTTTTTTGAGACGAGGGCTAGTTCTGCCCTCTATCGGTGGAAGCTTTTAACTTTGAAGTTTTCAAAAAGGTGGCGCGTCTGAATTGGTTCATGTGCTCCAGAAAGAAAAAAGTTTTGAAAAGTTTTTAAATCGAGTTATTAAAGTGAAAAACTATTGTTTTTATTTTTTAAGTTAACATGGGATTGCCTGAAGATAATCGACACAACTGTGTGTGCTATTGTAAGCTCAACATGTTATATATATGTAACTTATTCTTTTACCATTTTCATTGATGGACCATATTTGTGACTTAATATGATTTACGGTTAACTTACTGAGATAATTTAGCTTACTATATGAAAAATTTCCTGAAAGGAATTAAATTTTTAATATCTAATTGTTGAGATAATAGTGAAACAATGCTTCTTTTTTTGTAAAAAAAAAAAAAAGACATGTGATTTCTTACAGTGGTGTAAAAGAGAATATTAGGGTCTCCGTGCCTGGCCCCCGCGCCGGATCTTAAAAAGGACTGCAAAACCATAAGATAACATAGGTTTTGGGCCTCCTAGAACTCTGACCCTGCCCCCGTGATGCGGGGATGTAGGTTACGACACTGAAATGTATTAACTGTATTTGTATTTTTTTGTGTGAAATTACTTTAAGTAGCATGGATTGCAAATTAATGTATGCAAGTATTTTTTCTCAAAAAAAAAAAAAATAAAATAAGGCTTCTGTGAATTTGTACGATTTTCAGAAATTCACATTTTAAATTTCCAGGAAACAATTAATTTTGTAAAGCAATTGAGTTAGACATATCTTTTTAAGATGATAAAACTTTTTTTGCCTGAAAGAAAAACATTATATTAGCAGCTAATATCGCTTTTAAAATTATTTGCAAATTTATTGTTAAAGAAAAAAAAAGATGGTACATATTAAAGGATTACGGCGATACAGTTCTCCGCCTGTACGTAAACAGTGGAATTCATTGAACTGTGTCTGGCTGTGAGAAAGTAGTGTGTATAGAATAGCGACGAGGCTAGAGGAAAAAAAACGGAATAGCTCCACTAGGAATAGTCTACAGCAGGAAAGGCGAAGTGTCTGTGTTAGCTTTTTTTTTTTCCTCTTCGTTCTCTCCTGACTTTGTGAATGGAATCCTGAGTGTCGGAAGAAAATAGTTCCCTCTCTTTCTGGCTAGGTCAAGGTTACTAGATGTGTAGTAAGAGAGAGAGAGACAGAAAACACAGCTCAGTCGATATCGGTCGCTGGACATCGGGCAGATCCCAACACAAACCACACATCCATTCATTCACGTGACCACTTTCTCTCTATTTTTTGGCTTGGCTGAGGAACATTTTTCCGTCCTTTCTTTCTTCTTACTTTTTTTTATTATTATTATTTTTCCTTAGCGAGGCTACAATGTGGTGGTAAAGTCAGCTAAAGAGAGAGAGACAGAGTAGGAAAGAAAAAGTTCATGAGCCCTTTTGGACTTAGGAAAACAAACACACGTGATTTCGGTATCGTGTGCAGCGTATTTGTGGTCTTTACACCGTAAACAGTTGGGGAGTTTTTGCGGGGAAATTGTTGAGGAGGGGCGTTTTTGCTTATGAACCAACTTGTTCGAAGTTTTGATACTCGAATTTTTTTAAGTTGTGAAGTATTTTATTTAAATCTCTCAAATGAATTTATTATTCTGATTTTAAGAAATGTAGTTGAAAAATAAAACGACTTAAAATTTTTTATAATGATTTAAATCTTTTTGGTACTACTGCAGTTTCCACATTTACTATATTACCATGCACAGGGTCGTCTTAAAGACATGGGGGTCCAGGACCTTGGCCTTGGTGGGGGACCTCGTTTTATTCCCGTCTCAGCCTCAGTAAGATTATAATCCAGATAATTTTAATGATTGAATGCGACTCCCTGACATATTCTCCGAAAAACTGGGAATTTCAAACTGTGCCTACTGGCAACTTACTATGTCATGTTTGTCATCCATGCCTAGGCCTACCTACCACCATACACCATAATTGCTCATTTAGTAGAAAAGGCGGCAATCGGTCGAACCGGTTTGTGGCTAGGTTTGTGAGATTGTGAGTCTTGCACACATTTTTGTTTTAGATTACCGTTCGTATGAGTATTTGATAACGTATGGTAGATACTTTCTACTTTAAAGCGTTACAGGTGGGTCCTACTTTTGCGTAGGAGTTCCCAGGGCCTCAAGAATATTTTAAAACGCCCCTGACCTTGTGCTATTCTAAAATTTATTTAACTGTAAAAAGAACCATGTTGTTTGAGTTTCATCTCTTGCTTATATACTAATAATCACTTATTAATATAGGTTTTTGAACTCTTGAGTGTTTCTAAAACTATATCATGTTTTAATCGCTATCTATGCAATATAAATGGGGAAAATGAAATAATTTATACTATACAAGAGCAGTGGCGCACCAGGACTCTTTAATGGGGAGGAGGGGAGTGTGCATTTTAAAAACACGTAGACGAAAGCACCGAGGGGTATCTTCGGTAAAAATTAAAAATTGGCTGGTCTATGAGGGGTTGATCCCTCCAACCCCCCTTGTGTACGCTACTGTACAAGAGTTATGATTTATTTTCGTTCTATCTAGGTGTTTTATTTTAAAAATATTACGATTGATTAATATATATTTCCCTCCCTACTCTTCAATTTCAAACTATTTGAAAACAAGAGTTTTTTTAAACATGTATACGTAATATTGAACACAGCTATTTAAATTTGTTTCATATAATCTATCTAATTGTGATGAAACATGCACCCACACAGTGGAAGTTAGTTTTGTCTTTCTTGTTCACTAACTAGACACTGTCGTTTTTCACAGAATCGTTACTGAAGTATTAAATCTAGTGTACTTAAATAATGGCTCAACATAAACTGCTGGTTTTGGACCCAATATTCTGCAGAAAGGAATTCGAAAAGGAATGAAACTGCCAAATAACCGAATTTCGTAAATAAATCGCCTGATTAATTGCTGTAGGGAGCCTTACATTCTTTGCCTAAGCCACACCCACATCTGAAATTTTCAAAAACATGGGAATGTAGGTCCTTCACCTCGCGGAGGATATTATTCCAGAATCTGTACTCTCAAACCCTGGCTATAAAATCATTCTTCCAAAAAAGTTCCATTGTCCCCATTGTGTTCCCAGTGGCATTCCTGAACCTCTTCTCTTTCCAATCCCCAAATGAATTTAGTGCCAAGGTGGGAAAAGAAGGAAATAATAAACGCAGCCGGGGGTTCCCCAAAAAGGGTAAACAGTGGACTCATAAGAACCCTTCTGAAAGGTCACCCTGCCCAAATGGTAGTCCGTGACCCCCGTCATTTTAGAAGGATGGATGCCTGCCCTTTCCGACCGATATCCTCGATCCTCTCTGTCAAGGTTCATTGTAAATGAATGAGATTTGTTCCTGTCCAACTTCTTAGCTCCTTGTTATCTTTTATATATTTATTTTTGGCAACACCTGGACCGGGGAAATTTTCCATGACGACAAGCTGCCTCTGTTCTCTTTCGGAGCATTTCTTGAACAATAAACATTTGGTAGGGGTAAAGATGAAATTATGAAAGGGAAACTCTCACTTTTGAAGTTTTTTTCGGTATCCGCACATTTAAGGGTTAGTTCATAAATGGCGTAGATGTTGATTATAGTTTGTTATGTCGAAATTTCGTGATGCTGTTGTATTAAAAGGTAATATTTGAAATTTAAATATTGTTGTTTTTCATTTGAATTATTTCGTTGCTAGTCTATATGCTCGTATTATTTAAGATTCATTATTAAAAGCATCGTTTTTTTGGCAGTAACAACGTCTGAAATCCGTCTAAACATTAATAGTAATCTATTCATTCACGATGGCCAAAATATTTGCTATTTTATGACACACAAAAAAAGAAGCTTTGATTGCGTATGCATTACCTCTTTTTTTTATAATCGTGTTTTTTATGTATTTGGAAGCATTTTTAGCATTAATTTTATTTATAGAAGCTTAGCTTCGTCAAGCATTAAAAATGTTTCTTAATTCTCAACTGGGAGTTTATACTTAATTATTTGAAATATACATTGATTTTAGTTTATCTCTTTCTAATATTGAGTCCGAGTGGTGGCGTATTGCGCTCCCACACCGCAGGTCCGGGGTTCTATCCCGGGGTAGACCATGGTTCAAAATTACGAGGTCTGTTTCCAATAGCTCTTGTGTTGCTTCGTTGTGCGTCTTCAATAAACGCTCACGCACATGAAACTTTTATTTTATTGCAAATTACGATTCATTCATTCCCTTCTCCTTGCCTATAAACTGAGAAACTTTCAGGGGTTAATTAATCATGTTGTTGTTGACCGCTCGTAAAAATATCGTTCCATCAGGGTAGGAACAGTTCCCTCTCCCTCGAAGCATTTCGAACAATCAGTTTAAAAAATCTCCGCAACCACAAATGTCATCCTATTGAAAATACATCCCCCTCTTACTTCCTACGACTAGTAGCTTAAGTTATTTAGGTAGCAGCTCGAAATCGTTTGGCCCCGACCCCTGTTTCGAATTCTGAGACAATTCGTTGTTCCCTGACCACAATCTCCTCCCATTTTAACTGCCGTCACAAAGCCTTAAATTTGATTCTTCAGCACGTTTACTTTTAACTGTGAAAGAGTTTTGTGTAGGGTCATTCGGAACAATTTGGCGAGCGAGAGGGGGTCGAGAACGAATGAATGATTTTGCCCGAACCTTTCACACCTGTTTACCAACGGATCTGTTGAGATAACCGATACTGTTCGAAGCCCACCTCTCCTGATCGCTTTCCACCCTTTTCGGCTCCCTGTATTCCATCTCTGGGTATTGTTGAGCCCTCTTTTCTTCTTTTTTCGTTCTTTTTCGAACAATCGCTTGCGTCCGTATGCTGTCTCCGTGACATGTATCGCTCGCCGCTAAATATGAAAGCGCCCATTGTGAGATGGAACTGCATGTGCTATTTTTTTTTCATTGATGCAGAGGATTTTAGGTGTGTAGTTGTTGTTCAGAGGGGTGACTATCTGAATTCTTTTAGACCTTGTTTGGATTCTTTAGAAAGTCCCCCAATTTTTTATTGGACTAAATTTAAAAAAAATTTTAACTTCATTATTGAGACATATATAAAATTAATTTTAAATTAAATTATTTTTTAAGTATAATTTTTTTTATATAATGCATACAAATTTTTATACATTTATAACTGAATTTCTTTTTTTTTAATTTTTTTTTTTTTTCCTTATACAATGTACTATTTAATAATTATAATTATTTTGTTCTCTATTGAGGGCAAATTTTATTTTTTTTAAGTTTGATTCACCCTATTGTTTTGAGCGATTTTTTGTTGTACATTTCTTCATAGAAAAAAGAAATCATTTTTTTTTTGGATAAGTTTTTGAAATTTAAATATGAAATTATGAACTTTTTATTAATGACTTATTAAAATGATTTATTTTATTATTTATGATAGTCCTTTCCGTTCTAGTATAAATATTGTAATTTATCACTACATTATATATAGTAAGCATAGATAGAGTAAAATGCATGTATAAATAATAATAATAATTTAAATATAATCACGCTAATTTTTTGTCAGTTATTTTATGTCAGATGTATCGCATTCAAAACAGACTTCAACATGAATACATTGCTTTTTTTAAAAAATTTTTATATTACTTTTAAAGTCTTTTTTTCTATCTTGTAATATTTCCATCCATCAAAGTAGGGAACATCGTTAATTTCAAAAAACCAGTTCCTGAATTCCGAACTAACTTAAATAAAGGCTTTTAAATGACCGAAACAAGCATTTTTAATGTTTTATAAAATAATAAAATCATTTTTTTCGTTTTGTTATTATATCTTTCTATCGTTTCTTATATAAGTAATTTTTTATATAATTAACAAAAAAAACGTAATGTGCACAAATACAGTAATGGAAAACTAACTTTTTTAATATATTTCCTATTAAATTTTTTAGAAAACAAATGAAAATTGTATTATTGTATTAAAGATTTCGAAAAAAAAAATAAAAATAATAATAACAGTTTTAATAAGTTTTATAATTGAAGTCAAACATTTTTTTTTCTTTTACTTATTTGCTCCGAAAATTCATCTCTTTAATGTACACTATTGAAATTTTTAGAACAAGTTCACTTTTTGCTAATTACTTTCCTAATGAATCTAATTGATGCCCCCCTTTTGTTTACTCCACAATCCTTCCATTCTCTTTTAATGACACTCATCCGCTATCATTGGCTCTTAGCGGCGACCAATCGCGTCCTGGCCTTCAGAGAGTCGAAAGCGAAACCGGAGGAAAAGGAGAGCGCGGCGAGAAGTTTTTTTTCAAAAATTCCCTCCCTTGCCGTAATGGCCGTCAAGCAGCGCCATGTCACTCACCCCCGCACCGATTGGACATGCGCCGGCTTTTTTTGGACTCCCCCACCACACAATAGATGGCGGTCTTAGTCCGGTATCCATAAAGGTGTCAGTTTGTCATAAGCGCTTCGCATTGCAAAAGAGACGCACCTTCGCAGTCGGCTTCAGCGGCCGCTGCTCAGATAGCACGGATTACCCGACGAGCCTTTTTAATTGAAGCCCGCCGCCGCTCTAATTATTTCAGTTTGGCAACAGTGCGAGAAGTAAAAAAAGCGTGATGACTGATTGGGATTGCTGTTAGGAAAAGTTGCTTTTTAATTTCTTTTAGTGGAAATGGATTATTTTTTGCTCGTCTTTTGATTCGTTAACGAAGAGAAGTGCTGTTTTGGTTTCTTCGCTACTATTACCGATTTTTTTTTCTCTTGATGTTGGATTGTTGATTTTATTTGTACCTTGTTTGCGGCTCCGGAGTTTTGGAAATGATGTGTTGGAGCGCTGTGTCTCTACATCAACCAGTAAGTAATGTTTATTTTTATTTTTGTTTGTTTATTTTTTATAGTTTGCGTGGGGTTTAGGAATTGGTTATGGAAAAATAATAATTTTATCGATTGATTAAAAATGCTGCTTCAATTTAAATGTTTTATTATTTTTTTTAAAGAAAAATCGGAATGTTTATTTTAATTTTTTACCAAGCAATTGAAAACAGAAATTAGTGGATGATTAATTGATAAGTGTTTATTGGAAAGATCGGTATTGTTACGCAGAAACTTTTGTGTATCTTTTTCACTTCATTTTAAAATACGATCGAAAGTTGAAAGACTTTTTAAGACATCTCAGAAATGTATTTTTTTTTAATTAACAAATTAAATTATGTTGTAGTTAAATTTAATTAAGTTTAAGGATTTTTTTATATGAACACCAGTGCGTAAATATTAAATGAGTTGCATATCATTTTGAAAACTGATACTTAAAACTAAATGATGAGGATGTCATCTTATGTAGCATTAATTATTTTTACCATTATAATAAGTTTATTTATGAGAAAATAATATACATTTATTTATATAGTGGCAATTGGATTTTTTTGGAGTTGATTTTTAAGTCGAGATTTCTGTCGAATCGTAACAATTTTGAAAGGATAATCGGGAAAAAAAAGAAAAAAAAGGAAAAGCAATGAATTATTTTTGCATATTGATTTTCTCCAAATTTTAATTTTCACATTTCTTCATTATTTAATTTGCCTTTTTTTCCACTTTCGCACGCGCGCGTTCATTGTAGTTATACAGCAAAACACATCGCTTTAAAAAAAAAAACCCGCCGCTTTAAAAATAGTTATTTTAAAAAAATTTAAAAATTGAGGAATATTTTAAATTTTTAAAAATTTTATTTGTTAGAGAAGTACTTTTCCTTCCCGATAACAACTACAGATTTTGTAGTTCCCTCCCCCAAAGAATTATTTTGAAATGCTTACCCCTTTTTCACCAACAATGGCAAATTTTGCATTGCAGTAAAAAAATTGTAGAAGTTTTATTTAATTTTTTCTATCTGCAGTTTTACGTTTTGTGCGAGATTTTATAAAAATCATTTGTGCCCTCACCCCTCCTTAAAGTTTTTTTTTTTTTTTCTGTTAAAAAAAAAAGAAAGAAAGAAAAACTGGGAAAAAAGAATAAAAAAGATGTTACTTGGAAAACTGCAGTACATGTCTAGAAATTATGATAGTCGCGTTTATGCATATGCGAGAATTTCAAAAGCTTTTCATTACAAGTTTGATTGGATGAAAAGTCGTTATTCATTTTTGTCATATCGCATAACATTTTCATGATTTTTGATTAAGTATAAAAATTTAATTCAAGAAATAAAGTTTTAAAGATTTTAAATTACATTCATTTATAAAGTTACGAAATAATGAAACTCATTAAATCCAACATCAATCAATTCTTTGATGTATTTGAAGGAAAATTAAGCAAAAGTGCAAAAACGTATATCTCTTATTTGGGCCATGTTGGATTTTTCAACGTTCTTGTAACGCTCTAACGCAATCTTTCTATTTTAATTGCTAAATAATAATGTAAAAAAGTTCAGAGCAATTATTTTATTGCTTAATACTCTCTCTCATTTATGGGTATATAAAAACATCACTGCGATATTTCTGAATGATTCCGAGTTGTTCTGAAGTATAAAAATGTAGTGTTTTTCGTTACAGTATTATCGTAAACAGAGTATTCTTGAACGCAAATGTTTTAATATACGTAATGTACAGCTATTTTTTATAGGATAATAAATTGTCCCAAAATGGGGAGCGTAATTCAGGAAATTAAAGCAGATAACTGATAATTACCTCACTTGCCTCCATCGAAAACACTGTATTTCAGTAATTTATTACATAAGTTGGTGTTTAATTTATAATTCTAAAATTTTAATTCATATCTTAAAAAAATTGTCGAATACATTCTTGTTGGAACTAAGTTTCAACGAAAAGTTTAGCAAAATGTTTGGAAGATATAATTTAAGTGTTTATTTTTTTAAATACTCGTAGAATTTATCATTATTTTTCATTATTTTGTAAAGTTATTCTTTTAAACTTAAATCAGTTAAATTTTTTCCTTATAAAAAACAGTTACAAATATTTATTATTTTCAATTAGAGGTTTTGCCGTGAACTAATTAAAAGAAATCTTTATGCAAAGGATTGATTTGTGTTAAACACACAAAAATTATTGGTATGACTTTTTATGCCGATTTAAATTTGAACATAATTTATTTTTCCCCTTCTTGTTTTCCGCTAATAGTATATCGAAATCTGAAAAATAAAAAATAAATTAGTTCTCATCAAACTTATTATTATATATAAATGTTTGTTAAAAAAAAAAAAAGATCAACTGTGTATCTCGTAATAGAAACTTGCTAATAAGAAAGTTATGCGTCATTTTGCATCAATCGAAATTGGTTTTAAATTAAACGAAGTCTTTCAACAAATACTAGATAAAATAGAAATTAAGAAGCACTTCAAACAATTTTATTTATCTTATAATTTAAAAGAAAAGTAATAATACTTCGGTACCTGATTTATTTAAAAAAGTTTGTACTTAGTTTTTCTCCTTCTTTTGACCAACAAACATGTTATATAAACATTGACCATTAAAATATTCAAATGTTTGGAATTTAGTATAAAATTTAAGGTAAATTAGTGCTTATTAGCTGAGCGAAGATAGAAATAGGGAACGAAAGTTATGTTTTTATCGTGGCCTACATGATATAACCATAGATTCGGATTTTTGTTTTTATGTTTTCCCCTTTTTCCCCTTTTTAAAAAAATTTGGTGGGACGCCGGAAAGTTTTGTTCTTTTATTAATTAATTGTTCCGGTTTAAAAATTTCTCCATCCTCCGGACGAAAGAGAAAAAAGTTTAAATTTTAAAAATCATTTCCTGTTTTAAAACTCATTTAAATTTCAAATGTACAAGGTGACATTTGATTTCGCTTTGTAACAGTATAAAATTAAAATAATAATGATAATAACAGATGATGATTTTTGTTCAATGTGGTAAACAAAACCTGACAGTAATTGTTATTTATTAAAAAGAAATGTCATGATGTGCTACGCCGGGGGGTTTTGGGTAGTTCCCATTTCCGTTTAAAAATTTCACTTAAAGTTTGGCCAAAAAAAAGAAATTATTTACTGTTATTATAACTCCTTTTATTTAAAGCGTGACTTTTATTTTTGTTAAAAAAATTTTTTTAAAAAAATGGGGTTTCGAAAAACCTGCTTAGGAATAAAAAATAGTGACGTTCAATATTTTTTTATGCGTTAAATTAAAGGGCAAACGAAGTTAGACTAGGAAAGATTTTATCACATTTCATAAAAGACATAATGTGATTTATTGGTTATATATTTATATATAATATATATATATATATTTGTTCAACATTATATATATTTAATTAAAAAAAATATTAAAATGACTTTTTTAGAGATCATATAAATTTTTTTGTTGCATTGGTAAGTAAAAAGTTTCGTTTTACCGAATTTTCTTTTACAAATAATTTATTACAATGGTATTTTGTAAAACGCGTTTTTTTTAAAACGATTTTAAATTATTTTAAATTCTGATGGACTTGTTCTTGAAACAGAATTGAAATAATTTTTACCTATTTTAAACGAAACAACATTAAGTTGTGAATTTAAATCAAAAATATATAATGATCATAATTAGATGAAAATAAAACATAGTTAAGATGTTCTATGGTTGAAATATTTCCTTTTGTCTATAAGCTTTGTAATAAAAAATTTTCGTCATCTATATTTAAGTAGAAATGAAGTCATATTGTGTGTGAGGTTTTTAATAACTGTACGATTAAAATCTTTTTCTTTTGAAAGACTTAAATCAAAATATTAAGGTCCGAATAGAATAACGAAAACTTAATATTTTTTTTTAATCCAGTAAGTTAAGTGGTCAGGTTTATCTAAATATATATAACGTCACATTGTCAAAAATCGAAAATATGTTCATATTAACTTGACTTAAAATTTTCACGAATAAAAATTTTCATTAAAACTGTTTTAAAATTTTTTTTAAATAAAGAAAAAATAGATTCATTAGAAAAAGGTTTTTTTAAAATTTAATTTTTTGAAAAGAAATTGCCTTAAATTAAAATGTGAGGGAATAACATATATATGTATATTTCGAAAAATATTCTCACTTGATTTGAGAAAGAAAATTCCATTAATATATAAACGTTTGATGTGTTTTTGTTCATTCCTTCTATATTACAAAAACTAAATAAATATACATGCATAGAAAGTTAATTTTGGATATGTTCTTGTGAAATGCGATCTACTCGTAATAATTTAATTTTAATTTTTGAGCAAGAAAAAGTTTTACCTAGAAGTAACATTATATATTGACAATACTAACTTTTTGCTACACATAAAAATAAATAAGTTGCGTTGATGAAAATTTATTACATGGCTAAAGAAAAGGAATTCCATCGAAAAGAGAGGGGATAATAATTGTATTCTAATGGAATGTTTTTCTGAAATAAAATGTTATAACGTTCACCGCAACTACATTTCTTTCTTTTTCTTAAACGGAGGTAAATACCATGAACACTTCCAGTTTAAAAACTTTTACAATGATTCAAAACTGAGTTTATTTTGTGAAGTCCACTTATAACCACAACAGTGTATACAATATTTAAACTATCTCTCAAAAAGTATTTAAAAAAGAAAAATTAATCCTAACCTCTCAGCAAATGCGGAATTTCAAGCTATAATTTAATTTGTTAAAATACATAGTATGCCTGGTTGGTTTCTTTAATGTGTGTGTATCTAAGTAATATTTAAAAAAACTTCTATTTTTCGTATTATGTACTTATTTCATAATTTTAAATTTCCTAAGTGGCATTTGTAAGTTTTTGTTGTCTCGTTAAATGTGATTAAATTTTTCCATTCAATTTGTTAACTATAATTGTGTTCTTTTAAGAGTTTTATGATTTTCTCATTTTTCTTATTCGCTCCTATTGTTAAAGTTTTTTTAACCTAAAAATATTTCTAGGTTAACCTTTTTTAATAATTTGCTACAATTTTTTTTTCCATATTCGGATATTTTTCTCTTTTGGAGTAGTTCGAAACAGTTCCGGTTGCGATATTATAAATTTTTTTTTTCAACATTTTTCTTGTTTTTGTAAATTATATTTGTTACAAACAATAAAAATTTATAGTTTGTATTGTTTATTTCTGCGTTATATCGCCTTTTCATTGTTCCGCATTCATTAGTAAAATTCTGAGACAACTGCATACGCATTTTCTTTTAAAAAAAATGAGACAAAATATTTTATTTATTCTAATTTGTAAAACTTTTAGATAGATATAGAATGTTTTTAAGTAATCTAAAAGCAAAATTCTCGTTTATTAGTTTTACTTTTTCGTAAAACTCAGAAATCAAATTTTCAAGTTGCAGTAATTGAGATAACGTTGAAGTGTTTCTTCGTTCAATACTTTTCCTTATTTCATACATTATCTTGTTAAAACTAAATAAAAAAAAAAATCTTGCCTATTCTTTATATATTTCCTTTTTTTTTGTTAAATTTAAAGTTTTACCCGGGTGTGCCCTATCTTTTCGAACGCCGCCCTTGCATTTCTCCGGTACACAGAAGCACATTTGACGGCGGTGTGTTTGTGAATTTTTGCAGCTTTGTTGCATTTTTCACAATCATGTTTTTTCTTTTCTTTTTTTCTTTTCCGTTTATCGAAAATATTTTACAATGTTCGTATTTAGAAAACTTTTACTTCTGAGATATTTTAAGTGTTTTTCTGAAACTACCTATTATATGAATGTCTAGTAGATATCTATAGTTATACGTTTGGAACTGTTTAACATTTTTTTAATAGTATGAGAATGTATGGTAACAGGATTATATTCTAATACTTAAAGATGGAAAACATTTATTTATATGAAAGTAAGAGGAACAATTTAAATTACTATTAAACAATGTTGTTTCTTACATTTACAGAGAAAAAAAAGCGAATTTTAAAATAACTGTAGATACAATAGTATCAAGTTTCGAAAATTCCTAAGATTTTTTTAGTATTTGATAGTTGTGTTTATTTATCAAAATTGATTACAAAATACTTTTTGTTTACTTTAAACTTTTTAAGAAAAATTACATTTTTTTACAAAATTTTCAGGAAAAACATGAAACATTATTAAATAATCATTTCGAACCAAGAAAACTATAAAGACATAATTTTTGAGTATTATTTTAGTTACACATAAAAATCGTTTCTTTATTTATTTATAAAAGTTTATGTAATGTGTTTATTTGCGTCAAGCGGCTTTTTAGCAAATTTCTACCAAATAAAGGCTTATTTTCTTCCCCAAAATACCTTTACTTCTTTCGATTTACGTTTGATTTACAGACGTAAATGTACTGTTATTTCGTAAATAGCCTTATTGTTTCAGTAAGCATTTAGTTTATAACTATTTTATTCCTTTCATGATATAGCCGTACATTTTCTTATTTACTTGTGCCGCTATTGTTGGTTCTTTTAATATAGAATAAAATACAAGTATTTTATGAAAACTCTCGGCTTTAGGTTTCAAAAATATTAATAAGAAAGCTGTACGTTTAATTTATTAAGTCTTTTAATATATTAAAAGTGTTTTTTTAATTAACAGGAATAGGATTTCGTTAGGGGAAAAAAGGGATTTTTTCCTTTGTTTTTGAAAAAGATTTATTTATTATTTCCTTATTTTTTTTATCATGTTTACAAAAACTATTTCATGTTTCTCGAAACGTAGAATTTTGCCAGCTATACAATACTGAAGCATTAAATTATTCATAAAAATCATTATCTTAAAAACTTCTTTCTTTTTTTTTCTCAATTTGTTGACGTATTATTTGAATGTAATTGTAACATTCTTATATGTATATTTGAGATAAATTTTGCAGCATTGTCTTAAATTTTTTTAACAATGATTTTTAAAATTTACAACTTATTAAAATTTTAAATTAACAACGCCTTTGGGGATTTTTTTTTCTTTTTTTCCTGTCAGTTATAATATTGAATTTAACCTTTTTACAAGTTTTATTTCTTATTGTATTTTTAACTACGTACTGTGAAAAAAAACCAGGTATTTAAAACAAAAGCGCTGGTCCTTTTTATACAACCCAGAAGTTAAGAAATTTTTCTATCGCTGTTATTAAAACAATTTTAAAAAATATCTTTATCATAAATACAAAAAGTTTTAAAGATAATGTTAATTTTATTTTTTGATTCACTTTCTACTTTAATTAGCAAGCATAATTTTTTCAAGCATAATTTTTTTTTTACTATGAAAACATCTATGTGTAGTTTTTTTTTAATCACTGATCTTTAAAATTTTTTTTTTCTCGACGTATAGGCATCTCTCACTAAATTAGGAAAATTGAAATTATTAAAATTTTAGATTTCGTACGTTTTGAAATCATTTATCTGTAAGCGTGCTTAATTGATTTTAAAAAAAGTTTTAAAAAAATAGCTATTTTGATTAATTGTTTGTCAACATAGCACTTTGACCGTTGGTGACGGACCTCGTAATCTAAACAACGGTCAAACGACAAAAAGTAACTTAAAAATACAAATGACTAAAAATGTAACATACCAAACCGAAGCCGAATATTAGGGGTTAAAATCCCACACCAAATAAAAGTACGAAAAGTTGAAAAATTTTCAACAGTGTTCCAAATCCTGTTTTATTTGTGAAATCATCGGCAAATTAAAAAAAGTATAAAGAAAGAGGGAAAATGCGGGTGGGGGAGAGGGAACGATAAATTCAGGAGTAAAGTTCATCCCGGAAACCGAAAACCTACCTTTACCTTCCATCACACCAAACCCTTTATGTTCCTTTTTTTCCCCACCTCCCTTCTTTCAAAAACTCCCGATTTCACTCTCACCCCCCTTTTTTTGCTGCTTCTTTTTGTTTTTTTAATTTCATCCCCTTTCGTCTCTCTTCCCCCCGTCAAGAATAATTGCGACCAATAAAAAGCGTCGTCCCCTTTGCGCAGATGCAAAAAAGCGCCACCGGACGAACACGACGCAATCTCCGAAGAAATTAATTGCATAGCTTCGCATGCAGAACAGGGGGTGCGTTCACAGTCGGGCTCCGCTCCCCGAACGTAACGCCACGGATTCCTCGCTGCAGCTCTCCTACCCCCGTCTCCAATAGATATATCTATATCCTCCCAGTATGCATGCAAAAAAATCGCAAATGCAGCGCCACCATCGGCTTTCAGCGGAAGGTGCGTCTTCAGTCGGTGTTTGGAACGCCGCGAGTACGGTCTGTTCCTAAAATCACGCCGTCGGGCTAGCGGTCCCGAGGCGGGGACTCGTAATAGTGCGTGTGCGTGCTTTTTTATATATATACATACATAACAAGATAACTAAAACATAACTGTGCCGTACCTTAGGCTTAGCAAAGCTTCGTTGACTCTATTGAATCATTTACGATTTTCTTTTTTCTAAAGAAAAAAAAAAACGTGTTGTTGAAAAATATACGTGAAGATCCTACTAACAGAAAAAATATTATTATATTATCTATATCTATATATATTAATGTTCATACTTGGAGTTCCTGTACTTGTACAATTTAAACAAAGTGAATTGGTTCCTAAACGACTTTTCTCAGTGCTGGAGGAGTCATGCCTCTGTGTTGTGGGAGTCATCATTCTAAAACAGGTTTGTGGATTTATGTGTTTTTATTTATTTATCGTGTGATTTCTCCTTTCTTTTTTTATTTCCCCTTCTTTTATTTTATTAGTGTCTGGGAAAAGAGGGAAATTTTCTCGCACGTGTGAAATGGAACACTTCGCGTGTAAAATTCTCACAGTTTGATCGGTGGAGTAGAAAGTCCACCCCCGCTTGTGTGTAGCAGACGATTTTGCATTCATCTCCATCCCTCCCGTGTTCCCTCGGATGGAAACGGAACTAAATAGGTTTCTGTTGGTTTAGGGAAACGGGACAGGAAGAGTAATCTTAGCTTTTTCGTGGTTTTAAATCACACTTTTACTTTTATTCAAATTTCCAATTGCAGATTTAGCGAACTTTTATTTTTAGTATTTGCTAATGCATTTTATACTTAATTATCTGTGCGTCAGAACGCGATTGTTTGTGAATAAGACTTCGCACGATCATCCGCAATTAATATATTTAGTGCTTTTTATTATTGTTTTTAACATTTAGAGATTGCGAAGTTAGAGAGAATAAAAAAAATTATGTAATCGTTCGTAGTTAAATTAATGTTTTTTTAAAAAATTATTTTTAAAGGTTAGATTGCGAAATGAATAGGTAAAAATATGCATGATTTTCCATAGTTAATTCACGTTTATTTAAAAAAAAGTTCTAACAGTATTTCGTCATTAATTTTAATACGCTCGCAGCATTTAAAATCGACTGGTATTATTATTATTTATATTTTAAAACTAACGAATTTACTTTAGATTTTTTTTAAAGAAATATTCCAAACGGTTTAAGTTTGTATTGGCTTTATATATATATATATAAATTTTGAAACACAGCCTGCGATTTTAGTTTTGCTTCACCTTTTTTCGGCACCTCTCTCTTAATTTTGATTAAACTTGAAAATTTTAGTCTGTTATAACAATTTAATTCGATCAATTCGTTTTTTATGAAAAAAAAAAGAATTTTTTTTTTAAAACTTAAATATATATACACTTTTTCCACATTTTACCGGTGTAGTACATTATTATTATTATCTCAAATTAAATACTTCTTTTCCGCTACCACTTGAAATAGGCAATCAATCTGAGTTAGAAACTATATCGCGAAATTTTTCGTACCTAAATCTGTTATGTAACTAAATCCTTCATTTATTAGCTTAAATTGAACAATGTCGATCTTATTCCAAATTGTTATCAGCAGCATGAATAACAACATCTGCTGAATTGTGCGTTATCAGTACTTAAATATACACTTTTGATACAATCATTCACGCCACTGCGTTTTTATATACAATATTCTTAATTTGCTAGTCTTTCATCCAAGTGAGATAAATAAAAATATGATACATACATCAAAATTTCCTCAGCAATCACGTTTACCGACTAAGAAACTGATAACTGGCTGAACGTGATTGCTGAGGAAATTGTGATATGTATATTGTAATGTTTTACTTATCTTTCTTATTCGTATTTGTTTTGTTATTAGCTTGGAATTCTTGATGATGTTTTAGTTCATTGGAATTTATTTCATGTGGTGACAATGTTAGAACTTAACTAAGCTCAAGAATAATCACAAATTCTAATTTTAGGACATTCGTATATAAATTATTCTACTGTTATACTTTCAGTAGCGGAAAATGTGAAATTTCGAACTCGAGTATCGTATAGAATTCTTAGTTCGTGCAGTTATTCGAAAAATTTTCACAACGCGATGTAAGATTTTCAAAAACTGAATACATTTTCTATACAGTTTGATATGTATATGCTAAAAAACTTAATGTATCACGCATACACATTATCTTGGATGAGATTTTTGATGTTCTATGATTTATTCTTCAATGCTTGATTCCAATTTTGTCATCCTCTGCATTTAATTTGAATATTATTGCAGTGTTTTTATACGAATATATGTTACTTTTTTTTACAAAATATTGTGTGTACTGGTAAAGGATATTTCATAAATTGAGTTCAATTTGGAAAGCTACTGTAAATATTTTGTACATGTTGTTACTTTCACTTTGATTTAGAAACAAAGTTTAAAATTGTTGGGCGACAACAATTCGATATTTCTTCTTCTGGAAAAAAAACCTTAAAAACTAATTTGACTATCCTCATTTTTTAAATAATCGCCTAATTCGCGCGGGAATAAACAGTATTCGTTGCATGTTAAAGTTGTAAAGACGTAAGAGTATAGTATTCTATTGGCAATCGTTTCCATTTTTCGAATTCAGTATTCGTTATTGTTATTTGATTTTTTCAGTTAGCCTTAAAATCTTAATTTTGTATTGCTTAGAACTCCTTAACTTTTTGTTTTTCATGTCATTTTTTTCTTTTGCAAATGAGAGACGTTTGTTCATAATCCCTTTCCGTTTTCCAACTCAGATTTGTAATTATAGTTGTTGTTCAGATTTCTCAGTTAGTGCATAAAAATCTTAAACTTTCATTGCTTAGAATTCTCTTAATTTTTTTTGTTTTTCGTATTATGTATTTTTTCTTTTTTCTCTTTTTTGCAAATGAGAGAAGTGCTGTAGGGGATGTGATACAAAAAAAACAGGAAACTAATCAATGAAAAATGCTAGCTGTTATAAATTGCTGGAATATTTTTCACCAGACATATAAAACACTGAGTTACATTTATCGTGGTAGCATCTGTTTCAGTTCTAATTAACAGCGGAGGGAGCGCTCCCAATTGGTACCCCTCCTCAGAATGGAAAAGGGCATGTTTATCCTGATTCATGGGGTGCATCAACACATTGCTAAGCTTTCCTTTTCCTCCCTCAAGCGACGACTTGGAGTTGTTTGTCAGACCATTTTCTGTACATTCGAAAGTCGAAGTTATAGTTCTGTAGAATGATTCAAAATTATATAATTCTGTGAGAGATTATTTAAGATCTAAAACAGACTTTGAACAGATCCAATGGCAAAATGTTAATTGAAGTTTTTATGTATGTTTTTTGAGATATTTTTAGTAGAAATTCGAATTGTTTGTCAGAGGATGTTCTGTAAGTTCAAGAGTCGATGTTGTCATTCTTCTGAAGGATAATTCGAAATTGTGCAATTCCTTGCTATTATTTAAGATCTAAAACAAACACTTTGACACACATCCAATGGCGAAATGTCAATTGAAGTTTTTATGTTTGTTTTCTGGTATATATTTTTTAATAGAAATTCGAATATTTTTCTGCAGTGTAACACAGTTTTAAATAACAATTTAAAAAATAATTCATTCAATGGCAACAATGTTTTTCTTTCCGTCTTGTTAAAGAATCTTACATTGTGACATTTCGTATATACTTTTGAGAAATTATTCTAAGTGTTATTTTCTATCTTATGTTTTGTATTACAAAATAAATATTCGAAATATCTCAAAAAATATGCTAAAGCATTCAAAAATTCCATGTTGCTTCTATTTCGAAGATTACATTTGTTTGCAATTTTTCTGTACTTGCTGGCGATTTGTTTCGTGCTGTTCTTTGTATTCTCAGCAGATTCATTCAAAAGTTGACCTTTTTCAATTATTCTCTGGAACGAAAATTATATTATTATTTATATAATTGTTTTCATTAAAAACATATAGAAGTTGAGGAGAAGATCTAGATCAGATCACTTTTTAAAGATCGAAAACATAAATATCTTTTTTCCCAAGACACTTATCTACAATGTTGTGTTATTTGCTCAGAAGATTTCACCGCTTCATTTAGAAAGAATTACCTAATTTCATTTTTTAAAAACTAGAACTTTTTTTGAACATTTTGAGGCAACAAATAAGACATCTGAAGCATTCGCTTTGAAAATAATATCAGGAAATAAATTTTTGTTCTAAACATAAAAATACTTTTATTAGACAAAGTTTCGAATAGAATATTTAGAAGGCAGTGTTTTTAAACATAAACGAGGCATTATTGATATTGTTAGTTGTTCTATTTTCTTTTATAATTATATGCTGTTGATAGCATCGAATATTCATAATTACTATACATTTATTAATTTGTATATTTTTATTTTTCTGTTTTCAAACAACATTTGGTTAAATTTATTATACTTTCAGAACACTAAATAGAAAATATAAGAACGCTTATATTAGACGCAAAGTTTATTTCCGTAGCGACCTCTGTAAAATGTGAAATGTGTATTGTATGAACGTGAAAAATTCCATTTTTGTAGTGTGTGACATAACACGGTAGATAAAGAAACGTTTCATTGCTTTTGGAAAATTCTGCTTTTGCATAATAATGAGTCGTAAAAAAGGAAGATTCTCGTTCTAAATTGTCTTATTTTTGAATTGGCTTCTGTTTTTATGACATATCGTGTATTCTGTACACTATGCATATTTTGAATTCAAAACGAGTAAGGCTGATAATGAGGCACTAAAATGGTATTTTTTAGTATTTACAATCATAGTTCTCTTGAAATAATAACGAGACATTCGAAAAGTTATCATTTTTTCCCTCATTTGCTAGGAAGAAATGAACTAATCTATTTATCAGTTTAAAAAAGAAGTTTTAAAAAAGAACAAGAGGAATAATTTAGACGTTTAAAGTAATGTTTTTTCTCGGTTTTCCGTTTTACTCTGCATGTTAAATTCATTTCTCGTCTTTTTATGAAAATTAAACTTATCTTACAATAATTTTGCATGCTGTTAAGATTTCGCTAAATAGTAGTTGGTATTTTTTATATCATTCTAAATTGCTGCAATTATAGTGCTGTATCGGAATAAGTACGTTTCTTTATTATTATTATTGTTTGAAAAATAATTAGGATTTCTTTTTTTTTTCAATGGAGTAAGAATTTATGTAGATAGTTCTCGTAAAATAAAATGAATGATTTTATTTTAATTCGAATAAAAAATATCAAAAATTAAAAATACTGTTAAAGTTTAGTTGCAAGTTTTTGCCTTAGATATTTGTGTATGAAGTTCTTCGATTTGCCGCAAGAGGGCGATACGTCAGTTGAGAGCAAGTCAAAACATTTTTTTTTTATCAAATGACGGTTATCTTCTTTTTTTAGATGTTTTCATTCTTCCATGTTTTATCGCATTCTTTTGATCGCACTTATCGAATTATGCTTTCGATTCGCTACGCAAAAGAAGACACAATTTGGATTTTTCTTTAAAAAAAAATCTATTAAATATATTTCGAAAATATTTTCTTCGAAGCATCGGTTAGAAATACTTTTTTCTTTTTTAAATATTAAAAGAAATGGCTTCTCATAAAATTTCGAACGATGCTATTTTTCTGTAATTAAATAAAAAGATTTTCATTGTAAATAATTAAGATTTCTGAGATCTTGGCAATTATACTTGTTTATCGAAAAGATTTTTCCCAATTTAGAATATGTGGTACTTTTCACCTTTCTTTTGTTTTGAGAACAATTTACCATTTTAATATTTACACCTCTGTGTAATCATTATCACAGTATTTAGAAACATTCTTTGCTTGCGAGTAATAAATTATTTTTGTTTATTTTTGAAAACTTTTGCCTTCTTTGAATTTTAATTGAGTATTTTAACTATGAAATTCTCTTTTTCAAAAAAAACTAATACCTACTTTAAACTTATATGAACCAATTCTTTGATTGTATGAAAATAAATATGTATGATTGTTGAAGAAAAAAGTGCCAAAATTACTTTTAAAAAAGTCAGCTTCTGTTGTAGAATTTGAAAGCAGTAATACCTAAATTCTCCGAAAGAAAATTCGAAGAAAACTATCAAATAATTTTTAAGAAGCAAAATATCAAAGGTTTCACCGTGGGAAGCTAATTGGCTAAAACCACAGATAAACTATTTTTGGAATTTGTTTTGATAATTTTTGCTATTTCAACAATATTTAATTTGGTTAGAAGATTTTCAGATATCATTATTCAAATAAGTTCATGTTTCCCAGTTTTTTTAATTATTTGTTATTCTTAAAAAGAAAAAAAATTTCCATTCTTTTTTCGAATGCTAAATAAATGGAACGAAGAACATGCATTTTTAAATTAGAGATAAATAGTTTTATTTATTTTTTAGTGTTTTCATTGTGTTAAGTAGTTTCTCAAAAATAAAACTAACCGTGAGTGTTTTAATAAATTAAGTTCTAGATAGAAACATAGTTGTTATTTACTGAAATCTTGTTGTTATTTTTAAGATGGATTCTTGTAGATTAACTTTGTAATGTGTGTGTGTGTCTGAATGCTATAATCTATTGTGAAGTGGACACAAATTTAAGTTTTCCAGTTATTACAACACAAATATATGGAGTGTTATAAATAAAATCGTTGAATATTATTATTTATTATGCATTTAATAAATATTAAGTACAGGTTGGGTAATTTTTTATTGAAGCTATTTAAATAAATTTAGTTTTATTTTTAACTTTCTTCTGTTATAAGTTTTAGTTGGGTTTCACACAGTGTAGATTAGAATAACTTTCAATATTAAATTTGGATTGATAAATTCAATGATCTAGAATTGTAATTTGGAAAAAAAATGTCTTTCTGTTACTTAAAAATTCGTGGCCGTGATTGATATGATCGTCATTGATATGAATGTAACATGGAAATTTATTTTCCTTCTAAAGTTTTGTTTTAGGATAATAAAAAAAAGCGATTATCAGTGAAAATTCTATTAGATGACTGAATTTATGTTTAAAAGTAACTAAAATATCTGGAGAGACGGAATTAATTTGCTCTTTTATTTAGGATCATTAAGCTTAAATTGATTTCAATTATTTTGAAAGCTGAGAACTGTTAAGACTTTAAATTTGAGAAAATGTGCTAACTTTTCCCGCTAAATTACATACTTATAAACACTGGCATAGCTAGTCCTCCGTGGGCCCTGTATCACGGAGGCCTTTTTTTTTTGAAAATTAATAAAAGCGACGCTTTAATAAAACTTATTTGAAAGATTTAAAGTGTTGCACATGTTGGGGCCCATTTAGCTCGGGGACCCCATATCACTGATATGGCTGTAGCTACGCTCCTGCTTATAAAGCTCTCTCTCTAATCTGAATATTAGTAAACTTTTTTTATTAGTATTATTATTGTATAGTAGTATGCATTTCCTTTGTAAACAATTGCCCTAAGATTTAATTTTTCTCATTTAAGCAGTGTTTTGAATATTCATAAATTTATGAAACCCGTTGAATTCTAGAAGTATTTCCTGTTGTCTGATTGCATAATTGCTTTTTTGCTTGCAATTGGACATAATCCTGTGCTCATTATAAATAGTATCCTTCGACGTTTCCGTAGTAAACACTATTAAAGGTTTAATACTGCGTTTGTGTGTGTGTGTATATAACTGTTAAGATTTGAATTTATTCACTTCAAGTGAATATGTTTCCATTCGCATAAAGTGACGTCATCAACGGATTGTGTGTCCCCAGACATGCATAATAAGCAACAGTCTTTTCGGAAACGACACCGTTGAGTCATCCGCGCGTTTTTAAACGTCATCAGAAATAAATCCCTACATGAGAAGAAACAAATAAATGATAAAAGTGACCGATAATTTTTTCCAATCGGAAACTTTCTCGGAACTGTGGAATTATTATTATAATAAATAATAAGTCCTCCCCCAAAACAGAACGTTAATAACACAACAATCATTTGAACTTTCACATTAAACTCAGCCGTGACTCAATTACGCCTAATGAGGGCCTGGCCTAATGTTGTTACTTAGGCCGCCTAACGACGGGCCACCAGCATGCGAACTTTCTATTCCGCACGTCATATTCTAGTCGCACCCCCCTTCTTTTCTCACGCGCGTTCTCTATTCTTTTTTTCTTTTTTTTCCTTCTCTATCTTTTTTTCCTGCGTATGTGTCTCATTACGACCACCCCTCACTCGTTCGATTTCTTGGTACACAAGAGCGACCGTCGGCCATTGTCTAGGACAGAGGGTATTAGGCTTGGACACGCGAGTAATTAAAAACTGTCACGCGATAGAATAACACTACACGTAAGGGGTTAGGGCCTTGTAATATTAATGGGGTACAGTCGAATATTGGCAGAACGCTGAAAAACAAAGGGAATGGAGGGGGGAGGGTTGAAAAAAAAACGAATTAAAACGAACCGTCCAATCCGTTTTAATTGCAAAAAGAGCGCTTATTGCCCCTACATGTGATTTACCTGGAATTTTCCATCTCGGGTAGGGGCTTTCGACATATTGAATACAGATTTGTTTATAGGTTGGTATTGTGTTAATATATAAGAAGTGGTACGATGTGTCAGTTTTAATACTCTGCCAAAACGTATAGGTCGCGGTAGCCTAGTGATTATGGTCACGGAGTTGTGACTGGCGTGTCAGGAGTTCGCGCCCTAGTGGCACTGAAGATCCCCTGATGCACGTGAAATATGTCGAGGCTTTAAATCCCCCCTCCCTTTGACATGGTATGGAAGTTCGGAGAGGAAGATGCCACAACTCAGACATGTCCTCCTCCTCACTTTAACGTGTTTCAAAATTCCGGAGTCCGTCGCCAATAGCCCTCGTGTTGCTTGTTAGTGTAATGTTAATAAGCAGTCACTCGCCAAATCGTAAAAATATACTTCCTTGCTCAAGTGTTAGAATCATGTATAGATTATAGATTTGTATGTTGCGATTTTTCTCAAGATTTTTGACGATTCTCAAAAGTTAATTTTTCGAAACTTTTTACATGATCATTCTATTAGGATTTATTAGACATAGTATGTAACTGGCTTTTTGTTTTCGGTTGTGTTTCTTTTTCTTTTTTATCTTTTTGCATGTCAAAGAAATATTCAGTAAACAAATCATATAACTGTAGTTTTCATATATAATTTCATTTTTTTTTAAAGGAAAATATGGGCATTATTTCATTTAAACGCACTGTATATCTTCGGTATTGAATTTAAAAAAATGATCACTGTTAAATTTTTAAAGAAACTTAACGGAGAGATTATTTTATAATACAACCCTAACTCTGAAGCTCCTTATATATGATTTTTACAATGTTTAATGCTTTTTAAATCACTATAATAATAAATAATTAACATTTTACTCTAATTTAACTCCAATTCGTCTTTGGGGGACATATATTTTAAATTCTGAAGCAATTGTTTCTACAATTTAAATTAAATTTCGTTAAATTTTTAAGGTGATGCAGATTTATGGCTTTGCTATCAGTTCTTACATAACTATCTAGTATATAATAGTCGAGCAAGTAATATGTATGTATGATAATTCGTACTCTTTTAAAGCATTTGCGAAATTTTATTTTTCCCAATCAAAATCTAGGGCAAGGATTGATTTTTGAACATTTCAGTCTTATTATGATCTTAAGCTTTAAAACACACGCATATTGATGAAATCGTAATCTTTTCAACTCGAGTTTGTATTTTAGATATATTTGTCGAACATTTTAAGCTTTTGAAGGTGACTTTTAATTAAATCCCTGTTTCAATAATCGAAACATTTTTTTCCCTTTTCCTTTTCTTAGTAGTAACTGTTTCCACCTGTATAAAGTATGATAAGAATTCAAGAACATTCCGATCCACATAAAAAATTATATTGGACTAGCAATATATTTCTCTTCATAAATAATTTTTAATTGCTTATTATCAGTTCATTATACAGAGAAAAACATGTTATCACTTTAAAACTGTGTTCACTTTTTTTTATTATTATTTTCTCGAATTCTCGGCTTAACAAAACAATTAAATCCATAATCTAGAACGAATTTAACGACACAGTTTTATAAATGACTTATTTAATAGATGATGCCGAAGTACATTACGCGCACAGATTTGCCGTCAACATTTTGCCGATCATTTTTAGCTGTCTAAAAACAATTTAAATTTAATTGCATCTTAAATATGAGCAGTATATATGTTTTAAAATTATCCGGAAACATTTAAGTTATATTCATTTAGTTTTTAATCAAATGTTATTTCAGATATTAAAACAAAATTGCAATCCAATATTTAAAGTTTTAAACATAGATCTGAATAGAATTTCCCTGTATATAATCCAATACACTTGAAATCTCTTTAATATAACTTCTTAATGCGATTATATTTTGCGACGCTTAATGATTTATAAATCATTAGATAAATTTTGAAGATAATTATGATTTCTTTTTAAATACAAGAACGGTGTCTTATCTACACCTGGAACTGTTTTGTGTTTTACAGATTACAATGATTGCATTACTTCACGGTATCTAAGAATCAAATTTCATTTTAATCAATGTCATTTAGAATTATCTCAAAAAGCTTGATAATCAACCGTTCAAATGACAAGAGTTTATTGGAAATATTTCTTTGAATTGAGGAAATTTACTTTTCCTTGTAATAACTACAGAGGAAATTTTCATTAACATAAAATATTCTATCTATTCATTATCTTTAGTTATCATATTGATTTCGGAATATATCTGGGTTAGAAAATTCTAAACATTCACACACACATCTCCGGAAAATTTGATAAATTATCGGACTCAATATCAAGGGAATTACGTAAACATTTTTAAACAGAAATTAATACTTCCTTTTCAGCTATATGATTGGAGAAAGTCATCTGTGAGGTTCCTAAATAATAATTGAAAATTGAATTACATTTGAAAATGTGTTTATTTATCAGTCGTAAGGCTTCAATCACAGATTCTTGCAGAACATTGGAACAAGAAATGTAATAATTACTAGAAAACTGGAACGGAAAAACTGCAGGCAAAATTTAAACTTCTCATTGATCTTACTTAAAGAATATTGTACCAGCATTTGCAAATTTCATCCCATTTAAGCGTTAAATGTACGTTATCCAACTTTATTACCTTATTTTAAAACTGCAAGCGAGACTATAAAACATTATAAAGAAACCAAACATCTTAGTATAAGGTATAGAAGCACTAGTAGTAAAATCTAAACTTCTCATTTCCTTAAATTTATACATTCGATATACGATTCGGCAATCTGCACACTGAACCATGAGTTAAGCAACAGTAACAACGTGGCTCAAGACACTAAGCATCTTAAAAGGTGGTATTTAACAGTGGCATACACTGACTATATTCATGGGAGGGGTTACATTTAAAAAACGTAGCCGAAAACAACGAGACGTAATTTTTATGCTAAAAATTAAAAATCTGTTGGTCCATTGCAGGGGTTTGAACCCACCAAACACTACGTCTCTGGTACTGAAGACTAGTGGTATCATCTAATAACAGTGGCGTACAAAGACCTCTCTCGGGGGAGGGGGAGCAGGGGGCCTACATTCTAAAAAACCCTCAGGCGAAAGTGACGAGGGGTAATCTCTACGGTAAAAATTCAAGATTTGTTAGCCTATGGAGGGGGGTGTTGAACCCCAATCCCTCTTCTGTACGCCACTGTCTAATACCAGTATTATGTAAATTAAGGTTGTATCATACCTATAGATTTCACCCAATTTAAACATTCTGTGTACGTTAGCAAAATGCTCATTTAAAAATATAATCAAAAGAAACAAGAGCGCCTCAGAAAGAAATCAGCCATCGTCGAAAGTAGTACGGAAACACCTAAACTTTCCCTCGCCTCGGGATCGATGGCTACTTTTCCTTCTTATTAAGGTTGATAAACAGGGCGCCTTAATTTATTTACTTAATAAATATTCAGCAGGTTTCGCGCTATCTTCCGCGCGACACTGCGCCTATAATGAGAGTAGGTGTTATTAAGCTTCGCTCCTTTGATCCCCTATGACAGCAATTAAAGCAAATATTATGAACTGCTTTTTTTACGCCCTTAACACTTTTCCCGTACTACAGCCAGTAATTGCAGGCGCCGTGCTCTAAAGACTGTACTGGGGTTCATGAAATTTGTGTACATTAATTGGCCCGATAAATTATTCCGAACACCACTCACCGCACCTCCCTGAATGCTAAAAAGCCGGACTTAATTTTGCCGGACCGCTTGCTTGCTTTTTCGTTAATCGTTACCGCTATTAGGAGTCATTAAAGTCTTGTATTCTTTTGCCGGGGTTGTATTGTCAGGGCTCGGAATCGATAACCATGTGTTTACTTCTGTCGGGTTTTTTACTATAAAAAGGAATATTATTAAGCTTTATTATTTCTTTGTTTAACGTGTTTAGTTGCGATGTGCGGAGTTAGTGGTAAATATTATTAAATCATTAATTGATTTGTGGTTATTCCTGGTTAACATAGTCGATTGCTATTAGAATAGAATCTTGTTTAAATTAATATTATGAGCCAGTGAGCGTTTATTAGTGTCGCACTCTAAAGCAGCACGAAGGCTATTGGCAATGGACCTCGTAATTTTGAACCACGGTCTAATGACAAGGTTGACACCTCTCCTAGTTTCTACAGCTCACCAATTTGACGACTTTGTGTATATCACCCACTCTACACAGCGGGTCCTCGGTGGCATCAGGACGAGATAACGTGGGTCATGAGTTCGTGAGTGGGACCACTAGGCTACCGCATTCACTAAGATATGCAGCGTGGTTAATTCGTAAGTCAGAATGTTCGCTAACTGCAAATAATAATAATAATTAATTTTAATGTTAATTTTTTTAAACGTTCAAAATATTATATTAAGTTTGTTAACTCTTATTGCACTCGGCCGTGGTAACCTAGTGGTCATGGTCACGAACTTGTGGCCACCGTGTTATGAGTTCGAACCCTAGTGCTACTGAAGACCCACCTTGTAGATAGATGACTTTATGCATGTTGAATCTGTCGTCGCTCAAAATTGGCGAGGTGTAGAAATTTGGAGAGGGAGACCAGCTCATGTGTCTGGTGGTACTTTATAGTGTGATGTTAATATTTACTTACTCAACTTTTTTTTGCACTAGAAAATTCAATTCTGCTTCGATATCCCTTATTATCAGGTCAATCAATCAGATTCCTTCCTTCCTCAGTGGCTCGACAGCCCAGGGTGGCCTTGGCATTCTCAAGAAGCCTTTTCCACGCTTGTCTTGTTGCTGTTAGTGTTCTCCAATTTTTAGTTCTCAAAACTAGGAGGCCTTTTTCTAGGCTATCAATCCATCGCATATATGGCGTGCCTTTTCTCCGTGTGCCGTGTGATTGGGTATTGAAGTTTATTCTAACTCTAACAAGATTTTTAATGTTAATATGTGTTTATGATGATAAAAATGTTAACAAAAATTGTATTAAGTATGTTAATTCTTATTAATGTATGAAAAATTAATTGCTACTTCAGTTTTCTTTATTTTCTGGTTATTCTTGATTAAATCATAATAATGATTTTTTAACATTTTCGTAGATTGCCTGAAGATTTATCACATTTATTTTGTTTGTAAAAAATTTTGTATAGCGCGTACTAATTTTTTTTTTTTCGTGTTTTAAAATCGAACCAACGTTTAGATTCAGATGCAATAGTCAAAAACCGAGTTTATTATGAACTGGGGTTCGTTATGTTACTGCGTATTTTCGTTTGACAAATATTTTCTTACATTTAAAATATTTCACCACTTGGGAATAACCAATCAAAAATGTTTTTTCCAATCATGTGATTTCATGGCGATAAAAAATCAAACTGATACATTAGTTACTGCAACTGGTGATTCAGCTCGCGTTCATATTCTCGGCAACCTATTACATACTTCTCTGCAATTTCTTTTATGTCGTAAGTTATTTGAAGACGGTGAAAGATCGTTATATATATAAATAATTGTCATTTATACATCATTTGTCACTGTGGAAAACAAAATAGTCAACTGTTTTTCTGAAATTGATGATGAGTGTATTATTGACAGCACCATCTGCGTGCATTATAGAGTATGTTACTCCATGTGATTAAACGGTTAATGGAAGATTTCAATGGGTTATTATGCATAGAATTTCTAAGGAGACAGATAATAAAATAATAATTACAAAAATATACATGAAGAAATTTAAAAAAAAATTAGATTAAACCAAACACTTATTTTTCTAAGTTTTAATAACGCCCCGTATGTTTAAAAAAAAAGACAATGAGTCATGGGAAAGTTTTACATTTATCATTTTTTAAAATTAATGTAGTGGTATAGTTACTCAAGTGCCTATTTGCAACAGATCTTTTAATTTTGAAGTAGGGTCAAGTGACAGGAACAACATGCGAGTTCGAACCTTGTTCTCCTTTCCACCCCACGTCGTGTGAGACGTAGCATCATTATTTTACATGATTTTCAAGTATGCAATCTTCAGGCATTCATGAGGCGTTGTCATGTCGTAGATTTTAATCCTAGTATCATAAGACATTAGTCGCGTGGAAGCTCTGATGCACGTTAAATCTACTGAGGTTCCAAGTCCTGATGTTAGCGTTAACTAGGAAGTTTGGAGAGTGGATACCAGCTTAGATTCTGCTCTTGTCACTTGACTATGGTTGAGGATTACAAAATATGCCGTCAATCGCCTTTGTGTAGCTTCAGAACGCGCGCAATGAAAATGAAATCAAAATCGCTATCCATGGGCTTTAACTTATGGCTATCTTCGGCTAATGTTAAAGAATAGGAGCCAAATTTGGAATATTTTTTCAGATATAAAAGTACTCAAATATTAATATTATATTCTGGCTACACTATCCCGCAGAGAATCATTTATTTTATCATGCTACTCATTTTTATCCGAGTTGACACATTTTTTCTGTTATAAAATTTGTTTTGCATTCTTTTTCCTAAACCGTAATGTTAAAAGAGCTATCCCTTCACATGTTAAAAGGAAAAACTAATTATTTATGAAATATTTTGAAATTTTAAAAACACTGTATTATAAACAAATGCATGAGTTAAAATGTCACAAATTTTTGTAAAAATTGAGGCATTTTTTCTGTCCGAAAATGTGCTCCGCGTCAAGTTTACGCTCTCGTACAAATGGCGAAAACAGCCTTATATGAATAAGAAAATTCTTTCGTTAGTGTAAATCTGAATGCACCACACACTAATGTAATAACTGTCCTCGTAACTCCGAATGATACATTACAATCAAATGACGAAAGTAAAAATCTTCTTTCTAACTCAAATTTTTACTGATATGTATTCTGAGAAATATACATGCGAGAATTTAAGTAATAAGTATATGTTTGTGTACCTAATTTCCATGCTTCAAATTAAGGAATTGATAATTTGTCTAATTTAACGTGCTAGTTATTATTGCTTACGTCAATTCCTTGTAAAAGGGTGTTTCGAGCTTTTGATCCGACTACAGGGAAATGATTGCCCCATATTTTGTAATTATATTTTTGAGTAATAAATGAGCAAGCAACCTTTCTGCAATCGTTTTCACTTAGGAAATCTGCATCTTCATTTTCGGAAACACAGTGCTTAATTTTTTTAAATATGAATTATTTTATATATATATGATGAAAAATTAAAATTCAATTTTAAGATTCTACTATATTTAAACGCAATGCTGCCATAAATATAAAGGAATATATAATTAATAATAATAATATTTATATACTAAATAATTATAATTCTCAATAAACAAAACACACACAAAAAAATAGAAGTACAACCAGACTGTATAGAATAAGTTAGCTGCACACTAATACAATAGCAAACTCTTAGCCTTAAGAACTAAGGCTGCAGATTTAAACACAGTTTTCAAGTCAGCCAACCTTCACCTGTAATTTGCCTTAACTACTGGGCTGTAGGGAAGGGAAATATGGGTATGAATAAGTCACTATTATTAAAAAATTTAATTCAATATGTTAATGCTAATATTGAGTAAAATTGTAACAAGGCAAAATATAACTAAATCTGCTTGCTTAATACAGGAAAATTAAGTATGTAATGTTATTAAAACTTTTAATTACACCCACACACATTGCCATTTTAACCTCCCACCAACCCAAGCATTTGTTTTTGAAACCTAACGATCACGTGTGCGATCAATTTCGATCAACTCCCGATCAATTCTTACCCCCCCCCTCCCCCCTCCCTCCTTAAGAAAAGCAAAATAAACATTCAGAGTTAAAAGATCACATTCCTAATTTCATCCTCTTATCCCTTTTGCTTATTCTAAAACATCATTCCATCTCTACCCCCTCCCTTGTAACTCCCCCGTTTCATCAAATGAGGGGAACCTAGTGTTATGTGTATATATAACTTTTTTTTTCCCTTTCTCATTTTTAACATGGTATTTCCGCTTGGGGCAGTTTTTACTCTCCATCAGAACAAATCTTTTAAAATAGAAAGAAATAGGGAAGAAGTTAAAAACAAATGCCGAGAAAAAAAAAAAATGGAAAAGGAGAAGAAATATATCGTGTATCTGAATTTAATCAAATTGCTCTTCTTGAATCATCTATTAGAAAAAGGGGGAGGAGTAGAGAGGGAGATAATAAGAAGAAGAGTCTTCACAATATTTATTTGGTTGTTTTTGTAAAAAGGGAAGTGGCAGCAGTCGTCCCATGTACGATCAAATTCTTTTCTCTCTGTTGTCTTTTTTTAACATTAAAAAAAGAGGATTCCTAATTTGTTATCTTAAATCAATTTTTTTTGTTCCCGATTACAAAATGGAATGTGATTATGATGAATAGAACGTATTTCTCTTAAAAATCAGACGATTTTTTTTCCGGGCATTTGTTTCAAATGAAAGCCCGTTGAAAATTTAATTTCTCTCATCGAATTTTATAATGCAAACAAATTAAATATCTAAACGACGGTGGATGATTATTTTGATTTCGAATTATCCCCATCTTGACGTCCCCGCGAAGGATTTTTAAATACTACTTCCCTTTTCCTAATTGCAAACTTAAGCATAATTGTTCGAATGTCTTTCCTCTTTTATCGTATAATTTTTCGAATTTATACGCGTTATCGAATTATGTCCAACTCAAGACTAGTTTGTTCTAAAAATTACTCGTATTTGAAGTGCACTTTCCTTATCTCTTGCTTTTAGAAGCATTTCCTACGAGTATAGATTCTTCGCTTCTAATTTCTTGTAATTATTCTGAGCAAAGGTACTCTTGGAAACATTTGCTGTTATTAAGTTAGAATTCTTCTTGACTCATTTAACTTAGTGTATTATTATTTCGATTTTCGAGGTTGGGTACATAAATAAATATTTGAATGAGCTTATTTAAAACTCTTAAAATTAGTCCTTGAAAGAAATTTAGATAGGGTTTATTAAGTTAATATTCTGCGTTAATGTCAGCATGTTACAAGAAATGTCATGAGAACATTATTGTTTAATATTAAATTTTTTTGTATTTTTGTGAAAATTGTTGTCATGAGGCTTAAATATTGATTTATTTCTTTGAATCATTCGTTAAAAGACATTTTATAGGTAAAAAATAACTGAAAGATGTTTTATATTTCCCTAAAATTTCTGTTATTTCTTAATGCAATCTTTTAAATTAGAGTTTATCATAAAATAGGTTATGACTATCTAAAATTAAAATAATAATAGCTTCATAAAAGTTTTAAACAAAAATTGTTCTTTTTTTCAGTATTGCATATCGGTATTACAGTTATATTCTTTTTTCTGAATTGTAGAAATAAATGTTTGAGCAAGAGCAAGGCATAAAAGAACTGGAATCTTTAGACCCAGTTCAATCAGAGATTGGATGACAGTTGGGAATTTGATAGAAGGCTCAGATTAAAAAGATTTAAAATTTTTAGAAAATATAGATTCTAATGAAGAGTGTATTTTCCAAAAAAAAAAAAAAATTATAAGCAGGCTACGAAGAAATTTTGCGGGGAAAAAAAAATCTTTGAACTGGCAAATTACTTTGTTAGATTTGAGGAAACCTTCTGCATCAAAATAACTTTAATTTCGATTTAGCATTTGTGTTATCTAAGAATTCATTAAGCATTTTTTTCTGAGTTATTATTTTCTTTCGTCTCTGGCACCAATTAGAAATAATTTACATGTATTTAAGCAAAATTTATCACGACTTACGCGTTTGTCACTCAGTCCCACCTATCACTAAGTTTTCAGGGTATAACTATAGTGATAATACAAAGTCAATTAAACCAATATTGTACATATTATACTGGTGATATTAACCTTATTGTCATTTCAGTCAGCATAATCTTCACTATTTGGCGACATTCTAATAATTATTTATTCATTTCTCTTTGGCGCTGTTTTTATGATGTTTGCCCCTCAGGTGAATGTCTTTGGCGTAACGGGCATTGAAAAAAAAAATCTTTATTTCTGTTTGTTGAGTTAGAACATCTTCGCACTAAAAACGCGCGTTTCATTTTGCTTGGCGTCGATTTATGGCTCGTTTTACGATCTTTGTCGTGCTTTTAACTTATGCAAATGCCTGGGTTTTCTGCCTCTGTGCCTATTATTGAATGAACTGAACCGCTGTGTTTGACCGCCAAATGTACAAAGAACATAAAACCGTGCAGGTTAAATAGATGAGGTCTGTCTTTAGTTTTTGTCATTCGGTCAGACATTTTCTTGAATTATTTAGTAGTGAAATCTATTTAAAATCAAATTTTGTGGTGACTGATGAGTTTTAATGGTTGAATGACCATTGTAAATGATCTTATGTAATAAGTACATTTTGTCTTCCGTTGAAGATTAAGTGAATATGGATATATAATTCATTTAGTACTATATTTTCTCTAATAAATTGTATTGTGGCCGCGGTAGCCTAGTGGGTATTGCTACGAATTCGTGACCAGTGTATTATGAATTCGAATCTAAATGCCACTAAAGACCCGCCGTGTACAGGGGCTAATGCTCGTTAAATCTGTCGGGACTCAAATCTCTCTTGTTGGCTTGGGGTGGTCGTTAGAGCGGGGGTGTACTAGCTAGCGTTGTCACTTGACACAGGTTCAAAACTACAAGGTCTGTCTTAAGCAGTTCTGTTGGGAAGAAGTATATTTATATATTTCAAATTTTTTAAACTTTATTAAACTTGATCTCGATTATAAATAAAAGAACTAAGAAGATTCTAAAATAATAAATATGAAGAATATCCCTATAAATATATTTTGTGGACTGTAAATGTTATTTACCTGTATATCGTATGTCTTGAATTAGTAGAAGGAAATTAAAAATTTAATAGTATCGAAACCAGCTATGAAAAGTTCAAATATGATACATACCTTAAATTTCCATTAATTGGTTAAGAAATAATGCACTTTTATAGTAGAAAGGGAAGATGATGTTTTAGGAAGGGAAATAAATACAGATGACAAAACGGATTTTTTTTAATGCTCTAACAACAATACAATTTTTTTAAAATTGTATTAATAAAAGGGGATCGTTGCTATACCTAAGAATTATTATTTTGAGCAAAACTAAACAATCCCTTCACATTTGCTTACATACTTAAAAAAAAATTAAAACCGAAATGTTTTCTTAATCGCCAATGAGTCATTTATGAAATCATTAAAAATATATGAACTTTACATCCATTAATTTTATTCCAGATTCGTAGCTAGATGTAGAATTATAAGAAAGGAAAAAGAAACATTTATCCGTTTCTTTTAGAATGAAAATCTCTATAATCATCCTCCATGTTAAGATTTCTGTACTCAGCGTCTAGAATTATTTTGAAGCCCAACTATCCTCCTTGCAGCACGTTTTATTGCGCCCTAGGCTGCACGTTCCTTTGTTCTGGTGAAGCGCGTCAAGCAAATCAGAGCCGTGGAAAGGAGAAGACAGGGAGACGACTGGCCGCTGTCCCTAACTTGATTAGCGCTGGGAAGGGACCGACCACATTATTGGATTAACCGTCATTAACACAGCCATGCTAAGCGGGGACTCCCTAATACGCTTTTATTCTCGCTCCCAGGATCTGTTTGGATAAAAGTGTTAGTTAAGGCCGTCCGAGGGTCGTTGTTTAGTGGGGTTCTTAATAAACATAGAGTGTGCGGTTTTTCTAATCTTACAGTTGTAGAAACAGATTGTTGTCGACAGGATTTGCGTCGGGTTGTACTTTGTTAGAGAATTACTTCTTTGTTTAAATGATTATAGTTCCTGGGAAAATGATATTTAGATGTAGCTATAATTTTGATGGCATTAATTAATTAATTTTATTTCAGCATCATAAAGTTGCAATTAATCTCGATTTCGTGAAGAAATTTTTTAAAAAAATACTGTTTTAAATTTTAGCATGAAAAAACTTAATAGAATTTAAACATGGAAAAAAAAAAAACTTATAAGGAATTTAGAATTTAAAATAATTATGTAAAATGTATTAGAATTTTTTCGGAATACGAAATTGCAGGTAGTTATAATCAAGATGTGAAATTAAGAATAGTGAAAATTCTGGTTTCAAAAATCAGAAATTACTTCAGAATTTCTGTAAGAATTGGAAGTAATTTGAATTTTAATCTTAAGAAATGCATAAGAAATTAGAAGAAAAATTATAATTAGAATTCTGATGTAAGAAATCGTAAATAATTGGAATTGTGTAATAAATTACGAGCAATTATATAAAGTTTTAGCTGTCTCATAAAAATAATAATCGATAGGTGTGTCAAAAACTAGAAATTTGTATTATAAAAAGAATTAAGATTAAAGAAAATCCAGAACATATTTAAAGCTGAACTATAAATAACTTGAATTCTGACTCTTGGAAGGATTATGAACTTTTCTTATTTGGAATACTATAAATAATTATAACCGAAAAATAAGAAATTTTGAGAAATTAGAAACTGTTAGATTTTGTAATAAAAACATGATATTAGCAGTGAGAGTTCTGAAGTAAAAATTTGACGTCCATTTTAGAAATGAAATGACAATAAAATTAAATAGCGATATGCTATGGTACAAAAATCATTATTAACTTACTCTATATATTGACAAACCTTTATTTTTCCATTTAATTTTAAATGCCTTATGAAATTTAAAATTAAAATTAATATTCCTTTGAATTAATTTTATATAAATTATAACCCTTAAACTAATTTTGAACAATTTTCCCTTTTGCAAGCTATATGAATTATTTTCTATTTGAAGCAAGTGAAATTTGACATAAATTTATCTATATAAATGTTTTGCAGCATTAAGTAAATTATATATTAATATTTTAGAAGAGATTTAATCATAAATCGCGCCAATTTGATTTCAAATACGTTAAGAGTTAAATTAATGAACACGTAAAACGTGTTACATTAACAAATCCTTATATCGGAGTGTTTGCTTTCATTAAAAATTTATGTTTCACCACTATAAAAATAACAGTTTAATTTTTTTAGGTGTATATTTTTCTGGTATTCAATTTAAAAATAGCACTTCAAATATTTTTTTTAATGAGATTTACTATGTCCAAATTTAGAACCGATTACGATCTCAACACTAGAATGACACCCCATTATCAAAGAATGTCATGTAATACTATTCAAAATTTCACATCATCACAGCATTTTTTAACGATATTAGATCTAGAGCGGGCTTACCTTCACGATGACCCCTCTATCAAAGCTGATCTTTCCCTTTTCGAAAGGGTCAGTCCATAAATAGTTCCATTGTTACCCTTGCCAACGAACAAAGGGTTGAGTGAATAGTATTCTTGGTGGTTAGTCATACTTACCTTACTAATTGTTTACAACGTAGCAGGAACTTTTTCCTTCTAATAATAGAATCGCAGACGATATGTTCGCCGGATACAGTGTCCGACGGAACATTAGACGAGGGTCTTTCCCCAGGGGCTCTGACAGGAGGGTAGTCCGAATGAAAGGTGGGGGGCCTTAATGAAATCCCTTTTGCCTAGACCCGATGGCGTTATTAACGCTAGGCCGAATGCCTTTTCCTTAATCAACATGCCGCTTAATTTCATTTCCATTCCTCTCTTTCGGATGCTCAGAGAACCCCATTTTCCACCCCACTGATTCGGAGGAGTAACCTTCTCTCAGAAAGATGTCTTCCAATTCGAATGGGAATTAGGATATTCGAATATTCCCATTTTAGTCTCGTCATCTATACCATTTTCATTTGTAATGAGATTTTTTTTTTTTGATGTTATAAATTATACTGATGCATTTGTCACTTGAAAGCAAAAATCTTGATTTTAATTTCAGTACTGTGGTTTTGAATTCAATTTTCATTTAATTTCCGATAAAATCAGTGGCGTACACATATCTCTCTTCTCAGGAAGGGGTCCATTCTTAAAAAGACGTAGGAAAGCACCGAGGGGTATTCTGTATGGTAAAAATTAAAAATTTCTTCGTCTATGGGAAGGGGAGCAGAACTCCAATGCCCTTTCTTAGAATTATTGTGTTTTTGTTGACCGAAAAGGGATCCTATTGATGGCAGTGGCGTACACAGACCTCTTATGGAGCGGGGGAGGAGTTACTGTCTGTAAAACTCACAGACGGAAGCGTCGAGGGATAATCGCCAGGGTAAAAATTAAAAATTTTTTGGTCTTGGGGAGGTTTGAATCCCCAACCCCACTTGTAAATGGAATTACTGATTTGAAGAAAGAATTCAACAATATTATTTGCAGAATTAAAAACTTGTTGAGTAACTTGCTTATTACATATATTATGAGGTGTGTCGCTTCTTCATTAAATATTATAGGGATGTAATAATTGTGCATTTGAATTTTTTTAATTTTTTTTTTTAACAATTCAATGAGAAATATCTGTAAATCGTTTTAAATTTGACGAGTTTTTCTAAAATTCTTTTTGCGAATTCGATTTCATAACTTTCATTTTTAACTTCGTCACATTTATCCATTTGTGAAAATATGAAATAATTACCTTTTTATTTTCGAGTAAGTAAAATTGGAAAAGATTCATTGCATTTTTATTTTATTTAAAGGAACACCAGAGTCTTATCGTTTTTTAAACTCGCTCTTTGACAGTGTATTTCTTACTCTATGCAGAGTGTTATTTTATTGTCATATAAGTACTTTTCTTTAAAAAATGCTATCATTTTTTCATAATAAAATATTCAGAACTTAAAATTATCATTCTAAACAGTGAATGAGAAATTCCCCCAAAAATTATCACACTACCAGCTTAAATTAACTCATTCCAACTCCAGTGCGATGGCAGATTCTTAAAAGAATGTTTTATCCGTACGAAATATAAAGCACTTCTTTTATAGTACAAATGCACTTCGTTTGTTAGTTATTTTACTCTCCTAACGATCCTAACATTTAATATATGCTTCTTTTTTCTAATTAGGGAAAAAAAAGGGAAGAAAGCGTCTAGTACCCTTTAGGTCGCATTAAAAACAATCGGTCACATTTCCGCTATTGGGGTTTAATGATTAAGAAAAAAAAAGCAGAAAAAGAAGAAGAATGTTAATGGAACGGACGCTGTTCACATTGCGACTGTGCTGTAGCACCGTCCATCTTTTATCGTGTGCTTGAAGTAACTCGCGATACTCTGCACCCTTCGTTTTCTGTCCTCACTAATGGGGTTTTCTTAATGCGCCTTACCCTCCTTTTTCTTATTCATTAACAGCCCCAAAGTGCTTCCCTTCTTGGGAGGGGTTGGAGAGCGGAGTGAGCGGGGGCAGCTCTCCTCTTAAAATAGATTTTCGAACCTCCTACGAGCGAGGGAGACGTTTCCGAAATGAAATGGACTTAAAACGGGTGACGTAGCTCCTGTCTTTAATTAATGAAAGAGGCTGTTTTTAATCGCTGAGTGACTGTTTTTTTTTATATACTTTTTCCCTTTTTTTCCCCCTCTGTCGGAGGGTAATGGGAAGTAAGACGATTGGGGAAAGGAAGAAGGGAAAAATGAGGGAAATTCTCTTTTAAAGTTACTTTAATTTAATAAAACAGCTTTTAGGATGTCGTCGGAAATAAAAAAATTTTTTTTTTAAAGGTAGTATGTTTCCTTTTTTTAAAATTTTTTGCTTTTTTTTTTTTTGTTTTAGGGTTTTTTTTATGTGTAGGGAATATATCATACTGAAGGGGTTTTTATAGAGGAGAGAAGTGATGGAAGAGGAATTTGTTCAACTTAAAACCCCGAAAGCAACGCCATTTCGTTTCTTTTAAGAATACGGATCGATAATTTGGGTTTTAGTTTCATTTCTGCAATTAAAGCGTCGGGAAATACGTTTTCTTTTGAACATGCATTATGCAACATTGATGCATTAGTTATGTCTTCTTAATTTTGATGAATTGAAAGATCTGTAAGAATACCTAAGTTATTTTTTTTTAGATCGTGGCTTTCCATTATCTGGATGTTGTTTCATTACATTGCAATTTGGAAAATTTCTTCTGAATGTTTAATTGGTTATTTTTCATTTTGTGTGTTTGGAAATCTTGAGTTTTAACTTCATTTACATAATTAAAAGAATCTTAAAGTAATTTTTTGTCTTCGATGTATGTGCATTATCTAGCAGTAATGCAATTCCTGTTTTTTCTTTTTTTAATTTGGCGAGTCGAATGATGTCGAAGTATTCTTTGAAACTGATTTAAATTTTTAAGTTTTATCTCTATTGTAGGAGTATGTATCTTTACATTTTTTTTAAAAAATTCGGTATATTTACATTTTTTTTTAGATTCGAATAGATGTGTTCAGTAGTGTACACAGACTTCTCTTATAGGGGGGGGGCATTCTAAAAACACGTTGATGGAGGCGCTAAGGTAAAAATACAGTAAAAATATCTCTATGGCAAAAAATAAAAATCTGTTTGTCTGTAGGGAAGGGGGTTGAATCTTCAAACCCCACCTTTTTGCACGCCCCTGAATGTGTTTATCTGTTGCTTAGTGCTATTTAAATTCTACTGAATTTTATTAATTTATTAAAAATGTTCGAATAATTCATTTTGATCTTAATCCGTTTAACTGGAAAACAATTTTATTACTTTGATATGCAAAAAATTCGTTACATTGTTTAAAAAAAACAAATGTTTTCTCTCTTTTATATAACGTATTTCGTATTGTTTATCATAGTTTAAATATATTTTTATCAAACAAATAATAAATATTCTTCGAAGGTTTCGAATGGATCAATTCCAAACGTACGTTATTATATAACCAATGTGTTCGAAAATAATTTTTTTACACGCACCGATGATAGCGAATTCCTCTCTTTAGCACGCTGCCGAAAACGTATATATATTGAAACAATTCGCAATTAGAAACCATTCGTGTACTGGAGGACTTTTCCACAATTGAAGAAGACAGGAGGAGACGTAATCCGTCGCATCTTTTTCCCCTATATAAACAAAATTAATTTCAACTCCAAACGCAGGCGTGAATCTCAAAAGCATTCATTGTGTTAAAGAAAAAATAGCAATGATATTTTCGTAATCGAAGCACGCACATTATTATACCTTGAAAAAACATCTGTGGAGACGAAAGCGAATGTTTCTCTGCATTCGCGCATCTCTCTCAAACACATAGAAATTGGCGAAATTAGACAGAGAAATGAAGATACCGGGAGGTGGGAGGGGACGGCAAGGGACTGCACGTGGCATTTCAGTCAAAATCTGAATGTGACAGGCTTTAGCAAGTGCACTTCCTATTGTCCCTTCATCAAATTGAAAAGCGCAGGACGACAACTAGATCCATTTTCTTGGATCGGTTTTCATCAACGCAGCAAGTTTCTTTTATTTTTATTTTATTTTATTTTTTTCGTTCTATTTCTTTTCGTGGTCCACCCCCCCCTGCAGTTTCTCTCAACTTTTCTCCTTAGTTCTTACCTCTCTCTCTCTCTTTTGAAAGAAAAAATGCTCTCAAGTGGAAAACTAGTAGAAACGCTGTAATTGAGAATACGAGTTTGAATTCTATACCTTAAGGTTGCAGTAGAGAACGAATCCGATCTCTATTTTTCTTCTTTTTTTATTTCACTTCGCTTCCTCCCCACCCTAATCCAGAACTTTCGCTTTTCCCGCTTTTAGAGAAGGGGGTGGGATGGGATGGATAATGCTTTGGGGTTTTATCACGCAAAGACGCGTTCCTTAGATGAGGTGTTCATGATTTTAGTGTAGTGTTACACGAGGCTTTACTTAAATCCACGATGGAGTCTATACAACCTTAAAAGCGGTTTTTAGAAAAGCTCTCAGTGTAAGTTTTCGTGAAGTTTATAACTTAAGCTTATCCTTGAGAACATTTTTCATCTCTCTGATGGTGTAAGAGCCGCCTTTTTAAGTTTATTTGTCAATCGATAGATTCTGCTAATTTCAAAATTAAGGAATGTATTCTTATGTGTTTGCGTTTTAGAATTAAATATCTGTTAGAATAATTGTAATTTAAAGAAAATAATAAAAATAAATCTTCGATGCCCTAGAAATTAGAACCATCCTCCACGTACTATCTCATACATAGTATTATTTGTGAAATAAATAACATATATTAATTTTATATCATTATCTCGATCACGTAGCGCACACAGGAATTTTTCAAGGGGTCCGGGGTCTAAAGTTCACTATTCTTGTATCATACTCCTTTTGATTTTGTCGATTTTCGGGAACAAAGCACAGAAAAAACTAATTATTGAATTCATATTTAACATTAATTAATAAAATTAATCACTAATAACAAATACCTAATTAAATTTTACATACTATATACTTAGAATTATAATCAATCGGAAAAAAATCGAGGGCTTTGGGGGGTCCGACCCCAGCTTTGTGCGCCACTGATCTCGATTGATTCTCGTGAATACTATATGAATCATTGACGTATATACAGAGGTGGGGTTTGGGGGTTGAAACCCATCGCTTAAGACTACTAGGTTTTTAACTTTTGACATGAAGTTTACGTTTTTTTTTTTTTTTTGTACAAAGAGTTTAACAAATCCGACTAACAATAAAATTACTTTAATTCTCAAAAGCAAGAAATAATATTCATTCCAAAAGTTTTTTTTTGTATTTAAGTAGCTTATGTTTTTTTTTCTGTTGATTTGAAACCAATGGAGGAATCATTACACGAAAAGGGAAAAATTTATTATTTAAAAATAAACGTGAATTATTTGTCTAGTTTCACCCACAAAATACTTCAATTTGCATGTTAAATTGGTAAATTTTGTAAATGATTGATGGTAGTTTTAATGCGTTATTTTTAGATTTTACCTTTTTTTTTTTTTTAAACTGTTTTGTAACAATAATGCTTTCCAAATTTAAAATCTTTTCTCGCTGCATATTATCCTAATACAATATTTTAGACAATTGAAGTATGAAAGATTTACAGCTTTATATTTGTCAAATATGATAACTATGTTTCAGTAGTAGAAGAGATTTCGGATCTCATGTTGATTCTCTCTCCGGAAATTGTTAAAGAGGGTTCACTGACCCCCTATCTAAACTCCCACCCATTCCAGCACCCGTTTCAAGTTAGGAATGCTGATTAGGGAGGGAACAGCTGCAGAAAATGGAACCCTTGTTCTTTAGCTGATTAGCAAGTAAGAAGTCAAGAATACAATAAATACCGTTATGACATTTACCATGGTGTGTGATGGGCGCTTAAATTATCCTGCATAACGTTGACTTTTTCCTTATGGAGAAGTTTAAAAAAAATGGAGATTTTACTTATGTATGCTTTAGTTGTATTTCCCCCTACTTTTAAAAGTGAAAACATTTCTGTAATCTTGAGGCTTTTTCATTTACATTTTGAAATATGTTAGGACTATGACTCATGTGTTATATAAGCAGCGGTCGCCAAACTTTTTGACCTCGCGAACCAGTAAATTCATAATTTAAATCCCACGGACCACTAATAGGATTTTGTAAATGTTAAATGTATTTATAAAAAAACCTGTGATCTAAGAACGCAATCAATGCATCTTAAAACATAACTTAGTGATAAGTGAGTATATTCCACATTTTTCTGGGGACCAGCGAAATTTTCTCGAGGACCACTAGTGGTCGACGGACCACCACTTTGGCGACCTCTGTGATATAAGTATCTAAAATTTAAAAACAATATTACAAAGATGGAATTTTTTTGATTGTCTGATAAAACTACCTTTACGGAAACTAAAATTGTTTAAAATACCTCAAAGCTAATTGCTGTAATAATAATAATAATATATTTGATTTAAAAATAATTAGCAACATCTGTATTTTAAAATGCCATGAAAGAGAACAAGAGTAATTCTTAAATTACGAATCATGTTGTTCGTCCAATTATTCCCGAATTAAATTGCCTGTAACTATGTGTCAAAAATTACATAAACCCCTGATTTTAATCCTAGAAAGGAATAAATTGGTAATAAATTATGGAATGAGTGTTTCTTTACGTAACTTACAAACAGTCGGAACAAGAGGACTTTGAGCCTCCACAGACTTAGCATGCATCAGCCCCTCTACGTAACGGGTCTTCAGTGGCAGTAGGACTCGAACTCATGACACGTCAGCCACTAGTTCGTGACCATAACTATTTGGCTACCTCGGTCAATCAGTAAGAATCTTAATAGACACAAATAAATTAATTTTTGAGTTGATTTGAAAAATATTCACTCTTGTTTGTAAAAAAGAATTCGATATATTAAAGTTGAGATAAAATTTATGTAAGAATACTTTAAAACATATTTCTATTTGTCACGGTAAACAAACTTTTCATTTCAAGCTACAGAAAGTAAGTGATGAACAAAGAAATACTTCTCATTCTAATACTGAGGTAATAATTATTAGAGCGGGGGTTTGGAGGAATTATTGCAGCCATAAAGGCTCTAAGAGCGTAACTAATGTTCTAAACTCTGTTCTCTTCCCCCTCTTTCTCTAGCAAGCTAGTGAAACAAATTAGAGGTCTGTTTTCTTCGCGTCACGAGAGCTGGGGACCAATCTCTGCTCGCAGGCAAATAATAAAAACGTTCAACCCCCAAGGTTTCTTTTTTACCTTAGCTAGTACCTATACTGATGAACTGATGATAATCATTTTGACCAGAACTAAGCATAAAGATATACAACCCTGCTTTCAGAATTTATATGGCTAATTTAAAAGAAGATTCGCTGCCTTGTAAATTATCGGTAAATCTCAGAGAGTTAGGTTAAAAACCATTTACTTTTATACCCTCCATAATTCTCCTGGTACTTTTGTTTAATTAAAATGTTAACAGTCGCTAGAAAATGTCAATTCTAGGTTGGAATGTTTTATGGTTCTGTTCCCAATTGTGTTCTGCACCTGGCCATCCCTGCTATATTACTTGTTCTGCTGTGGTTTGTAGCATTGCATATTAAAAGGAACAGCCGGACATGAATCCTATTTAATGTCCTTCTTTTTGCCTAGGTGTCCCCTCTCCCATTAAACTTCTGTTATTAATAGTTAATGTCGATGCAGTGTCACGGAATGCTCAGGCGCATTGACATAAATAATTACCTACTCTTATTTCTGTCTCTCTTGCATTGCTACAATAATTTCTCTTCTGCTCACCTTTCCTCCTTCTCTCTCCCTGGTCTAGATTTTGCATTTTGTTAACAATGCATCTTGTCCGTCGCTTACTTCTTCAGTCATAGCTGGAAGAACTTTCAAAACGAATGCATTAAAAATGCAAATGTCAGTGATGGATCCCACAATCTTTATTTCGGCGTTGGGGACAGTAAATACGCGTATCATAAGTATAACCAAGGAAATATTACTATGAATAATGCATAGTTCTTTTCTCCCCTTAAGTTCTTTCGGGGGCTGAAAGTGTAGACCCTTAACCTTTAAATTGCTTTCGAGTGTGAAAATCGTATTCTTCGATTCCTCGTGTCTGCGATTTCGTGGTGTCAGTTTTGTTTTCGGTTCTTGATCTTCTCTCGGATTAGTTTAAATTGTTTCTCTGTTTCCTGTTCGCGTTACACTTTTCACGTACCTAAACTCTAAAATAGACTTTTCAATGTTAATACAAATTCGTATGTTTATAACACATGTTTTTATTTATCATTTTGCTTACTTAAAAATTTAGAAAAACGCATGCAAGCTCAGAGGGGTACATAAACTTCTTTTACGCCGAGGTGTGATCTTTATGATTTATTATAATTTTCAATATGTAAGAGGGGGTTGAACCCCCAAAACCCGTCCTTGTGTACGTAACTGCTTAACATCGTTTAATGTTTAAAGACGAAGATTGAAAAATTACGGACGTATTTCAACTGGGGAAAAAATGGCCTCGTGTTCACATAAATGAGTGTAAAATAGGTTAAAAGTGTTCATATATACATAAATTAGTGTAACTTTTATCCGTATACCAGCTTATCGTATCATATCTGTTGTTTTAAAATGCTAATATTTTTAATGAATAGTAAATTTTTAAATTTAACTTGTAAGACTGAATATCGAACGTAGTTTATATTGGTAAAAATGGATTGTCTTCAATTGAAATCTTTGATACAGAACTATAAGCTGTTTTCTAGAGCATTGGTCCCCAACCTCCGGGTTGTGAACTGATACCGGTCCGCGAATGGTACCGGGCCACTCAAGGAATGTTAAATTATTTCTATTTTATTTACTGTGGTGTATTTCTCTCGAGTTTGTGGGCCTTCCCATGAAAATCACTTTATATTTCATGTGGAATCACTTTATATTCATTTTTTGGTGTGAATGTATTTAATTCTGGAGGCATATTTAAATAACAATTAGATTAAAATTATTAAAACAAAACAATCTTAAAATATAAACAGTTTATGTACACCCTCAATGGACCGCAGTAAAATTATCAAACGTTGACCGATCCGCGGCAATAAGAACAGCACTGTTACAGAGGAAAGAGTTAAGTCGGTATAAAATATAATAATACTGGATTATTTCTTCTGTTACGAAAGATCTTTTTTTATTATCCATTACCACTGTGGAGACGACCTTAAATATGCGATTCTTTCCTTAAACATATAAAGTTAAAAATTAATTTACCATTAGAATAATGAAACATCAACTTATATAGGTGGAAAAGGTCAATTTGAATTAAAACGAGTGTGTGCCCTTTATATCTTAAGAAGTTATGATGAATTAAATGTCTTTTATGCTGTAACGTTTTTCTATCTTAAAAAGTTTTAGCGCGAGTTTCCCTAACGTTTAACGAAGATAGCCTTAATTTTTCACGAAAGTCAAGTTTTAAGTTGAGGGAAAATGGATGACAGCTTTCTTTCCCATTCTTGAAAATGGTGCTTAATCGATGACGAATGCGGGGGAAGGCGTTCTATTTTCTTTCTTCTGGCAATTTGCCTACGTACTTTTTAATTGATCCCTCGCCAATTATCATGCAGACTGGATAATTACGTAGATTAATTTTTGCGAGCATTCGTCGTCGGCAAAGGGCCTTCGTTGCTGGCCTTGGATGACCACTTGATTGATTGTGCAATTTATTTTCGTTGACATTGCCGCTGGAGGTGATAAATTTAATGGGATTGCATTTCGTGCAGTCTCCCCTGCCCTCTTCTATTGTGTAAATGTTCACTCTGTGTGTATGTGTGTGAGGAGGCACAAAATTTTTTTTTTTTTTCCTCCTTTTCCTGTTATTTTTTTTTCCCAGAGCCTCTGCGTAAATATTTGTGATTTATTTTTTCGTCTGATTCAGTAGTGTTTTCGAACGAACAGATATGGTATGTAGATCTAAAGTGTTAAAAGTCGCGCATCATGTCATTGTGCTCCAAATATCATTACTTTAAAAGGCAATTAGTTTTTTTTCTCTGTATTTTTTTCTTCGAAATTTGCATGAAAAAAAATATAGTGGGATAATATATATTTTATTAAACCATTACAGCGAATCAATGTGTATTTTTTCGTGGATCAATTATTCATTGAAAGGACAGAAGAATAACAGTTTAAAAGTTTGTTAATGTGTTCCAATCGGAACTACTTTTTGTATAACAAAATCAGTTTATAAATGAAATACAGTCCAATTTGTGCTTCATTTTCGAGCCCTTATATTCGATTACTATTATTTATGTCAGTGGCTATCTTCATTGCTGCAAAGTGCTATAAAAATGAGATAAATATGTGTAATGTAGACTTTTAACAATTAGAACCTACGCTTAATGTTTTTTAAAAACAAACCTGCAAATGAGCATGTTCTCTATTGAATTCAAAGCTGCCATTAGTCTTGCACTTGTTGTTCTACTCATGAAATTTGGATACAATTACAAATTTTATAATTTTGTAAAGATGCTCAAATATTAAGACTTTAAAATTAAAATAAAATCTTGTATGATACATGTACGTTTAAATCAAGATTATTTTGTATCTCTGTGTGCGCTATTATTGTTGGCAAATATACATTTTTTGAAAGAAAGTTTCTGTAAAAAGAAAAGTTGGCAACTGTGAAGCGCATGAACTGCTTGTCTAGGAACACTAGATCGCGTCGATCATGTGACTATGACATCATATGAATTTATGAATTGATTAGATGGAAACACGTGATTGCAGTTATCGACTATGACTTCACATAAATGAAGCACTTTAAAAACATTTTAAGATTGATGTATTAACTCACTATTTAAATTTAAAAAAGAATTCAAGTACGCAAAAAAATCCTATAAAATAAAAAACTGCCTTTTGAAGAATGGAAGGAAAAATTAATTATATTTAAAACCCTTTATTTGTATTAATTTTTCAAATTCTATACGATCATATGGCAAACACTCTTGCATGAATAAATCACGAGATTCGTCGCAATTTCACGTTTTCATTACAGCTGTTGTGAATGCATGATTTTCCCCCAGTCTCAATTTTCTTTCCCTGAATAAAATTACATTTTTTTAACGCTAATACTTACTCAGTGTTAATTTTATTCAAATGACTTATTCAGAGCAATTGCTTTTTCCCGAATCAGTTTCTCTTATCCCCAGATATTTATTTCTATTTCCCTTTAGACGCAAGAACAAAAGAAATTCTTAATTTTGTCGGGACACACGCACTGTGTATTATGCAATGCTTATGAAACTGTGTATCATTTTCCTTCTCTTTGGTTGTAAATACTCAATTAGATGTAGTAATGTTTCTGTTTTTCTTCTCCTTTCCTCATCTGTAAATTTTTTTTTTTAAAAAAAAATTCAGTATCTCTAATTAGTTTAAGAGATCCCTTCTAAAATCACAGTTTAAAATTTCGATTCATTTTATATTATGACCTGGTTTCATCAACTTGTGTACAGGCCTTGAACATTGAATAGAGGAGAAATTTTTTATCAACCTATATCAGTTCTGTTAATGTTCAATTATCAAAATTCTTAAGGTATGTCTGTCTTATTTTTTGTCCATTCATTTTTTGGTTCATAAGTACTCATTTTCTTTCATTCATTATTATAATTATAATTTTCCGCTATTAATCCCTAATTATTGTGAAAAGTCCAAATTAAAAAGGAGTCCCGTCATTCTATTCTGCAATTTCAACCTTCAGTTCGCGATTGGAAGAAATTTCTTCTGTAGGTTTTAATTTAACTGCGCATGTTTTTCTTTTTCTTTTACCCCGCTATTAACAATTACAAGAAACTGATTCTGCTTTTTTGTATGTTCTTTCTTTCCAACTCATTTCTTTTTGAATTTTTTTCATATTTTATCTTCATCAGCCCGGTATAACATTAGTTAATTTGCTTGTTTGTTAACTCGAATTAAATACGAATTTTTTTTTAAAAAAAATCTAATTGATAACTGTTCAAAACCATCGTTGCTGTCAAACTGTTGAAATTACTGAAATTATTTTCAACCCTCTAATGAAATTAGACGGCTATTGCAGATGATCATTTGAACTAAATATTTTGAATAAACAACTATCAAAACCAACAATTAACCCAGTTTCTAATGGGTTTTATGTTTATTTATTTATTATTTCAAATTATTTTATCCTGAATCTTGGCAGAAAGCTGTCTGCAAAGTTATTTAAAATACCTCAAATTCATTGTGGTCGAATTCGTGCCGTTTTACCATTGTCCGTATTTTGGAATTACTTTGTAGGGCCAATAAGGAAAAGGTAGATTGGTAACTTTAAAAGTTATTCCAACAGATTTAATTTGGTTCCGTCATCTTCCTACGACTGTAGTGTTGGTGGCGTGGAAAATGTTGAACATGTGCTCCTTCTATGCTCTGAGTTAGTCAGTGAATGAGTGAGTGAGTGAATATTAACGTCGCACTATTCAGCTACACGAGGGCTTTTTGGCGACGGACCACGTAATTTTGAACCATGGTCAAGTGACGTGGACGACACCTGAGCTGGCACCCCCTCTCCTAACTACCACACCACACCAACGGGAGGACGTTTCAGCTCTCGACAGATTTAACGTGCATCGCTGCCCTACACGGCGGGTCTTTAGTGGTACAGGGCTCGAACTCATGACATGCCTGCCATGATCCGATACCTTAACCACTGGGCTACCGCAGCCCGTTAGTCAGTGAAAGAAAGATCCTAAGAATGGCACTTACAGGTTTTTATATAAATTTGTCTCCAGATCTTTTTCCAACTTATATTCACCAGAAGTGTTTTTGACCACTTTTGTAAATTCATTGTAAATATTTGTAATCCTTCATAACTTTAAAATTTTCTTCTTTTTTCTACTCCTTTTGTAATGTGTTTCGTACTTTTGTAAGCTCGTGCTATACTTTGTGGTATACGAGGAATTGTAAAAGTTTTCAGTTTATAAAATAAAATAAATGGGATAAGGTTTCTGAAAGTAATTCCTCTGAATAAGCAATTAAAAAAATGTCTCTCCTAAGTTTCGAACTCAATTCCCATTTTCTTTTAATTAATTACTTATTTTACCACACGTCTTAGCTAGATCCACCTCTGCAAAGTTTAGTTAAAATACTCTACTTTTAGTTTAGTGTGACCGCAACCGTGTTCGCTGTTCCGGCGTTGCCAAAATCTTGCTTAAAAATTCCTCTAAATTATTTGGCGCGTTAATGTGAGGAAGAACAAGGTTCTGGGAAGCACGTTCTCCAGTTATTGCCGAACGGTAATAGCTTTTAACCGATTTTCCTTGCCTTCACTTTTGCCATCGAAGCCGCCACAGAGAATGCTGCCATCGATTGAGTCATAACTGCTTTTTTTTTCCTTTCTTCATTCTTTTTCTTCTTTTCTTTTTTTGGCTTCTTCGGTTTTCTTTATTCGCTGATTTTTCTTTTGTTCCAGATTAGCTGCGCCTAGTTCTTTCATTCTCTCTTTCTTGCCAGTTACTTGTGTACACTAATCGACGAGTGAATATTTTTGAATTTAAGTTCAAATCGTCCAAAAATATCGAAAATTTAAACGTAAAGATTTTTTTTTAAAAGCATGTGTGTAGTTTTCTTGTAAGATTTTTCACACAAAGACTTCTTATCCTATTTTTCTTTTTTTTCTCCCTCTAGCGTGGATTTGTTTTCAAAATATGCCTTTCACAACAGTGTTATTACTGGGGTTACTTTTTGATGAAAACGGTTTGTTTTTGCTTGAATTAAAATCGAATTCTTTCTGAATTTCATTTCTGTTTTTCATATCGACTTTATTTTAATCTGCTGTACAACACCAGTGAGAACATGATCGTTAATATGTTACACTGAGTTTAACTCAGACTGGATTGCTATGCATTTAAATTTATTACATTCCATTTTAAATTCAAATTTTTTAACATCATCACAACAAAATTTCGAAGACTAAAAGTTTTAATAACGTTTCACAAATAAACATATCCAACATATTTCAACTGCCTGATTAAATGAAAGTTCGATTTTTTCCCTCCTAAAATACTTGTTTTCGAAATTTTACTTCATTAGGATTTGCATTTTGATAAGCATGTCCATCATACTCTTATCTTATGTTCGTCACACTTTTCTAGCTCTATATACAAATATAAAGTACTAAAAGTTTTATCAATGAAAAATAAGAACTAAACCAGAAAAACATTGTTTTTCACACTGAAAAATGCACCAATATTAGTTAGTACCGTATTTTAGTTTCTCTAATATAGAGGTGTTATATTTTAATATAAATTGTTAGGTTTGTTTCAGTCAATAATTTTTTCTCGTAGCAATAGGTATTTTATTCAGTCTATAATATTTTATATATATTATATTTGAAAGTGAGAAAACGCACATAAATACATTTTTTGTGTAGAACTTTTTTTACTTTGGGTTCCGTTTTATTATCATGTAAAGAAAGCAACTATTATAAAGAATATAAATTTAAAAAACTCATAGATTTTTTTTCGGCCAGTATTTGTTACTTATGTAAACGTTTTATTGATTTTTTTTAAAAAAATAATCTTATCAGTTAGTTTTTTGGGGATTATATCTCCTTCATCTTTTCAATATTAACTTCTTTGCTTAATTCCTTACCAAATACAAGTATAGCTCTGTAGACGATGACGAGTTACTTTTTACTTATTCCCATTTGAATTTATTAGGATTTGAATTTAGGAAATGGCAACATCATAGCTTATTTAATATTCTTTTGAGATATCCATAGAGAAACTGAAGTAATAATTTTTTCCCTCTTTTAAAATCTTCTCATTGCAAAGCTCCACTACTAAGATGTCACAAAAATATTTTTTTTTATAAAAATAATCCTCCAACACCGCAGATATTTAAGAGTTTTTAAAATTTTACGTTTATATATATATTTTTTTTCCATAAGCTCTTAAGGAAAAACATTAGAATAGATTAGTGCATTTTAAACGAATGATGTTGCAGCTATCGTTTTGCATTTTACTTCCCATTTCACTCGCGCTCTGGTGATTAATTCTTTCTTCAACTTCTCATTTTTAAAACCCCAGTTGTAAATAACAAAACGCTCTGGCTTTATAATCGTAATACTCTCGTTCTCATAAGCCTCTTAAAATTTCCTCTTGTCAGAAGGGGAAAAAAAGTTTACAGTTATCAATGTACATCGGGTGTGATGTCTTAAAACAAAAAGACGCGTATAAAAATATGCCAAGACTTAAGCTCGACTTTTTAATTTTTATTTTTATATTATGTGTAAAAAAAATCCCCCCCCCCCTTCTTATTTGTGAGCTTTTTATTTATCTTGATATCGAGAATGAAGGCCGGATTAATAAACCTTTTCTCTTTTTGATGTTTTGTTATTTCCTTCTGCATTTTCATTTTGAAGACTGAAATCAAAGAGTTGCTTATCACTTATGCATGCACATTTTCCCCTTGCCTGCCGAGTATAAATCCGGGATAAGTTTCAAAAAAGAAATGTGCTGCTTAGTTCTGTAGTGCTTCGTAACGAAGACCTTTGGGATTTTTATGTAATGATCTTTTCTGTTTGTCGCATTGTCATTGTTATAGGAATCATTTTCTCTTGGGGGTTCTCTTTTTTCTTTGTATATTTTCCTTCACCCTTATACCTTGTGTGTTTTTTGTTTTTCTCTGTAAAATTTCACGCTGAATGTTGGTGTTGTTTAACTAGTCATTTTTCCTTGAAAGTAGTTATATTTCACTTGTATGTACGATTGTATTTAATTAGTATGGTTTTAATTCTTAAAGGAAACTACCGTAATTTGATAAAAAGGCCATTTTGAGTATGGGGATTTGGATAATCCTTACAAATGATTTTAGGAATTTTAATTGTTTTTTTCCCCACCATTGAACTTTTTATTTTTAATTTTCTTTGTTATTCTTGTAAGAATTGTTATATTTTGCATGTCATTTTTATAGGAATCATTTTCTCTTTGAGGGAGGCGATTTCTTTATTTTTTTTCTTTTTATATATTACTTCATCCTTACACCTTGTGTGTTTTTATATTTTTCTGTTAAAATTTCATGCTGAACGGTGGTGTTGTCTAACTAGTCATTTTTCCTAAGAAATAAAATCAGATTTCTCTCTTTTTTTTAACTATTATAGTTAATACCGGTTTTAATTCACAAAGGAAACTTCTTAACAAAATGGGATTTTGAGTATGAGAATATACATAATCTAAGCAAATGACTTGATGAAGTTAAATTCCGTACTTTTTCGCTAATAAACTTTTTATTTTGAATTTTCTTTTAAAAAATTTACATTTTCGAGATATTTACTAAAGATTCTAATACTTTCTGGAGCACTATTTTTTTTTTTTTTTAATGTGGAATCCATTTTTAATGCTTACTATAATACAAAGACTGTTTATATTTATGGAAATAAATTAAATTCTCCTGCTCTTTTGGATGTATTGCTTCAAATTAATTACGAATTTTAAATTAAACCAAATTATACATACCAATAAGTGATATATTACGAGAAAGTAATTTTCCATTTCATTATTTTTGTGGTTAAGCACAAGATTAATCAAAATCAACATCAATTATATGTTGTCAAACTCGATTTTCCTAGAAGAAAAGCAATTTTACTCGGTGTGTGTTTTTCCCTTCAAAATTATATAGTCAATTTCACGAGAGAAAAACCTAATCTAAGTTTAATCAAATCCGAATGAAATCAATTCCAACTTATATGAACAATTGCTGTCTATTATTCAACACGAGCACCATTAAACTTACTTGGTTATTAAACAAAGTTTTCTGCCTTCTTTGTTTTAAAATGGCCCATTTTTCGTTTTATTCTGTGACCACTAACTATCGTTTTGAATTCTCATCAATTAATCTCAAGCGATATTTCGACCTCAGATGCATTAAGAGGGGTGCAGATATGATTTGGTGGAAATTATCGTTATCATCCATCACAACAGAAATAACACCATTATTATTTGCCATTATGGTTTTACCAGAGGTACGACACGATTTGGAGCAAAAGTTCAGAGTTGATAATCTAGTCCTTCACAATTGGATTGATTAATGTTTGAAATCAGGTACGGTTTTTGAAGAAGGGGAAGCGTTTTCCTAAGCGATTGATATCCTTCCACAGTTTTTCAATTTATTCGGATGAATTTTAACATTTGCTCTGAAGGAAAGCAAAGCTTAAAACTCGTAGTAGGCATTCATTACGAAAAGGAAGATGATGTTTGTAAATGAAATATAATTGAAGGTCGTTGTATTTAATGCTTACGTCACTTTTTTTTTTCAACAAAAGAGCTGCAAGATATTAATTAATTGAGTATTTAATTAATTCTCTCCAAAGGGGACTGTTTTTCATATATTAATGGTGTGTTAGTTGAGAAGGCAATAGGCTTATCTTTTTCCTTTCACTAAATTTCAAAGTCGATTTGGTGGTTTTTCTGAAACATACGCCGAGGATAACCGCGGTAGAAAAGGCGGGAAAAAGTTTATTGAATTTTGGGCGGATTCATTTATGAAAAGATAGCTATTCAAAACTGTGATTCGCTTTGATGGTTGGATCAAGTCTTTTTTTTTAATATAGAACTAATCGAGTCTGATCAAAAGGGTTATATTGTTCGGAGATTTTTTCTGCCTACCCCGTGATATGATATTCTTAATTTCTTAAATAACACACATACACACCCAAAGCTGAATCAATTAGAAATTTCAAAAACAAAACTGGTGATATGCGAAGTTTTGCAAATGGTCTTTTAGCCTTCGACGGTATATTTATCCTTATACTTTTACAATAGGATTTGAAAAAAAAAAAGTAAATTCAAATTTTAACAGAACAAAAACAATACATTTCGTGTGACAAGGGATCGAATTTATTTTACTTGCTCTGATTGATACATATGACAACCCTCGACTATTGTTTCATTCTAAAGTGATGTATATTGACGACCTCAGCTAATAATGCCCACCAGTAGCGCACACAGGAAATTTTTTCAAGGGGGTCCGGGGTTGAAAGTTCACCATTCTTGTATCATGCTATTTTTGATTTTGTCGATTTTCAGGAATAAAACATAGTAAAAAACTTATTGAATAGATAATTAGCATTAATTAATAAAATTAATTATTAATAACAAATATTTAATTAAATTTTACGTATTATATACTTAGAATTATAACCAATCGGGGGAAAAAATCAAGTGCTTTGGGGGTCCGGACCCCAAGACCCCACTTGTGTGCGCCACTGATGCCCACCAAGTCCGCTATCAAATGCAAAATTTTAAGTAGAAAAATCGTTTGGCCAAAAGGCATGCCAGAAAGAAAATCGAATGCCCAAGACACAGTTCTCGCGATAAAAATTGCAGCCTTACAATTGTCGTAAAATTTTTAAGGATTTTAAAGTACTGAAACACACTTTCTTGAAATTTTCTGACCACGGAAAAATTACTATAACGGATCAGTGGATTGACGGTAAACAATTGACATGATTTACTTTAATCTAAAACGAAGTGTAAGAGAAGTTAATCACTGTTACAGCATATTTTTTTGAAAATTAAGTTCATTACTGGTGAAAGCAGACATTTGAAAAGTGGTCCGATTCAATGTATTGATAGTTAAAACATTAGCCACTTGGTGGATGGGAAAAGAAAGTCAGCATTTTGACTCTAGGGTCTCTTACCATCTAGAGCGAAGAATCAGTGGCGTACACAAACCTCTTTTATGGGGAGGTACATACACTGAAGGGTATCCTCTAAGGAACAAATTAAAAATCTGTAAATTAACGGAGGTCTTAAACCCCCAACCCCCTTGTGTACGCCACTGCCTAGACTCTAAGCTCGGGGTCTTGGTGAGTAGCAAGCCTCCAACAAGTGAGTGTGGTCGCGTCTGAGAAAACTCGCTTTTTCTAGAAACGAACCTGTGGCAGACGCAAAAATTAGAAGAGATAAGCGGCCGTCGAAGAACTTTGTCCTCATTAATGAAGTGCAGGTGTGTATAGAGCAATAAGGCATTATCAGTTATCGCAAAAACCTTGCCCAAGCGTCGCTCCTTTTTCGTGCATCTACTTTTGTTAAGGAGCTTTAACAGATAAGGTGACTTCAACAGACTAGACCCATTTCGCAGTCACTCGTCTAATTGGAATTGATAAGTTTCTGGACAATTTCGCATCACAATACATTGTTTCCTTCATCAAAACAACAACCCCCTGTATTCGGATAGGGTTATGAAGACATCTACCCTACCAGGCCAGATTGCCTGTGCCTGAGTGAGTATTGTGATTTTTTTTTCTGTCACCAAGTGATAAATTCACCCTCCCGATAAACAGACCGTAGTGTGTTTGTTTCCAGTGTTTTTGCGCATCCGGATCGTACGTAGGATCCAGTAATCGAAGGATATACTTCTTTAGAACATTTCTGTTCAGAGTTTAGTTGTTCGCGCTGCTGTTATAATATCTTTCAAGTATCGCTTGCGCACTGATAATGTATTTGAATTGGTAATCTGGCATTTTGACAGTTATGATATTGTTTCCTCAGACCACTTCAGAAAGTTTTGGATTATTTACGCGGTCGTCTACTGAATCATTGTTTGTGAGACGAAGCGATTTTAATTATATACTTCATATTATCCAAGTTTGAATATTAATTCATATGTTTTATTCTCAACTATGTAAACATTATTATTCAATTGCACAAATAATCTATTGTTGTTGATCAACTGTAGCTATTGTGTAGCTGTCACAGTAAATATGTGCGAATATTTATGGAATCGTTGGTTTCGAAATACTATCAGCTAGATATTGCTGTAAAAAAGTTTAATTTTTTTCGACTATGATATACTTTTTAATATTGATTTCTACATGATTTACTTAAAGTAATTCGTATTTTGATCTATAGTGCGTAAAATATTAAACCAGAAGTTAATACTAGAAGAATTATTACTAGAAGGCATTAGTATTTGTTTACTATTATTATCTATGTAGAAGTATTAAAAAAAAGATAAATTTATATATATATATAAAAAAGTATTTCACTAGAAATGTTTTAGATGTTAGAAATATACTTTTTTGTAATAAAAGGTTTGTTCTTAGAATTAAATTGTTGAAATATATATTTATATATACTAGTAATCTTATTGTTAACTAAGGTAGTGTATTGAATATTTTTCTACAAAAAAGTTATAATGACCATTTATGCATATAAAATTTGCTCTTAACGTTAATGTTATCTGGTACATTTTTATTTGTCGTTTTATTTTTTTCCACTTTTAAAATAATGACTCACTTATTTCGTTGGAGAAAGAAATCTCCTTATCGAAGCAGTTAATGTTTGTGGTTTTTTTCCCTTTCTTATATTTTGAAGAACAATCCGTAAGCATTATTTGGTTACTTAAAGAAGATAATATTTTTGAAAAGCAAAGTGAAACTATTCAAGTAGATGATTAGAAACGGTTTTTTACCTTTTTCAAAGATCCTGTTCTTGGTGGCTGGCCATTTTTTTAAAAATCAATTACTTCGTGGAAATCTTATTGAAACTCATTAGTTAGGAATGTTTCAAATAAAACTCTTTGAAAAGCATTTTATGATATTGGATTCAATTCAGGCTAAAAGGTTGAATCTTAAATCGAAATTTCTGATACGTCATTATTTTGGATACAATTTACTATTGGAAAGTTTCATAGATTTTTTGTGGGTTTTAATTTAATTTAATTAATAGAAATTAAATTGAAATTATGTTCATGAGAATTTTTGTTGCATGCTTTTAAAGAAGAGATTCATGTTGGATATGAATAATTATATCTTTTGTTGAAAATTATTTACTTAGTTTTCATTGCTGAAATTTTGTGTAAAATAGTATTAGATCTTAACCAGATAATTTAAAAAAGTTTCATAAATTTAACTTTATAAAACTTCATATTAAAGATTTCATAAACAATAACAAGAAAATGAATCGATTTTTTTTTTAAATTTTAAAACTTATCTATGCGGAAAAGCTGTTCTGGTCTATAGATGAAGGGAAAAATAAAATTAATTTTTATATTAAGTACTGCCACAAGGGGAATAAAACTTAGTTATTAGAGTTTGTCAAAACAGTCGTTTTAGTACTTTTCAACATTTCTTGCAATGAGAAGAAATCTACTATATAGTTACGAGAAAAAAACACATATCAGGTAAATTTAACAGCTTCTTCACACAGCATTGATTTTTTTGCGAAATTGTTTTGCACGATGAAGCGAAAGACTGAAAAAAGTTTGAATAACATACTAACACAATGCGGGGAGAGGGAGCTGGAGTTATGAAGTGTTGCAATGTACATTTTATTATTCACTATTCAGTGTTCACTTATCAATTATCAACACTTTTGATTATTTATATTCTAGAAAAATAATTTTATATATTTTGAGTCTAAAATCATCTAACCAAAATTAAATATTTTCCCATTTTTTTTTTTTAATAAAATTCAACCCTTTGTGGCAATATTAAATTTTGAAATTTATTTTTCTTTTAATTTCCATATCATAGAACATCTTTTCCGCATAGGTAAGTTTTGATTAATATTTTTCCCCCTCAATATAATCAGGACTTTGAGGCCCAGGGCCTAGAGAAATCTTAAGATTTTTTTGAGGCCCTCGACCCCTATGCATAAGTAGTTCCTACCTGAGACCTTTAAAAGTAAACAGTATATAGCATGTATTGTCAAATACTCATACAAACGGTAATTTGAAACAAGTAAATATGCACGACTCACAGTCTCAAAAACCCAGGCCCAAACCGCTTCGACCGATGATCGTATTTTGACTAAATGAGTTGAATGATTGTTTATGGTATTAGGCCAGTAGCGCACACAGGAATTTTTAAAGGGGGTCCGGGGTTGGGAAGTTCACCATTTTTTTTCATGCTATTTTTGATTTCGTCGATTTTCAGGAACAAGACACAGTAAAAAACTAATTATTGAATAAATAATTAGCATTAATTAATAAAATTAATCATTAATAACAAATATTTAATTAAATTTTACGTTATTATATACTTAGAATTATAACCAATCAGAAAAAAATCAAGGGTTTTGGGGGAGGTCCGGACCCCAGGACCCCCTTGTGTGTGCCACTGTATTAGGTAGGCCTAGACCTAGACATGGACATCGGCCATCCTATAATAATACAGTCTTGCCACTTTTGCCAATTGACATGCAGTTTGAAATTCCCTATTTTTCGGAAAATATGCACAAGAATAATATTTGGTCTTTAAAATTATCCAGATCATGATCCTATTAAGACAAGAGTCGAGAACGAAACAAGGCCCTCAATGAGGGTAAGGTCCTGGGCTCGGGCCCAGTTTGCCCATGCCTTAAGACGTCCCAGCATATAACTGCAATTCCCCCCAATGTCTAACCAGAAACCGATCAAATAACGTGCACTGATGCTACTTTCCCTATCTCGATCTTTCACGCTGCATTTATTTTGATAATCCACAAAAAGAAACCGCTTCCCACTCTTTTATAGCGAACAAATTACGAAAAATCTTCTATTTGTGAAACAAACACTAAAGCTCCCAACGTGTGATAATCAGATTTCAAATTTATTTACACATTGTTTATTTCCATAAGCATTCCTTCAGTGATCCTCCAGCAATCAGTTTTAGCAGATCGAGTTCTGATATCAAAGACAGACACTTCTGTCCTTTTTTTTATGCAGTAGAGTAGGCGGTGCGAACTAAAAACCAAACCAGATCCATCCGTATGTGAATGGCTTGTACGAATTACGTCTGAGCAGTTCGTGCGGATTTGTATTGTAGGTGTTCATGTCCAAAGGGTTCGCTAATGATGGGCCACATCCGGTGTCGATAGAAGATGGCAAGACAAGCGATTAAAACAATGCTGCGACTTATCGGCCTTTTTTTCCCTTTGATCTGACTCTCAAAAATTGATTTCCAGTTACAGGCGACTCGTTTGTTGCAATTATGGGATCATCTGTGGTTTTATTGTGGATCTGCACTTGCTTCCGGTGAGGGCTGCCCCTGGTTTGGTTAAGAATCAACTTTTTTTCCCTCTTAAAAGCGGGGGTGGGTTTTATTTTAAGTCAAGGGGAAGTAACTGGAATGCCTTTGATTTTTTTAAGTGTTGTTCCATATCGTGATTTGGATTTTATGTAAGGAATTTAGTTAATTTTTTTTTTTTTTGTTAATGAAAGCTTTTTGTGAGAATGGGTTCTTGATTAGCAAGAACTGAATACCATATTAGTACCGGTAGATTTGAAGATTATTTTTCTAGTTTTACTTTTCCTGGTAACGTTTTTGAGTTTGTAGATTTTTTCATTGAAGTCTCTTGTTGGAAACTTAATATTTTTTTCCCTCGCTTATTTACACTCATTTCTCTCTTCTCATTTTCACGCATTTAAAAATTATTTTATTCTTCGTGAGTACCTCTTGTTAAAAAATCGGCATTTTAAATTATATTAGTAAATATACGTTAATTTCGTTCTCTTATTATATATTACTTTATTTTAAAATACATCCCGTTCTCTCTCCTTATAATTTCTTTATTAGAAGTTATCTTGCAAATTTTCTCTCTTTCTCTCTCTCCAATGCTAAATTTAACACTTGTTGCGTTAAAATAGAATTCTGAAAAGAGTTATTATCATAATTTTATATCAACTAAGGCTTAACTGAGATTTAATAAAACCTTATACATAATAATAATGATAAATATATAAGCGTTATATACATTACTTTACATAACTTAGAATGGAAAACTTATGGAACCGAAAACCAAGAGCCACAAACCAATATATATAAAGTCTTAGCCAAAATAGAAAACTGTTATGTTTTCTACTGCTATCACCGACTTAGGGTGGTGGAGTAAGATTTAACTTGTTTTATATGGGATCCCAAACCTTCCCCTTCAGCAGAAAATTTATATATAACAATGCTAGAGAAGTTGAAGGGGAAAAAAAAGAGTCTGGAAAAAGACTTAAGCCGAAGCATAGCACATGTAGTCCTATTTTAATCCATTAAACAATTAAATTAAAATTGGTAACTACTATATATATTTGCAGTTACACGTGTCTGTCCTAAAATACATTCTTCAGAAATGATAATTGTGTGATTTCAGTTGAAGTACAAATGAAAATTATCGTCTAATCCATATCCTTCATATTCATGTCTGGGAGCTTAGTAAATTTTCTTATTTTCCAGATTAGGATTTGTCTGCATTTTATTTAAATTTAATGGTTATGAGACATCTTGAATTTTCTATTTAATAGGCTGATCTATATTCCTTCTATGCATTTTTTTAAATTTTTTCTTCTTCCAGATAATGTTCCAGAGATCTCGAGTTGACTCAAACACCTTGCATTAAGAGTCTTTGTGATTATCTTCGTTCAAAGGCTTATAAATTGAATTTTAATGCTTTTCGATTTCCATTACTCAAGGTTTTTGATTTATGGTAATAAATGAAGTATTTTGTAATGCAAGCGTGGTTGGGGATATTCTCTTATGTTTGACCTAGAACGATTTCCATATCATTGTTGACTTAAATGTATACTTCCTGTTTAAATGAATCATTGCTACTATTTTCAGCTTGTTCCTTATGTAACTTGATAGATAATTGCAATGCAAAATATTGCTTTTTCATGTTCGTTATATTTTTTACATAGTTATTCTGGAAATTAAAATTTTTTTAAAGTTTTTCAATTATCTGTAAATAACTGGATTTCTTATTTTCATTTATTACCAGTTGTAAATGCTCCTATTCATTTTAAGATGATTGACTACGTTCGAAACCGTGGTTTAAAAAAGCGTATAAATGAATAATATTTTGGTATTTAGTGGCAGTTGAATTAGAATATACATATAAAATTGTTTTAAGAATATTATTAGGAGAAAAAACTATTTGAATGCAATTTTTTGGCAAAAAATGAATGCTATGTTTTAACATTCTCCTTTTATGAAACACGCTTCTATAATATTTTGCCTGTATATATAGCTAAAACTACAGGGCTTGAACGTGGATTTTTAAATAATTAACATAATTTTTAGAGTTACGATTAATGGAAATGATAATGGGTGTTTTTTGTTAAAATTTCTCTATCCCGATATAATGAAGCGTGAATAAATCCACTTCTAAATTATGTACTTCAAAAATTTCAGTTCAACCGCGGGTCCTTGCCTACATAATATAGCCAAAATATTATTATTATAGAAGTATTTTTCCTAAAAGGAAAAATGTTTTAAAATGGGTTATTCTTTCTTATTCCCCCCTCTCTCAAAGTTGCATTAAAAATGTATTTTCTTGTAATAATAATATTCATATAAAGCAATTGTATGTATATTCTAATTCAACTGGTTCTAAATATCAAAAGAATTATCCATTTATACCTTTTTAAAATCACGGTTCTGAACGTAGTCGGTCAAATTACTGAATCATATTGCTTAGTTTGGTAGATAATTGTAAAAACGAAATACTTTTTTTTCAAGTTCGTCATATTTTCTGTATAATAATTCTGAAAATGTTTATTTTGTTAAAAATTAAACAATTATTTTGTATGTAACTGTATTCTTTTATTATTAATTATAAGATGCAAATGTTTGTGTTCAGGATATTTATTTATGAGCATCTGTGGCACAATCCGCCAACGTCACTACTTCAAGTTTACATAATACATATCCGTTGCCAAATAGATATTGAAAATAATATATAAAAATTCATTTCGTTTCATTTACTCCTGAAAAACAACACTTAACTTTTGTCTCCTTAAACCTGGCCTATCTCTCGCTACTCGATACGACTCGCCTGTTCTTATCTACCAACCGAAATTATGAAGACAGAAAGCTAAAACGAAGGGGAGGGGGAGGGATGAGGAGAATTTCTTCGAATTCCATTTCTTACCGCATCAATTATCGCCACCCTCACATTCATTCGGCGTGAGATAAACGACCAGTTCGTGTTCTTTTTTTGCGTTCCTGTTTTGAGATGGGGGCGGCTAGAAAGATTCGGGGGATGAAGGAAGGTTGGATTTTCCAGATCCCTCGGCAATTTGACCTCAGGACTAGCCTTGGGTGAGGATTGTGTTAGAGGCACGCCTTCCCGCTGTTCAGTAGGTCCGTTGTATCTGTGAATTAGGTTGACGATGACATACGGATATACTCTGTATAGTGTCCGTTATATACATACCGTATGGTATCTTGAACCAAAAACCATATCCATAATTACTAGGGTGAAATAAAAATGATTATGAAACACGTTGTATGAAATGTGACGACTTTTTTTTCTCTATTAATCCAAAGCAGATATAAATTAAACTTTTTAGTGCTAAATCTTTCTTGTCGAATAAGATCACCTCATAGTAAAACAAATTATTAGATAAACCATCAATTAGAATAAAAAGACTGAATCTGACAATGTTTTGAAATTCCTGTCCCTAAAAAGCGTAACTTTTAATATACTTTGCATTTATTGAATGGAAATTCCATCTTTTATTTACATCATTCTTCGTATTGTTGTCTGATTTTTTTTTTATTTGTAAATGTAAGGTTTTGGGAAGTAGCGTTTAGAATAATTGCTGGTTTCCTAATTTGTATATATTCTCTCTTGTAAGTGTTTTTAACACATATTTCACATTACTTTCTATGAAAGTACAATATATCCGCGATGCAGCTCTAAACTATTTAATAATTATGATAATTATTATCAAATCAGGATATTTTACTAGAAATATTAAGATTGTGGAACTTCTTCAGCTTTGTTAAACCAAATTTCATTATTTAAAATTTATATTTCGCACAGACTGAAAGTTTCCGACTTTTTTTTTTTTTCTTTTTTTAAAAAAAAAAAGGGTATGAATATTTTTTTTAACAATATAGCGTTGAACAGCTTCAGTTACCCAAATCATTATCAGTAAGTAATTTCATCGCGCGAGAAATATTTTACTCAGAATATAATTTAATTTTAATCTTGACATTCTAAGTTTTTCATCCCCACCCCTTATGTTTTAAGAACAGTAGTTATTTTCAAAATATCTTCTCCTCAATGAGCAATCGAATTCATTTGTTAAGAATATTCTCTTCTAATATGTTCAAAATTTGTTCCTGAAAAATATGTGTGCGAAATACCTTAAAGTTTTCTACACAATTGTATTTTGAGAAATTGGATATTTTTTTCCTATTAACTTTGTGGATTGAACACTTTTTTAATTTTTTTTTTTTTACAGAAAACAAAATATAAGTTTTAATTTAATTGAAAACTTGTTCAGACGAAAAAAAATATTTCAAAGACATTATACAGAGGTTTTCAGGGTTATATCAGAAACTGAAAGAAAAAAAATATTCTTGAAACTATTTTTTCGTTTCAAATTTACTCCTCAAATAATCATGGGAAGGTTGGCCGGTCAAAAAACATGTTCAACCCCACTTTTATATAAATTATTTTTTATATAATAGCTGTCCTAAGTCAGTAATGTTCATAACACTGCAGCATCCATTTTATATTTATAATCTGGATTTCTCTTTTGTCCTTCATTGTGTGTGATTTTCCTGCTGTCTATGTGTTTGTCGAATGTTATTGTTTGGATGTTATCTCTTGTTTGTAGAGAATTGGCCTATATATATATATATATATATATATATATATACATATTTGTTTGTTAAGAAACTTTAATACTAGTATTAAATATTATTATATGTTTAAAAGAATAAGGAGGAAAAAATGCCTTTCTACACTTTGCTACACCCCAAACCTAATTTCCTTTACTACCTTTATTCAATGCTTACCATCAGTAACTCTAGTATCTAAATAATAAAAATTACCCACAAACTAGACTGCCTTGTTAAAATACACAAATGCGCTCATATGTCAAAAAGCCCTATCCATTGCGAAAGATTTAAAAGTATTTTGGAACGCAAACACCAAATTCCTCATTGCAAATTGTTCTTCATTTTTTAAACGTTCCCTACGTTGGGTAATTCCTGTCTTAGAAAGCATCTTTTCTTCTTTCTCTCAGAGACAATACCTGCCTAATGTAATTTATCGTAAGTAGAGGTCGTCCCTACCTTGTCAGGACCCCCACGGTTTTAAGAATTCGTTAAGGGTAAATACCAGAGCCGTCGTTCATTTGCGACTCTGACTTTTCTAAGTCTTCCCCCCCCACTTAACCCCTTTAAAGAGTGAGCCTTTGACTTGAAATGAGTATTTTTTAAGGTGGCACTTTTATCGTTTCAAGGAGTAGTTCTCCTTCTCGTAAAAAATCGTAAATACTTTCGCAGGTGTGCGCTGAAAAATCGATCTTTTTTTCTTAGAAGGGGGGGTTAGAGTGGACGTTTTAGTTGTTTAGTTGGGCCATATTCGTTACGGTTTTCCTTTCTCACTTTTCTTGAATATTTAGCATAGTGATTTACTTTCGTTTTTGAGCTTTGAATCTTGTGGGGTTGGAACTTTTTAGCGAGGTTAAGTGGGTGCTTTTTTGACTCTTAAAAATGGATGATGGGCCTGAGTAGAATTACAAAAGAGGCGAAATGTGTAATGAAACAGACACGAATATTGTTGCACCAAATAAATAGAGCCTTTTACTGCTGTTTTGGAAATAAATCAAGTTTGGAATACAGTGAGTATAATAAATCTGGTTTGGAAACCGATAACAAATAAAGATTCATGCGTATTTAATTTTGGTTACATTTTTCACTGAACCAGAATTATTGCATGCATATGAAATCTTGTATTATTGCTTTAATAAAATTAGATCGAAAATGCGTTTTCTTCAGTGTATAGATTAATTTTTTCGTCTGAAATGTTCCTGTCACATATATATTTTCAATTCAATTCACACACACACAAAATTTTAAAAGCACTTATTTCTGTTTTCACCTCCATTGTATAAAACTTAAAGCTTAGAATTCAAATTTGGAATACTTCTTCTCTCAAATGTAAAAGAACTCTAACATCAAATATTATCTTCTGGCTTCGCTATCCTGTATAGAGCAGCATATTTTATCATACTATTAATTTTTATCTGAGTTGATCCGGTTTTTTTTGGCATAAAATGTGTTTCACTCTTTTTATTCTATACGAGAGGTTCTTAAACTGTGGTCCACGGACCCCCGGGGGTCCTCAGCGCCTTCCTAAGGGCTCCGCGAAGGTCTCTCATTCGATGCCGAGATTTCTTTCTTTTACAGACTCTTAAAGTCATCGTGGAAAAACTGAAAGATGTGCCATCCTAGACTAGATAACTACATTGTCCCCAATGAAAAAACCCTACTGGAACATATATTTCGATGAAGATCTTTAATTCAGTTGTATTTTGTAATATTTTTACTTAGATGTTTACTGTTTTATTAAAGGAAAAATAGAATGTTAAAAAATCTATACAAGTGGCAAAGGCAGTCTTAAATTAAATCTCTCAGCCATTTGTTGGGAATCAGGGAGAAATGTGCAAAATCTTGGGGTTCCGCCTGATCCGCTGTGATCGAAAGGTTAAGAACCGCTGTCCTATACTGTAATGCTAACTGAACTATCACATTGCATGTTAAAAGGAGGGAGGGGGGATATTAGTTAGGGAAATTTTTATGAAAATTGAGACATCAATCTGTCTGAAAATATGCTTCGTTTTTTGATCAGGCTTTCGTACATTTGGTAAAGGCAGCCTTTACGTTGAATCGAAAGCTTGGACAAAAATGACCAAGTACTTTTATGTTCAAACATAAGTTAACAGTAAAAACTAATTTCCAGCAAACCTTATTTGCTTTGCAACTCCATATTTCAATTCGTAATGACTTTTCTTGCTCACTTTTTAAATCTCTATAGATATTAACTTTGTATTCCTGCAGGATTTAAATGACACATCATTTTGCGATTGATGCTAATATCATGCCGCGTTCCAAGTCTTTTGGAGATAGCATCGAAATGTATTTGCATTTTACGAAAAATCATTTGATTGCCGATTATTTTATGAATCATGTCATGTTTCTCCGAAAGATAAAAGTCATCATGATCGATTGAAATTGCTCATCATTTGATTGACCAACTTTTATTAAGACGTCCTGCATGAATTGGACTGATTGATCAATGTTTCCTCGATCGATGCTCATTTTCTCAAGCCGGCTGTGTCAACATTATCTCAAAACCAATTACCAATGGTATTTATTTAAGTAAATGCATGTATTCGACGAGTGTGTGCAATGGCTTCTTTTCTTTTTAACCAACATCTACCTGTTTTGGATAATTTTGTCTCAAATTTTTGTACTCGAGAGGACAAAAGTGCAATTATAAGACGTTAGTGGTGTTGCTTGCCAGAAAGTCTTGTCGAGCTATTTATACATTTTGGTTGAATGATGACTGAATGCTGTTTATTTGCATATTGTTTTTGAAATTGCTTAATGTAAATTATGAAAAATAAGTAGCTTACTTAACATAGAAGCAACTAACTGATGATTTGTTGTCATCCTTCGAAATACTAAGCAATTTCTTTAATTATAATGAAGAGATTCTTAAGTAATCCATTTTGAGAGAATACGTATTCCTAAGAAATAGAATAAGAGTTATTATATCTTATTATGAATAATGATATACTAGTTATATGTAAGTGATATACTTAATATTAGAACAATTAAAAACTGATTTGCTTGAATTTTTCTTCAAGAAAAAGCTCTGAAATTTGTGGGGGGAAAATATTAAGCAATATATTTCTAGAGAGGTTTCCAATTTTTGAAAAATGTCTCATTTTATGTAGTGAACTTCCTTATTTTTAATTAATTGAGGTCAGTAGCGCACACAGGAATTTTTCAAGGGGAGTCCGGGGTCGAAAGTTCACCATTCTTGTAACATGCTATTTTTGATTTTGTCGATTTTCAGGAACAAAACACAGTAAAAAACTAATTATTGAATAAATAATTAGCATTAATTAATAAAATTAATCATTAATAACAAATATTTAATTAAATTTTACGTATTAGAATTATAACCAATCGGAAAAAAATCAAGGGCTTTGGGGGATCCGGACCCCTTCCCCTTGTGTGCGCCTCTGATTGAGGTTCTTGGTCGTCTTTCTCTATTTTAAATAATCTATAAAATGATCCAATGTACCTAATTAAATACTCTGTAAAGAAAGAAGAATATTTGTTTAAAAGTAAGGCATAGAGAAAACGCAAATAATTTTACTAGGGAAAGAATTCAATTCAATATTCTTCTTTAGTGGCATGAATTAGCTTAGGAGAGGGGACAGAATAAGAAGGACTATATATAGACTCTTTTTAGCTGTCTTTTGTGTGTGTGTGTTTATTATGTATATTTTTTAAATATATATCTCTCTCCTTCTCTCTCTCCGGTTTAAACGACAACTGGCTTTTTGGCGTCCTGATTAGATAGGGTATGTTTAAAAAGTAATATTAATTTCACAGATATTATTTCAGAATTAAGTCATATATCGTAAGATTTCATTACCTTTTTATAATCTAATTTTTAATACTAATGTGAAATGTTTTGAATTGTATAAAAATTCTGATAAAGAAAAACTGGAAACGCTCTTTTAACCGCTCTTATCATTAATTGCTGAAACTAAATGTCCAAAGTAGCAGAAGTGCCCTCTAGTGGCCATGTTCTTCTGTAGAGACCAGGTGAGGAAAGAATGTAGTCACTATTAAAAGCTGTTATTTGTCTTGATTACATGTGCTGTCTTTGTGTAACATAACAAAAATTAATAAATAATTGTTTCTCGAAAAAAAGACTTCAATGAAACCAACTCGAAATTACCACTTTCAATTTAATATTCAACGTTCAACTTTCTATAATTTTATATAAACTTAATTATTTCAACATCCTTCAAATATTTAATGACTTAAACATTAACTGCTAAATATTAATTTAAATTTCGCGTCTTGAAAAAATAATAATATTTCTAAATTACAATTTTCCTCATTTAGAAAAAGCAATGTTCATTTTCATTATTACAGCAAAATACCAATTTTTTTATAGTCTAGAGAAAATCGCTTTTATTAAATTTTTTTCTATTTAACTAATTGTCATGATGAATAATGGTTCTTTTTTAAAAGAAATATTACGTCTTATCATTTTTAAAACAGAAAGCGTCTTTAAAATTAAATTCATTAATTATTTTGAAATAAATTAATTTTTGTTTTTGATTGCGATAGATAGATTTTTTTTATTTTCATTTTATTTGTCTGGAAACTTATATTAATTCTGAAAAATATACCTCGAAGTTAGTTTCTCATAATTTGATTTTACATTTTATGAAATGTTTTTCATTTCATACTCGCACAAAAAAAAAGTTTAATTTAAAATTTAGTTATGGTAATAGAAAATATCCTTTAGTCTGTGTAATAAGAGATAGCGTATTCATTTGTTTGGTAATTTGAATAGCGGTAATTTCGTCTTTTAGAATTTCTTTGTTTTTATAGATATTTCGAGTATTTTCCTTCGCCTCTTAAAAACATGGCGCTAGATTGGAATTCGACATCAAACGAAATTGGGAATTAATGAAGTTTATGAATACCATTCTTCATGTTTTTAGTTCTTAATAAAAACCTCCACATGCGATGATGATAAAAAGAGTAAATACAACTATGAAGGAGGATAAAAAAAAGTGAAATTCAATGTCGAAAAAGTAATGAGTTTTCGTAATCATTAAACTCTGTTATCAAAATACAGGGGCGAAAGCAATTTCATTCTTGTCATTGCGGTAGACTGTAAAGAGGGAAGAAAATGTACAAGAAATGAAAAAAAGAAAAGAATGATCTTATCAAGTTTATAAATTTCGTTCCTCGCTCAAAAAATTTCGATTTTTTTCTTCCCCTCGTACTTACCTCTCTCTCTCGCTCTCTCTTAAGAAATTGAAGAAACCCGATACTCTCTGCAGAGTTGTAATTAACTGAAAACCAAGTGAGTTGAAAAGAAATATAAGGAATTAAAAAAAAAGGAAATAAGAAGAAATGTATTTTTTGAGGTTTTTAGCGACTGGCAAATTGAAACAAACGTAGTTTTTTTTTTAAATGAAAAAAATAAATAAAAAAAAGGAAAGATTCCATCGCGCATAATCAAAGATGGCGGAGCAAATATAATTGCCAGATGAGATAAAAGAAGTTTCGCTGGTAGTAATAAACGGGAACATTTCGTGTTTGCTGAAGATAATCAACCGATGCATCTGGCAACAAGGACGACCGTTTCTATGGCAACGGCCGCTTGCACGAGATTGCCAAATCAAGCCTCTACTTCTTTGATATACGCAGTTTTAGCAAATGGTTGTGTTCTTTGCCAATGAAAGATTTTTGTGAGAACGCTCACTTTGCTCCTCTAATTATGTTTCACTTCGTTTTTAGCGATATTTATTTACGTATCTGCGTGTGTGGAAGCTTTTTTTCGCCTTCCATTTCTCTTTGATACCTATCTCTCTTTCCCTCTTCGCAGAGAAACTTTTGCTCCTTCTCATTTGAGTAATAAAATTTCCCCGGTTTAGTGCTTGTTTTACTACTTGAGGAAATAATGCAATATCCTTTGTTGGGTGTATTATGTAATCTATAGCTTTTGCATACGGTGCTGTTACGGGTTGTTAAATGTGTAACAATTTAAAGGTTTTAAAATATTTGGTGTTCTTTTTTAATTGTGATGATCTTTTTTAATTTTTCTTTTAATATATTTGGACAGAAATAACTCTCTTTTTAAACGATTTTTTAATTTGATACGTGTAATGTTTTATTAATTAGCTATTGTAATTTATTTAAATTTTAACTTTTGTGTTAGCTACATTTTTTAAATGAAAGTACTAATTAGTTTAAGTCAGCAAAAAAATAAGTATTTGATTGTAAAGCATAACACACAGTCGATGCATGTTCCATACTTGCATCCATTTCTTGAATGTGTCAGGCCGTTGTATTATTATTCATTGCATAAAATTCATATATCATGTTATGGAATCAGTTGGTATATTTGAATATTTTGTATCTTTTGCGTACCCTACATGTTATCTGAAGAGGAAGAATATTAACTAGCGTGTGGGAATTCTTGCAGTCTTTCGTAACACTTTTCCGCTTCTACCGCTTTGAGATTTGTCGCTAGAGATGTTTATCAAAAGTATCATGACGTTGGCTGTTTTGAACTGTCAAAAATAAGTAAAAAAGAAAGGGGAAAAAATGGAGGGGCAAAACATTTTTCGAATTTGGTGCGAATAGTTTCTCTCTCTCTTTTTTAATTTTTTTATTAAAACTCACATTTTCTTGTATTCTGAATGGCAATGATGCGTAAATAAGACGATTATCAAGTATTATGAATGAATTTTAATTTCTTAAAAAAGTTAGTCAATGCTTATGAAAGGAAGATGGACAATTAATATATATGAAGAGAGTGGAGAGCATTATTACATTAAAGTGTTTAACATGAGGTATTAATTTAGATCAGTGGTCTCCAACCCCCGGTCCGTGAATCAAATACTACTGGTCCGCACAAGAAACATTAAATTATTTCCATTTTATTTACTGCGACATATTTTTCTTGGGTTTGGGCTACTTTTTATGAAAATCACTTTATATTCCTTGTTAAATCACTTTATATTCATTTCTGATGCGTTACTTTTTATTCTGAAGGCACGTTTAAAAATACACACAATTAAAATAAAATTATTAAAACAAAACAATCTAAAATATAAACAATCAACGTCCTCCCCCTCAGCGGACTGCGGTAAAATGATCAACCGTTGACTGGTCCGCGGCGATAAAAGGTTGGGGAACACTGATTTAGATGACAGCTTTTGCAGTGAGTTTACCTTTATAGTAAAACATGTTGATATTTCTGAAGCCGGTAAAAAAATCGTTAAATATTAGGAGAAAAAAAAGATTTATTCATAGTCATTGTTTTTATTTTAGAATTTTCTCTATAATAGTGTAAATATATCGCAATACATCTACGCAAACCTCATTATTGTTTACAATAATAAGTGGCGTACAAGAGAGAGAGGTGTTACATTCTAAAAGAACACTTAGAGACGAAAGCTCCGAGGGGTTATCTCTTCCATAAAAAAATTCTGCTAGTCTAGGGGAGGGGGAGGGGGAACTCCCAAGCTGCCCCCTTCCTTGTGTACGCCACTGGCAATAATTAAAATTGTATACTTAGTTTTTAAATTGGGGTATAATTTTAGTATTGCTTTGTAGTTTAATGCATATACCTGTTTAGATCACACCTACCACAAAAACAAAATCGAATGAGTTATTTCGAATTGCAGTGGCGTACACAGACCTCTCTTATGGGGGTGCATTTTTAAAAATGCGTAGACAAAAGCTCCAAGAGGTGGTAAAAAGTAAAATTCGTTGGTCTATAGAAGTTGCCCCCTTTGTGACCCACTGTGGTATCGGTAAAAATTTCTTTGAGTTATTTCTTACTAAATGAAAATGCCTTTAAATCAAGTATAAAAATGATTTCAATGCAACTATTCGTGATCAATAAAATAAGCTTATAAATTAAACACATTGTATCCGAAAGGAATGAACTCGATATCGGCCGTGATGTATCCAATGATAAAACGGAGATGTTAGATCATTTAGTTAAACGCTTCCATTGTGGTCAGCGGTGAGCTGGAATGGCGTCACGAGTGACCAATGCTGCTACCTCCTCCCTGACCATTGATCCACGCGAAGACGATCTCCCTCTCTCTCTCTCTTGATCCTTTTTTTTCCCTCCTCGCTCTTTTCTATGTGTTCTTCCCTTCCTTTGGAAAGGGTGATAGCGTTTGGCTTTTGGCGATTGCTTCGATCGTCTGAATGCGGTTAGGTGGTTACGAGGGAAAGAGAGAAATCCTCTGTCCCCCCTCACCCCCTTTGCTGCCCTGATCTGTTTGGTTTGTCACTGAGTTTCTTCGTTCACTTCGTCAATCACTATTTTCTCTGAAGGCCTCTCCACTCTCGCCACGGACATTTTTTCAATATTTTCTTTTGGTTTCCCAGAGAAGGGACCTTCCGGTGGCTTGGACTGCTTTTAATGAAGCCGGTTACTTAACGTAGGTGCTTTCGGTCTCTTAATAATTTATATTTTGCCTATGTCCTATATTAAAAAATGCACGGGTCCAATACATATTACACATTACAATAATAATTTAAATAATTTTTAAATTTATTATACAGTGGTGGCCAAAGTTGTGGACATTTTTTTCAAATTGTTAGGTTTTTTTTAAGTTTGTATGCTTATAGTTCGTATGCTATCGAAAACTTGTGGCACCATTTGAAAACTCTTGTCCAAATGAGGTACCCATGAAATAAAAAGGAACTAATTAAGGATATAATTGTTTCCTGGTATCATGTAATAACTAAGGAAGAGCTTAAAACTGTTTTCGGTTCAATGAAACATCGATGTGAAGTTCTAATAAAGAATAAAGGCAATCTCACTAAGCTCTCATAACTCATTGCTATCATCAGTATCTACTAATGCATATAGACAGTTATCACAGCATAACTTTTCATGATTTGAAAATATTTGAATTTTGTTTTCTGTACTGAATTCAGTATTAAATTCCCTTTAAAATGATATAAAATAGTTAGCATTTTCTGCAACTTAAAATTTTTCTATAAGCATACAAACTTAAAAAAACCTAACGATTTTAAAAAAAGTGTCCACAATTTTGGCCACCACTGTATGTATTGACATCAGTAGCGTACACAGGTATTTTTCAAGGGGGAAGGGCTGTCCAGGGTCGGAAGTCCATCCTTCTCGTATCATACCCCAATACGCCGCCAAACATAATCTTTTGATTTTGTTGACTGTCGGGAACAAAAAACAGTAAAAAATAAATTATTAAATAAATAATTAGCATTAATTAATATAATTAACAATTAAAAACAAATACTTAACTAAATTTTACGCACTTTATACAAGGATTATAATCTGTTGGGAAAAAAATCAAAGGCGATGGGGAGGGTCCGAACCCGGGGACCCTCCGCCCCCTTTGTTTGCGCCAATGATTGACATTAAATAACTACTTATTAACGTCGAACAGTAAAAAGAGGACTATTATCCACTTAGAATTCTGAATCATGGTCAAGTGATGTGGCTGTTACTTAAGCTGGTATTCCACTGCCCAAGCTTCCACGTTTCGCTATCTTCCATGTTAAGGGGATGAAGCACGTTAAATCTGTCGAAGCTCTGAGTTCTTCCATTTGTGGGTGTGTTAGTTTGGGAAAGGGATGGGGGCATCAGAGGTGTCGTCTACTTCACTTGACAAGGCTCAAAATTACGAGGTCCGTCGTTAACAATCCTTGTGTTGCTTTTTGTGTGACGAAAAAACTCTCTCTCACTCCACTTACGCTAATGTGAAGACTTTGAACCTTAGTTTGGCGTGGTGTGGAAGTTTAGAAAGACGGCTTCTAACTCTAGTGTTGCCCTAACTTGATGAGGCTTCGAAATTACAAGGTCTTCAGCCAAAAGCCCAAGTGGCGCTTTCGAGTACGACGTAAGTTAAAAGTCTAATCAAACTGAACCTTAACGGATTTGATGCTTGCGTCAACCCCACTGTATGGCAGGTCTTGACAGGCTGGCCATGAGATCGTGGCTGTGACTACTAAACCACTGCCACAACATTATTTTATGTAAATTCCTATGCTTGGGTAATTTTGGACTTTTTCATCTGGGATACCTTCAACACCTGTAAGCATTAATATTGTTTCAGTTTGTATGCTGCGGTGATTTAAAGTGCTGTCAGGTTTATTGCAAACGCCAAGAAAAATTTATTGTAAATTAAGTTTTAATTTTTATAATTATTTCTGTTTGATTTAACATTGTCAGAAACTGAACAAAAAGTCATTACAGTATTGCTCTCAGATTCCGTGTTACGTTCTTCAAGTTCATATTTGGATTTAACTAATTGTTGCGAATATATAACTAAAAGTTAGTTTATGTTAAATGATGTCTGCGTGTGTGTACAGTGTTGTTATACAGTACATCTTATACAATACATGATTTAATACAATGTTATTTATTATACAATACTGGTAAAAAAATGTAGCAACATAGAACACTCTAAATTGCTACAAATTAATTTCGATTTTCCATGAATGATTTTTGCTTATGGGGAATATTGGTATAGATAACACTAGTTAAAACAGAGATTGAGTTTTCGCTTTCGCAATGAATTTCATTGAAATATTTTATTTTCAAATTATTATAAAGACGAAAAATCTATTGACAGATTTATTATTTTTAGAAAAATATTTTCCAATCAGATATTTTAATACTTCTAATTTGATTAGTTATTATTCGCCGTCTGTCTCGCCAGCTCAGATGTTCTCTTCCGAGGTTCAAATTTGCTAAGTCCGCCAATTGTAGCTCTCATATGACTTTGAAGTGAGAGCCTAATAAATAAACAATAATGTTTACTTTTCAAAATCGTAAATTAGTGGTATCATTTTTTAACTGGATACAAAAGAAATGATAAAATTAAGTATTTATTTTTATTCCAATAATTATATATATTTGCTGGTTAAAAACGCTTAAATAAGGTTAAAATATTCTTTTTAAAAAAAAACATATTCAAAATACTCTTGGAAATTTCTGTTAATCTACATTAAATAAAAATAATTTGATAGACAAAGAGTATGGAGATTATTGTCTGACGTGTGTGATTAAAACTTAATGGCAGATTTTTATTTTTGTTAAGATAACTTGGATGTTTTCATCCAAAGAAATCTCTTCTTTTTGTGGGAAAAAGTCCCTTTCTTTCAAGTACTGATAAATTAAAAAGAATGAACAGAGGGGTAAAAATTTTTATCAATACTTACAGATGAAAACATGCGTTGACTTTATCAATTTTTTTGCGTGGTGATAAAAAAATTTAGCTCAAAGAAAACAAACAAATTGTCTTAATGGGTTTCCAGAACTATCAGTATAATCAAATACTCCAATTTTCATTTTCCGTCGTAAATAACAAAACATATCTCTCGAAATAATTTATATCTCTATTTGTTTAAATTTGCTCGCACCTTGAAACATGTACATTTTTCTCTGACTTTTCTTTGTCTCGTAATGTTTTTTTGTAAGATATTCAATGTGAGATCTTTTATCAGCCATGAATAAGAAATGGTATTTTCTTATCCGTCAATATTTTCCCACTTTGGTTTGAAAACCTTGTTTAGGATCTGGAGAATATTTGTACCATTTGTTATGAATTCTAATGCATCTTTAATGTTGGTGAAATATATGAAGGTGTAGTTGTGTAGTTGGTCGAGAGATATCAATATTCCGTACTATATATTAAAGGACAATTCGCTGAATTACTTTCTAGCGGAAATTGCAGGAGAAAAAATGTAATTATTGCCATTGAGTGTTTCTTTTGTCACCGTTGCTGTTTCCCAGGCTTTGTTCGAGCTTTTGAGCAATCAAACCTACTTTGCAAAGTGACCTGATTTCTTTTTCATTTTTTTTATCTCCTAACTTTTACCATAACTCATTTCTTTTGGTATGTTTATTTACAGTAATTTTTTTTTCCCTGAAGTGTCTTATTATAATTTAAAAATACTTAATGCCAGAAGATTGCACTTAAATACATCGATAAAAAAAAGAGGAATGTTAATGTTTAATCTGGGAAAGAAGAATGAGGGTGTAATATATATTTTTTTAATGGAACTGTGAAAGACTGTTGGTGAGAAAGTTGTTGTGCCTGGAGCTGTGTGACTTTTTCAAGACAATTGATTCTGATTGTCGAATATCAGTTCTTTGCAATTTTCAAGATCTAATAGCTTGACAGTTTAAAAAAAAACATCCCCGTTTTAATACCTGGGAATATTTTAGCTGAGAATTTTTTTAATAGTTCAGGATTGTTGTTTTTGTGGAAAGGTTAAAAAAAAAAGTGTTCTGAAAAATGAAAAGCGCGAAATGGATGTCTTATTGGGGGAAAAAATTATATTAATCAATTGTCTATTATAAAAGTTTTCCTAACTATTGTTTGGGTATAGAGTAATATGTTATGCTTGTGTGATTTTATGTATTTATGCTTTGTATTGCAATAGGGCGTGGTGGTATTTTTTATGCTGACAGCATTTTGTCATTTTTAAAATTGAATGGGAAAATGTAAAATGGTGGCTATATTGAGAATATGATTTTTTTCTTTCTTTCTAAATTAAATAGCTGTCTTTGTTATTATTTCTTAAATTATCCGTCACACTCTACATACTTGCAATTAACATTTTAGTTATTTTTATGCATTTTTAATCGTGGATATTTTTTACCCAACTTAAATGCCAGCCATAGTTTCAGATATTTATAGCATTATTTTTTAATTCTAATGATTCAGTTATTTTTCGAAGATGTTTTCTTCTTGCATTTCTGTAATAGATATAGATTAGTTCATATTTTAATATGGTTAAGTTGGTTTAATTCTTGTATTATCCTGAAGGCCTTGACTTAGTTTTAAACTCACCTTTTTATTTAAAATATATTTTTTTAGTTAAATTGTTTTAATCTTTTTAAATAGTTGCCTAGAAATTCTTGTTTCTTTAAACATTGTAACAGAAACTCTCTTAAAACTGCACCAAAACATAAGAAGACTCATTATTATTTGAATGTAGAATTATATATTTCTTTAATTTTACAAGTTCATCGATTAAATGTTATTTGTTTACTGTTAAAGAATGGCGATTAATATGTTTATAAATACTTGTTGAGAAATGGCGACTCTATTTTTACATGAATGCATCCGTCTTAGAAAACATATCCGGAATTCTGAAAATTCTGAATTATTTGTATGGAATCATGTAATAAATACATTTTACTGAAATTCTGACGGTTTATATCTATTTAAATAATCTTTTCTGTTATTCATACGACTTCTTTTCGAATTATGAATGTATACACTCTGCATTTTATGCATTTGCGGAATCCTCCAAACTGCATATTTGTTTCGTAAAATCATTATTTTTAGTCGCTCATAATGTGACACTAAGTAATATCAAGCATATTAAGTATTATTTGTTTCTAAGAAATATTACATTCTTATAAGGCGTTACCTTACATTAATTACCAAGTAGGCATTACCGTACATAGACCCCTCTTATGAGTGGAGGTTACATTCTAAAAAAGCGCAGATGAAATCACCGAGGGCTAGTCTTGATGGTAAAACTTAAAACCTGTTGGTCTATGTGGGAGTGTTTAACCCACAAACCCCACCCTTGTGTACGCCACTGTTTTAAAGAGAATTTTCCTTTTAAGTGATTAGAATTAAGGGAAAAGTAATGCCAGTATTGTTTTACAAATAACTCTTTATAATGACTAGCGTTACTCTTATGGGGTTTAGGGTTGAATCCCCACAACTATTCTTGCACACATGCCACTGCACATATAGATAATTATTATAATAATATTTTGTAAGGAATTCTTACGTTTCATTGTCGTGTGTGTGTGTATGTGTTTTTTTATCCTGGGAACATATAAAATACAAGTGAAGAAGAACAGAAAGCATACACAATACAACTGAAGAATATACACATTTATTACAGATGATGATCCCAGCATATAACAAGAAGAGGTGCGCTGCTTTCCTTTCGAGACGGGAATCCATTACAGGCGAAAGACCGACTTCTTTCCCGAAGATACAACCATGTCTTACTCGGGATTCGAACCCGAACCCACTCGGTTACAAGCCGAGGGTCATAGCCACCATACTGGCTGGGCGACTTACGTTTCATTAAACGAAGCAATTGTCCTGGAAGCCGTAATATATATTTTGAAAATCTTGAAAGTTTTAAAGCTACACTCTCCTTCGAAACCAAATCAACTTTAATCTATTGATTGCGTTTTAACTATTTCCAATGTGATGCATTTACTTTTTTTGTGTGCCCAGAATTTGCTAAATCTAATTTAATAACAATTCTAACCATCACCCATCATAAGGACCTTATACTTCTGCCTCTGCCCAAACTAAACTTGTTGAATCGAAAGCTTGGAGATAATTTCCTTTTCCAAGAAAAGAATCTTCTTCCCGGTCGAATAATGCACGGGGTGGGCGAAGAGAAAGAACACACAGTCTCATTAGGAAATGTCACGGTATGGAAACGGTTATGAACAAATCCTCTGCGTATCGATCGTCTGGCGGGGGTCGAAATGGATAGTTATGATTATCGCCTGCCGTTAAAACCACCACCGCATGGACAACGGTCGAGGTTATATATTGCCCCTGGCGAATACCCTCTCCTTTAAACTGTTAGCCAGGATTGGATTCTGGAGTTAAGTGTTATGGGGACACTTTTATTTCCAGCCATGTTTTTCTTTTTTCAAAAGGGGGGGGGTTGAGAAGGAGGGATTTGATTGGATGAGGAGTAGCTATTGATATTGGATTTCTGTGTAGTGTACTAGAGTTATTAAAATGGGACTATAGAATTGCACATAAATATGAAACATTAAACTAGTCCGTAAGGTTTTCCTGTATCTAAACAACCTCCACTGTGAAATGTATATTTGGGTTTAGTACCAAGGAATTTTTATGCTGTTGCAATGTATTGAAATTGTTTTTAAAGGAAACTGAAAAAAAATGCAAATTAGCTATTATTGAATAATGTGTTTCTCATGTTATGTTAATATCAGTACATGCACTCTTTTTGAAATCTGCAAAAAAAAAATAAAAGTGTAGAAGATTTGCATAGTTAAGCCTGACAAATTTCAGTAATAACATTCCTATTGAAAAGGTAAGATAATGTAATGTTGTATATATATGTATGTATATATTGTTAAATTTATGTCCTCAGTTTTAACTTTATTTAAAAAAATTTTTTTTAGTTATTGATAAAAACTAGGTATAAATATTAATTATAATTTTATTAAAATTTTATATTTGTATATATTAATTTAGGACTTAGAAATTAATTGTTGCAACTTTCAGGATAATGAATAATTTTTTTGAATTATGACTTTTTCCCTCCCGCTTTGTGGTCACCCTTTCACTATTTTTTTCCTTATCTCATGTATCGTATGAAAAAAAGTTACAAATTTTAAAATTTTTACCTATCTCTTCTGCAAAATCAATAGAAATTGTCCCTGACTATTGTAATACTAATATGAATATAGGCATTGTGCAAAATTAACTATCATGAAAAAAGAACAGCATAAACGTATATTTAAACATACAGTTATATATATTGTATAATATTTTAAGACCTAGCAATTAATTATTACAACTTTCAGAATAATGATTTTTTTTTCACTCTTGACATTTTGTTTCCCCGACTATTTTTCCTTTACCTCACTTTATCGTACGATATTGAAACAGAATGCGGAAAAAAGTTAATAATTTTACCTGTCTCCATTATACTAAATAGAACTAGTCACCGGCTATTGTAATACTATTATGAATATAGGCATTGTGTAAAATTAATTACCGTGGAGAAAAAAAGATCAGCATAAAAGCACTGTTCTTGATTGCGCAGCATTGTTTTAACACGGGCACAGACACATAGACTGTGATTCATTATATGCATCGCAATTCATACCGGAAATATTTTTCGTAGCGTTGCAGAATCCATCATTTATTTTCGTCTAGAATTAACCTAATCAAGCACACCTGCCTTGGACCGTGTTGAATCAGTCGCTTGGGTGCTGCTTGCACATCCCCAATCTTTCCAAGAATTTTAAAACTTGAAATCTTTTTGCATACATTTAAAGGATTATGAGAGAAAATCTTAAGATATATATTTTAGATCATAAAGTGGTATCAGGATTTCTCATTATTATTATTTTTTTTTTTTTTACTTCTGATTTATCCGGGTTCTGTGATGAGTAGTTTCATCTTGATTCTTCTGCGTTTTGAAATGACTTACCTAGTCACCGCTGAAATAATCGTGAAGTGATGTAAATTTAGTAATATAGTTGATTGCTTAGTGATTTTGTAACTCCTTTCGGTAAGTTAAATTTTTCTTCTGTTTTTCTTTGTTGGAACTGTAAAGGAAATGATGAAAGCGTTTATGCACTGTATTTCGCGAACAGTGCCTATAATCCAGTAATCATTGTTTAAATTTTTAATGATTTAAAAAAAACTTTGTCCATTTTATTGAACTTACATAATTTAACTTCTTTTCATAATTGAACTTGTACTTTATGTGAGTATTAAATATAATTTTTTTTTTAAAAAACAAACCCATTTTTTTATAAGCTTCGATTACTTAATTAATAAACTTCATGTTTAAAGTGTTTTCTTGGCGTAGAGGAGCTGTATGGTCAGATATGTGTGTTTATTTTTAATAATAAGTCAATAAATTTCTTATTTCAATTATACCAAATTTCAGGAATTACAATATTTTAATAAAATCACGATGAATAATAACATGCTTATAAAAATGATAAAAACCTTTACTACTTTTATGGTACGATTTGTTGAAACTGTATTCGTTTTACAGAAATTTAAATTCCTATACTGAGTAACAGTGGCGCACTCAAGGGAGTGGGGTCCCGGATCGGAATCCCCGAAGCCCTTGATTTTTTTTTTTTTTGATTCATTATAATCCTATTATTTAGTACGTAAAAATTTATCAAGCATTTGTTATTAATAATTAATTTTATTAATGCTAATTATTTATTCAATAAATTTTTTACTTTTGTTCCCGAAAATCAACAAAATCAAGAGAATATGTTGGGCGGCGTATTGGAACATGATACAAAAATGATGGACTTTCGACCCTGCACCCCCTTTGAAAATTTCTGTGTAGGCCACTGCTGAGAAATGTAGCCACTTAACGCACGCGCACACGTGAAGCAGTAATTTCTTCTCCGATATGAAATTCAAATTACCATGCGTTAAATGTTCACAATTTCATTTTCTTTTATTTCCTAATTTCTTCCTACAATGTAAAGTTATGATTGTCATAAACATATTAACACCAAGTCCCATCCAAACAACATTTTTTTTTTACTTTTTTAAGGAATTTTCTTCCGTTTACGTTCAACCGCCATACCCATTCCCATGGTCATAAATCTCATATCGTTTCATTTCTTAATTAGAAAGAATACCCCCAAAAGCAAAAGAAAAATTAATAAATCCTTCTTGTGGCAAGTGAAATAAAACGTCCTCATGCATATGTATGAGTGCTCTGCGGACGCATGCGCAATCCGGGCGATGAAGATGGGCCGACCCTTACTGCCTACCTGGCAAGACGAATGTTGCTGATGAAAAGTGGAAGAAAACACTCGGCGGCGCGTCCAAGAACGGTGTGAGCAATTAACTTATGTAAATGACCAAGAAACAAATAACTACTCCCCCCTCTTCCTCTTCACTTCACTTTTCTCTCCCTCCCTTCGTCTTCTCGTCTGCCACTAGGTACGGGTGTCTTCTTCATTAGGGTTGGACCAGGGTGTGGGATTTTATTGGAATTCTGGTTCGTTAACTGTGGAAATTAAGATTGGGTATAGGTCTCATTACGGAGAATATTTTTTTTTATTTCTTTCTTTTCATGCTTTTCTTTTTAGTTTTTTATAATGAGAAGGATGTGTTCTGAGGAAGGAAAAAGAAAAATCCAGCGTTTTGAAGATTTTTTTCCCTTTTCTTTTCTTTTTTTTTCTTTTTTCGCGAAAGTGGTTTTTGCTGAAGATTTTGGTGCCGTAACATAAAATTCTTCTTTAAACCATTGGATGGAGTAATTAATAAAAATGATGAGAATTTAAACTCGTAAAAATCTTTTATTTGATAAAAAGTTTCAATGTTGGCTGTTACATTATGTCGATACTTTTTTTAAAAAAAATTTCTTTTCTACCATTTCAAGAATATGTTACTACACATTCGAAATATATATATATATATATATATATATAATTCACTTAAATTTTCTCTCGAGGAATTTTACTTAATTGATAATGGTCTTAAGCCCTCCAAGACTACGCGTGATAGTAAATTTTTTATTTGCCCGCCTAATAGGAAAAATATGTTTAACCACAATGTTCTCTTATAAGAAATTTCCACTTTTGTGTTTGTTAAAACAAAATCATGCAATATCGCATCATCCGCGTGTTCTAACCAATCACAAAAGTCTTTAGCAGAAATCATATGATTCCGAAAGCTTCCGGTGGAAAAAGCTATAAAAGCTGAGATCTCCGGAGCGAACAATGAATGCTTTTGTGTATCGCTATAATGCCTGCGTGTTTTTGTGTTTCGCCACTGTTTGTTTTTCGAGTTAAATAAAATGTGGATTTTAAAATAGCAACATGTTTCCACATCAGTCCATTCAAGGACTGCTGAAAATTCATAGATTCCACCCCAAAAAATGTTTTAACTCAGGAGAATATACTACATGCATACATTTATTAAATTTTAGATCCACTACATTGAAAAAAGTTCAGGAAAAGATATCTGTAATTCTTAATTTTACCCAGTAATTGATAATATGAAGTAGCCTCTTATATTTCAGTCGTAATAAGAATTGTTATATTTATGTATTTATTTATATAAATGAATTAAGTGAAAATATATTTGAATGGGGGATATAACACGTCATTAAATGTTCGATTTTCCCTTAACAGACTTAAAAATAAATAAAAATATATTGTCTGTTCGATAGAAATTGTATTATAATTAAGGAAATTTCAGAAATAGACAGGACAAAATTTCCAGATTCGCCGTCTAATATCGTCATTTTCTACAATACTCTGAATTTTCTTATTGTCTTAATTTGTTTCGTAAACCTACCAAAGACCTTCAGAAAACAATATATAAATAAAGTTCTTTTTTTTGGGGGGGGGAACAAAAACATTTTTATGAGAAAACCTTTTGTATTAATAGACAGGCGATACTTTCGAGAAACATAATATTTGAAGGATAATTTCTTCCAGGAGAATAAGGGAAATTAAAGAAATTGGGGGTATTGGAGCGTGGAATTACCTATCAAATATCACACAGGTTTGATTACCGAGTTCATGGAATGATTTTTCGGATTATAGCACAAATTATATATACAGAATAAAATAAACAAGTTTCTTTTTTTTATTTTTAAAAATTAATATTCGTCTATTTTACAGAAATTGTCCATTCAAATTCGTGCTTTCACTATGTCTTAAAAGTAAAACTGTTGATATAATTTAAATGAAATCATGCGTTGATTATTATTATTTTTGCGTGTACGTGTATTTATTTATTTTCTTGGAGTTTTAGATAAACCTTTAAGTATAGTACTAGTTGATGTATATTTGGGAAAAAAAGGGGGAGGGGATCGAAATTTTTTTTTTTTTAATTTCAAAACCTTTTTGTGCGAAAAGGATGTGCTTTGGTATACAGATAAATGGAGCAATAAAATAAAAAAAAAACTAATTTTAATGTTAAGTGCTGCAGAAGGGAATGAATTTTAGGTATTCGAGTTTTTACGTTAAAAAATTAAAGTAATTTTCGTTAAAAAAGAGCCAGTACCATATACTTATACCGTCTAATCAAAATTAATTTTTTTTTTCATTTTTTCGAAAATTTAATCTCTTTGTGGCAATATTAAATTTTGGAATTATTATTTTTAATTATTTTAACTTATGTCCAGACTAGAGAACATCTTTTTTTTCGCATAGGTATGTTAAGATTAATAATATTTTTCCCCTTCATATAGCCGTGAACCACCGTAGTTCATATGTACGTAATTATTTATTTTATTTTTTTAAAGTTGTTAGAGAATTTTTTAAATACAGCAATACCCCGACATACGTGATCCCTTAGTTACGCGATTCGTCTTTTGTTTGAGAGCTATTTAACTCAATTACTCACTATACGCTTCTTGTTGAACAAATGTTCATGTTCGGACGCATTGCTTGGTATTATTGACGCTTAACCATAATGATTTATTTTAATTTATCATAATATAATTAATCGCTGCTGGATTCCCACAATCGGGAGCTGACAATGGATGAGCTCATAGAAATGCCCGAGCAGCAAGACATTGAAACAGTCTTTACATCTAGTTCAATCAGAAGGTCGAATGACGGCTTCGAATTTGACAGAAGGAGTCAGTTTAATTGTAAAAGGATTATATATATATATACAGTGGTACCTCGACATACGAGTGCCCCAACATACCAGTTTTTCGAGATACGAGCCGACGAGCAAGTGTTTTTTTGCTTTTAGTTACGAGCGAAATTCGAGATACGAGTCCCGGTTCGGTAGTAACACGCAGTCGCGCCATCACGATCAGTTAGCACACAGAAAAGTTGCAACAGGTCGTGTGCATCTGACCTTTTAATGACACTTGCCTAACTCATTTCCGGAACATTCTGAGAGGGAGGAAGAAACAAACCTCCTTGGACATGTTTTTCTAAACGGTCTACAGGTGAAAGCGAAAAATGTAGCGAAAAAGGCAAAAGACCAGTGAGGATATCTAATTTATTTCTTTACATTCTCTTTTTTGTTTTTGTGCAATAAATATTTGATATTTATAAATACGTTTTTATTATTCAAAACCACGTAACAAAATAACTGGGGTGACATTTTGGAGGTTGGAACGGATTAATGGTAGTTCAATTGTTTTGTATGGGGAAATTTGCTTCGAGATACAGTAATTCAAGATACGAGCAAGGTTGCGGAACGAATTAAACTCGTATGTCGAGGTACCACTGTATATATATATATATATATATATATATATATATATATATATATATATATATATATATATATATATATATATATATATATATATATATATATATATATATATATATATATATAATAAAATTTTAGAAAATATAATATTTAAAATTTTAGAAAATATAGACTCCAAAGAAGAGCGCGTTTTTTTTTTTCCTTCAACGAAACAAGGAATACTAAAATTATTAGCATGCCAAGAGGAAAATTTGTGGGAGAAAAAAAAATCTTTGTGTCAGCAAAAAGCTTTTTGTAAGATTTTATGAAACCTTCTTCACACATCAAAATAATTTCGGCTTGCCATTTTGTATATTTGTGTTATCTAAGATTTTATATCCAACATTTTTTTACCCTCTAAATTATTATATTCTCTTTCGTCTCCGCCCTCAGTTAATAATAAGTTATAGTTTTTTTTATTGAGAACATTCATAACCCCGTACGACACACGGGGGCTTACGTATAAGTAAGCTTGAAGCACACATCAAACACTACAACACAAACATCCATGCCTCACCCGGGATTCGAACCCAGGACCTACAGCTCCACAGTCAGCGTCACTGACCACTATACCGGATGGGCGGCTTTATAGGTAGTTTAATTTTGTTTATTGATATTTATATACGAAATTAAACTCCGACTTAAGCGAATTCGATCTACGTAGTTATCACTAAGTCCCACCTATCTCCTAAGTTCGGAGTATTACTGTACCGTAGTTGAAAACATATATGTGTAAAATATTATCTAATTTGGTAGTTTTTTTTGCTGGATTTATTACATAAAATATTAGTTTTCATATTTATAAATGAGGAATTTCTTTTTAAATTTCCTCGAGTACGAATATATCTTAAAGAGACGATTATTTATGAAATGTCTCGTGTTACGAGGAATGTCAGCGACATATGCGATTATTTTCCATTAAAAGTACGCCTGAAATAGAAAATTACGCCTGCATCTGCCTCTTTAAACTGCCACTATTAACATTCGCTGTAATAAACAACTGGGACCTCGAAAGTGAAGTGTTGGTGGGGTTGTCTCAGTTTGTGAAACCGTCGGGAGAAGAATTAATTTTTCTCGAGGACGGCGCGGGATGACATTTTGCGTGAGGAAAATAAGAAAGGAGAATGAGACAATAATTCTGGTTGGAGAACAGGACAAGGGGGGAGGGTGGAAGAAAGAAGAAAATAAAACAAAAGTACGGTGTAAAAGAAAAACGATGTTTTTCGCAAATGCTTTTAATGTATATAAGAAAAAAATGGGAATTATAATAATAAATAAATTTCGGTGTGCTATTATAATTAATTGCCTACTTGTGTTAAAGAACGAAGATGTAAGCTTGACTGCGAAATTTTTTGTGAGAATCGGGGGTTGTCCATAATTCTAGCAAATGTAACATCTCTGGAACACATGACAGAGAAATTCTTCTTTATATTAGAGACTACATAATAGAAGAAATTGAAATGTGTAGAATTGCGAGAAAAATTTATTTATTAACGCATTTATTCTTATCTAAGCTGCACCACAAATTCTCAACAAGTTTTTGTGAAAATATAAACAAATAGTGTAGAATGATATATCACTATCCGATATTTACGAAATTTTTTTAAAAAATAAATGAGAATTAATAAGAAGTGAATAATTAATTTATTTTATCAGTATTAAAAACTTTCAAATCCGTATATGAACCTGGCATTGCCCTAATCTTCAGTATCATGTTCAATTTCCCTTATCCATCGAATTTTTCAGCCTTCGATTTCTAAGCCGCATCCAATTTTTAGTTGTATTAATATTGGGGGGAAGTGCAGCTTAGATTCGATTAAATATGGTTCTTGTTTTAATGTATTTAAAAGATGACATTTTATTTTAATTTTAACAAAATAAAAACGAAAAGGTTTTTTTTTTCAATTTAAGTAATAATTAAAGTTTTTTTTTAGTTTGAAATTATGCATGCCGTTAATGAACTTAAAAAGTTCGATTCTAATTTATTCTATATTTTTTATGTCGCTTTACAACCTTGTTGCAACTTCTGTATTTGAAAAAAAAAATTTTTTTTTCCTGTTTGTGTATCAATTTAATTCTAAAGTTTCTATGTACCTGTTATGTTATAGTAGTAGAAGAAATGTGTACCTAAATTGGAATATTTTAAGAGTTTTAGGAAGATAAACCCCCCAAAAAAGAAGCTTGGAAAAGTTATCTAGTATTCTATTTCTTGCACAAACGCAGGGCATGTTTATAATTATCAATGTAATGGTTTGTGTGTTCTACAATTAATAAACACATTTGCAGAAATATTGAACAGTATGTTTTGCTTGTAGTCATGTAGGCACTGTATCTTATTTTGCCTTAAGGTGTCTATTTTATTATTTTGTCCTTTTTTTTTAATTCTCAATATATAGAAATATATAAAATGAGAAAGGTTATTATTTTATATATATATATATACTTATAGTGCACTTATTCAGTACATAATCACTGAAACGAAGCGAGAAATTTACGAACTTTTCAATTGATCCCTCCGAGAATTATCGTGATTAAGTCGTAAACAGAGTCGTTAAAAAATAAATTTACGTACAATTCCGGGATATAAATTATCTCTTATTACTAATGGATAACATTGTTTAGTAGAAGGACAACTTTAAGTGCTCGATGTCGCGAAGTTTCTTTAGAAAGAAAAGTGTCTTTTTCGCGTATAATCCCTGCGATTCCGAAAAACAAAATGACCTACAAGTAAGTCCGATCCGAACTTGTTGAGGCAACCCTCGCTAAAAAAACAAGTCTTTATCGTGGAACTGTTAATGAGAAGGATAGGCACGAGTGTTATGTATGGTCATTTCGAAGCAATGGCCTTGGAGGTACGCGGATAAAGGTGGGTGTGCCCATTTTGATTTTTGCACGTGCGCCCCCCTATGGAGCCCATCCCGGATCATCACCTGGGGGGTCGACCGATTGACAGCTGAAAGAGGCTCCGCCCCCAAATGCTCACCTTCTTATCGTCTGCTGTTTTTAGTAATGGCTCATATCGTAATCAACTGGATTGTCCTGTACTTTAATTGCTGGTGACCTTAGGGTTGGAGAAATCCTTGTCATTTGATTGACTGTTACATTTAAACTATTCATAAGCACATCCCGGCCTCTTCGTGAAATGTTTTTAATTAAACAAGTTTTGATTGCATTGAAATGAAAAGGGGGGGATCTTGAGAGAAAGGGGGAGGGTGGAAACCAGATGGTGGCAGCAGAGGAGGAAAATGATTGCAGATTGTGGTGTTCACTCCCACATTCCGATTCGGATTTATTTTGATATATAACCGCATGCCTTCTCTTTCTTGTTCGAATTCTGATTCTGCCTTTTTTTTTTTAAGGTGGTATGCGGTAATCTGTTATTGTTTATTGGTTCATTAGATTTGAATTTTTAACAATGCCTTTCTCACCGTGAAGGAATGATGGAAGATTCTTTGGGGGGGAGGAGAAGGGGGTTCTTTTAAGACTTGATGAAGATATCTTGGAATTGTGTTAGTTCTTCTAGAGTTAATGTTTTTTGATAAGCTACAGTGTGCCAACGATTCGGTCTTCTTTTATTGCTTTGGGTTCTTGAGATTTAAAAGTTTTTCCTCGATTGGAAAGCGTATATGAATTTAAATCGGCCAATCAAAATGCATTTGTCTTATATTTTTGATAATAGTAGTCTACTTTTGTAGACTTCTTTGTTTTTACATAGACTCTTAATATTATCAACTTAGGCAGATAACATTTTATTACAATTTTTTGTATAAAATACCTGTGTAGACATTTTCGTATTCTCACGTGTTCCTTTAGGGGAGTCTTCCTCATTTAAGACCTGATGCAGATATTTTATAATTGTTAGTTCTTCCAGTATAAAGACTTTTGATAAACTACAATGCGTTCTTTTTTTAATGTTTTGGGTTCATTTGATTTGATTTTTTTCCTTGAATGGGTAGGATATATGAACTGTGTATATCAATTTAAATCGGCCACTCAAAATGTATTTGCCTTATATTTTTGATGATAGTACACATACCCTTTTGTAGACTTTTTTTTTTTATGTAGACCCTTTATATCAGCGATACTCAACTTGCGGCCCACCGATCCTTTTTAAGTGGCCCGGTCATGGCCCATTGCTCTGAGAAATTCACTAATTTAAGAACATTGTGTTAAAAATTTGGTGGGAAATTCTTTGCCAAGAAATCAAATATATCTATTTTTCTTTTTGCTGTCGGTGTCGTACGGGTACGAATTGATAATCTTTTTCTATTTGGAACGGTTACGGTTAGTGATAACAGACAACAGTGGATTAGCGACAATTTTATGGGTGGAACTAATTTTTAACTATCTTTCATATCTTGCTAGTGAAAAGTATTCGAAGAAAATATATCGTTACAAGACGATTAGGAGGTTGACTATTTTGTAATAAAAAACAAACAGGGATCAGTGATTGTTCGATTTGTCGCGAAAGTGCTGCATTTAAAAAATACTAATAAACAGGAATCATTCAATGACACTTTTCCTCGGAGATCTCTCAAGAGGTGATAAGTTTGTTTTCTTGAATAATCTTTGCAACAGCAACAAAGTGTTTTGTCAGTGGTAATATCAAAGCGGTAACAAAGACATCCAATGAAGAGTTTGTTATATTTTTAGTAATCGTATGAAACCGTTTACTGATGCAGAAATTGTAAAGGAGGGTTTCTTAAATGCTTCTAATGTAGTGTTAGTGACAAAAATAAAAAACATAAAAAATAATTAAAAAAACAAAACAAAAAAGGAGTTGTAAAATTTTGATAAATTCTCCCCATTTTAAATTTCCAATGTTATCTTGATCTTAAAAGCATTTATCCCCCATTTATACTCATCTTACGGGTCGCGTGAAATAACCAACATATATATGCGGCCCGCGTGAAATAGCTGATATATCAGGAAACTAAGTTAATAACTCATTTTGGGTGTAACTTTTTATTGTTAAAATAACAGCAATAAATATGTGTTTTGATCAGAGTTGTTTCATATAATATTTCACAGTTCAAATAATTATTGATAATAAAATTTATTTATTGAATCTAATACTTCTTTAATAAAATTTATTTTATTAGATCTAATACTTCTTTAATAAAATTTATTTATTGGATCTAATACTTCTTTTAATTCATGAATAGTTAAATTTTTCGGAAAATAGGTTGCATGGGCAGTATGAAAGACCTAATACTTAATTGAAATAGTCATATATATCGAAGCAAATGAATCATTTGTTTTTAACTCTTAGAAATCACATTAATAATATAAATTTTGATTGTTCCAATGTAGGTCATTGTCGAATTTTTGATTACTATTATTTTTATCTTAATATATTGTTTGAAAAGTGTTTTCTTTTTATTGTTTCTCTATAATCTTTAAAACGTAATTTGCATTTTTGATTCGTGTTTTTGATTGATTAGCTTGGAAATAATACAAGAAAACGTGATAATGAAGTTAGATGGAAAACTAGGAATATATATATATATATTGTTATAAGCTATAAAATTATTTGGATGTATTAATGCTCAGAATGATAGATTGAAGTACAGCGTGATTGATCGATCGTGGAATCGTTTTATATGAATTAATGCCGTGTATGGAAACTTTTATTGAATTTTCGAACTTTTGATATTATCAGTATTACTTTTGTAATTAAAAATGGCCATGAATCATGTTTTGAGATGGTGTAATATTTTAATCTGCTTGGGAAAACGTTTAGAGTGTTCGGGTGATTTTTCCTTCTAGAGTTTAAAGAAAAAATGGAGGGTTTTGTCAGTTTCGTGAAATTTTAAATCTTTTAGAATTCTATTAAATGAATCTGAATCACATCAAGACCTTTATTATTAGTCAAAAAAAAAAGATATATAAGAGATCTTAGAAAGATTTTATAAAAGCTTAACTCAGTAACTGGGAAGAATGTGCAAGGATATAAAATGTCGTACATAGACTTTTTTCATGGGAGGGGTTACATTTAAAAACAAACAAACAAAGATAGACAGAAGTGCCGACATGTAATCTTTATGTTAAAAATTAAAAATGTGTTGGTCTATGAGAGAGGTTTGGACCTCCAAACTCCACCCTTGTATACGCCACTGTTGTCATACAATTCTTTATATAAATTCATACAGTAGTGTACTCTGGCCTCTCTTTTGGGGGAGTTCATTATAAAAAATATAGACGAAAGTGCCGAGGGTTAATCTCTATGGTAAAAATTAAAAATTTGTTGGGTCTTTGAGGGGTTGAACCCCCACCCTCCACTCTTGTTTGCGCCACTGTATTCATATGGTGTACTTTTCAATAATATTCTTTATATATATAAAAAAATATTTACTACTTGTTGCAATTTTTCGTCTTATTTACGTCAACACTAGCAATATTAGAAAGAAACAAAACTTTTAGTTATTCAATAGTGAGATTTGATTTGTGTAACGGCGTGTGTGTTTTGATTTTTTAGCTTCACCTGTATGTATAACGGAATCAATTTTTCAACTCAATTTTTACCCTCTTTAAAAGGTCAGATTAATTCGAAGTTTTGCACACTTGTCTAGAACCGGTCACAATACAATAATTTAATAATTTTGTTCCATTGTCCTGATCAGGATCTTTAGGATTAACGATTTCCCATTTCCAGATTTGGCAACTAAAAGATTAAATTACAACCATAAAACGAAGACGCTCATTGTTAATACAAATGCAACAAACAAACAAAAACACTTATTTATGTGAAAAAGGGGAGGATGCGTCTGTAATTTCTTACCATAATATAAACAATTGCCCTGTTTTCTGAAAATGGAAAAAAATTAAATGAAAGACTCGAACATGCAGAAAAAAAATAATTTATGTTCTAATTGCTTGAACCCAGATATAAAGTTTTACCTTTTAGTTCGATTAACGTGTTTTTTTAGTTTTTTTTTAAACTATAATTTATTGTATACCCAATAAAAACAATTATAAGTTCAAATTACTTAAGCTGAGTATTTAAAAACTATTAATGTGTGAATTATTTCGTAGAATTTAGATTAAAATCTTTCTCCTCCTTTACCATGTGGACTGAAATGCTTGTATTTTTAATCTGGATCACATAATTGGAATATAATTTGTACTGCAAACATCCCCAAGTCTTAAAAAAAGATGTAGCGCGTGACTTCCCCTCATTGGGATATCGAAGATTGCCAAACATCTCCACGGACTTATCAGTCTGGCAATTTTCAACCCAAGCACGATCTCTAAATATGCATTTTCTCAGCGTGAGTCACCGATCTGCCTCTATTAGATCACTTTTGAATGCAGTATCGCTCACTCTTAGATAAGTGAAGACGTTTTCCAATGATAATAATAATAAAAACCACGTATACCCATCTGCTGTTCTCGCAAACACAGCCAGTAATTGGACTGGGGGCTATAATTCTAATTGTGTCGAGATGAGAGACCAAATCCGAGAACCACACAATATCTTCAAATTGAAAAACGCTCTATGTACGTTCATGCGGAATAAATCACGATCTTTCTCTCTGTCTCCTCTTCCACCAACCGATCTAATTAATCGATTTTTTTGGCCTGCTGTGCAAATTGTAGAGGGAAAAAATAGTTTTTCTTATTTCGCCTCCATTGCAGTTTTACATCTTGCGCTCTGTCTGGTTTTGCTCGGGTTTTGAGAATGAAAACATTTTCTTACGCTCGCGTGTGGTTAATGTTGACTCTTTTCTTAGCGAGTTCCGTGTTTTTGTGGGATAAGTATCTTTTTGTTGGAAGTTTGGAGTATTCAGTTTCTTTTTCTTCAATGGAGTGATGTAATGTATTTATTAAATTGTTGCGTTTTCAAATTCGGTGCTTTACTGCTATATATGTTTCTTTCTATTTGATTCCCATTAAATTTTGGCATTGTAATTCTTCAGGAAGACATGAAAAGGCAGGCTATGAACGCCTAAGAAAATAATTATTTTCATTGCTGCATATATTATTTGCAGTATTTATGTACTCGCACTCTACAGACAGAGACGTTTTAAAACCGTTTGATTATTATGAATTGTCATTTGATCTATAATCGGAACCAGTGGCGCACACAGGACTTTTTCAAGGGGGGGTTGTCCAGGGTCGAAAGTCCATCATTCTTGTATCATGCTCCTTTTGATTTTGTCGATTTTCGGGATCAAAAAACAGTAAAAAACTAATTATTGAATAAATAATTAGCATTAATTAATCAAATTAATCATTAATAGCAAATACTTAATTACATTTTACGTACTATATACTTAGAATTATAATCAATAGGAAAAAAAATCAAGGGCTTGGGGGGTCCGGACCTCTAGGACCCCCCCTTGTGTGCGCCACTGATCTGAGGAGGCATGTTGATTTTTATATATTTTAAAATTGTTTTGATTTAATAATTTTAATTTAATTATATTTAAATATGCCTTCAGGATAAAATACATCAAAAAATGAATGCAAAGTGATTTAAAATGGAATAATATTTCCTAGGAAAGTCGCACAAACCCAAAAGAAATACAACACAGTAAATAAAATGGAAACAATTTAATGTTCCTTGAGTGGCTCGGAACCAAGGACCGGTACAGGTCCGCGGCCCGAAGGTGGGGGATCACTGCTATAAGAAATATCCTTGAATGTATTTTGTGTGTGTTTGATTAAAATAACAGAAGTATTAGTAGTTTGTATTATCATTTGATTTGGTTTAAATATTAATAGAAACATGCGTACTTGATGACAGTTTACACGACCAGAAACATCGACTTTTGATTTTTTTATTGCTGCATTCTCATTATTCATTCTATTTTATTTTTTGCCATTTTTATTATGCAAGATGGAAATTTGCATCACAATTGACTGCAAATGTTAGTTATTGGAATTCAAGTCATATTTAGCCTTGGATTGCAGTATATTTAATTTCTCGTTTTTTTTTTGGGGGCAGTAATTAATGGGCAATATGCGCTGCTTAAATACTGGTTCATGTGGGGAAAGTTGTACATTAATTAAAATGACATTATTAAAGCACATTTCATATTTATTTCAGTTTTAAATGTTGGTTATCACGTGAATAGGTTGACTTTGAAAAACTGTTGTAGGAAATCGAAATGTCAAAAGCAACTGCTCATTAATCAGTTTTAACATGAACTTATACCTTTTTTATCTCTTGTCATTGATTAATGACTAAATCACTTTTTGTACGTGTCTTGTGATTCATTAAGAGTGGTGTGATTCTTGCGAAATCAGAAAAGAAGTTAACAAGTCTTGAAACATATTTGAAAATCTGGGTACATTCGACAATTCTAAATTTCGTTCATGAAGGTGCCTTTAATCAAATTTCTGCCTTCTTAATCAGAGATCGGCAATTTTTTAGCTGTGGCGTGCCAAACCAATGTACCAATATGATTCAGTGTGTCACATAGTTCAACAATTTTATATTCATTCAGTTCCCACGGTAATACTTGCAGAATTTACAGAATGGAGGTCAATTACAATTTTATTTAATTTCGCATCATTTATATTTTTTATCATGAAATAACACAGCATAAACTATAACTATTTCTTCAACAAAAATTTAAAAAAACAACTTAAAATTGTACACATTATTTATTTTTAAACATATTTATTGAAATATGAAATAGACAACATAAAATATAAGTGTTTCCCTTCATTATAGTTGATTAATAAGATAAATAAAAATTTTAATGTAAACATAGTGCTTGCACCGCTTTACTTTCATATCGCAACATCAGAGGTAAAATGTGTGACTTTCAATTTATTACGATTCTAAACATTGAGTTGTTAAACAATTTCTTTTGCGGACACAATATTTTTCATATGCGGAAAGACTTTTTTACTCAGATATGTAGAAACAAAAGCGGAAAGCAGAATACATGCAATTTTTTCTCTGTGTAAACAATTAAATCTCTCCAGCAATGACATTCAATAATTTACAAAATAGCTGTAAATTTATCTTTAGAGACATCTCTCAGCTTTTTTCGTAATTCCGTAAATGTCCATGATTCTGAAGAGGTTTGTCATATAAGGTCCATTAAAAATTTATCAACTTCCATCCACTCAAAAATTGACAAATTTATGGAGTAGTGCTCAGTGCCACTGAGAATTGTACCGCATGCCATAGATTGCCGACCTCTGGTCTTGATTTTTAATTATTTCTGTTGTAATGAAGCTAATCATAAAGGCCTCAATCAACATAAGGGTTTGTAGAACTTGGATTATAAAAGCCCTTATATTCCAGGCATGCTTTTGGTGTTCTTCAATTTGTTACGAAAAAAGCAGCCGTGATCTATCGTGGGTTGCTGCGTTTATGAATAATAGATAGCATTAATCTCTTGCAGTAACAGTACCGCGACTTGGGGCTTTGATGAAGGATCTGAGACTTTTTTTTTCTTTCTGTTGTGTTGTTGTTCTTCCTTCTTCTCTCTCTCTCTCTTTTTATTTATTTATTTTTTTATATTATCATGTCATGTGAGTTCATTGGTGGACTCCACCCATTGCTGCTTTTTATCACAATAAATGCCGCGAAAAAGTTCTCGTGTTGTTGACGCATTTTCCAATGAGAAATCGTCCAGTTCATTAATTCCCTCCCACCATCTACCCAGTTAGGATTTCTTAGAATGGCGTGAAATTTTTCTGGAATTTTTTTGAAGCGGGTTTTGTTTTGTGGAGTATTAATTTCAGTGCATTAAAATTGTCTTAGATATTTGTTAAATTTCCTGCTTTATATGTTAATAAAATGTTTTTTTATAATCCGTATAATTCAAGATATTTGAATCACATCAGTTGTGTGAAAAATGATAATAAGAAAGAAAAGAAGAAAAAAAAACTAGCCTTACCCTTTCCGGTTAATTATATTCGGTTATAAACGATCATATTTAATTGTTAATAATCATCATATTTTAATGGGCTAATTCATGTGACGTCATAGTCCCACGATAACTACAATCACGTGTTTCCAACCAATCAGATCATAAATTATTGTGACGTCATACTCACATGATAAATCCAATCCCGAGTTTCCAGGCAGTTCATGCGCTTTACTGTTGACAACTTTTGCTTTTTCCACTGAAACTATTTTTTTAAAATATACATGTTTTCAACAATAATAAATCACATTGATAAACAAAATATATTTGATTTAAAAGCACACATCTAAGTTTTTTTTTTTGAAAGACGTCTTGAAGAATCTTAATACTTAAACATCTTTACCCAATTATTAAGTCTGAAATTTTATCTAAATTTTACAAGTAGTGCAACAAGTACAAGCCTAATGCCAGTTTTGAATTCAGTGGACAACACGTGATTGCATTTATCATGTGATCTTCCTGAATGTAACCTATTAATTTTTATGACTCCCAGCCCCATTTCATATGTGTGAAATTGTTTGATTTCTTAGTCTTGATTTTAAACACGCACGTATTCAAAATTTGACATTCAATTGTCTCTAATGTAAGCTGTAAAACTTGATCCTTATTTTAATATTCTCAAACATCTATTTGGGTATTTCTATTTTGGTTGTCATTACTTAATTTTTTTTTTTTACCTCGAAATTTCTTTTTATAATAAACATTTTTTTAAAAAATATTGTATAACCTCTAGAAGTTAAGTAAACAGTCAGCATAGTGATCGAATAAATGTAAAAGGTTCCGGTTTAATATATAAATTGTACTGGAATACGAATAACGACGTCTTAGCGGTTATATGATGTAACAATAAAGCCCAATTTTAATATTCAGTATTTTTCAATATTATATGTACAGTATATACAATGAATTCAAATTCGAAATATTTATAGATAAACAAGCTTTCAGCCGTAATTCGGTTGTATACTTGTTTTCTATCTGATCTATTTCCGCTTGCTACCTCCCATTCTCTTTTGTGGCTGGGGAGACACATTTTGACCTATAATAATAATAGAAGATATGTCTCTGTTGTATTTCCTCATTGTATTTTCAAAAAAGAAACCCAAACTCACGAATTGAGAAACCAGGGCGACACGGGAAGAAATAGAAGGGGGGAGGTGGGTCAGAACTATCTAATCGACTAACATGTCTTCATTTTCTGCTTGACCCCATTCTCACTGAATTTCGTGATTTCGCCCACTACGAAAAGCCTTAATCCCGTTCAAAGTTTTATATGGATGGAGTTAATAATCGTCTGTATGTGTGTTCTACCACCCCTACCCCTGCAATGGCGTCGTGATATATGTATTTCCTCCCTCTCCCCCCTATTTATGAATGAAAACGATGATTTGAAGTGATAGAAGATCCATTATTGTTTCCTGCTGGCTCTTGCACATAAACTGTGTATCTCCGAAGCGTCAATAATAAATGCGATTGTGGGACTGCTCGTCTGATTGGTCGTTCCCATCACTGCAGACGATCCCTCTTCATATTTCTTCGTTGTGTGATTGTGTTTGGACACCCCCACCGAACGAGATGCGATTAGATGGTGGAGTCGAGTTGCTTGGCAGCTGCAGGAGTTAGGTGGACACTTATGTTATGCCTGGGGAATAGAATTTTCATGTGTAATTTATTATTGTGTGGTGAGGAATCGGTTTTTTGTTACAAATGACACGTTTTGAGTCACTCTTTAAACTTGATTATCTGTGACAAATGTGTTATGAGGCATTTTTTTTTTAAATAAATAAATTTTGCGTTAAGGATCGGTTATCGTGTTTGGAAATAATAAATATTGCTTTTCGTTGAGTAACAAAAATGTCTCGATCAATACATTTTGCTTTTTTAGAGAATTAATACGTTTCGAACTAGAGTTTATTGCTTCATTAATGGATTGTTTTTGCCAGTTGTTTGTCTTTAGATTTAATCTCGATGTTTGTGTGTGTTTACATGATAAATATATTTAATGAATTTGCGGTGGAAAAATTGTTCTTTATGTAACAGGAATTGATTTGCAGCAATCCTGTAAATTTATCGAATTGCTTTCTAATATAAATAGAACAAAATTTAGTAAATGATTACCCTGGAAAAAATATGCCGAAATTAAAAGATCTAAGATGAAATTGTTATTTATAATTAAATGAATTTATGTAAATATCTTGTAATTTAGTCCCACTAAGAGAACTTATGAATGTAATTTTTGTACCATTACGTATTCCTCAAAATATTTTTAGGTTTATAGATTTGCAGTAAAAGTTTTTTTTTAATGTCACATAATATTTCTGTTTTTTGTCTTTAAAAATAGAAGAGTTAGGAATCTTACAGACAACCCCAGAGACTGATCCTTTTAAAAGGCTTGACTTGGACTCTGTTAATTTAGTAATTACTCACCAAAGAATTTTCTTATTCTGGTTCTGCATTGCCATCACTGTCTTGAGCTCTGCAACCGAGCTGGCACAGTCATGAACTTGTGATCAACATTACTTCTGTCAAACAGCGATTTAGATTTCTGGCATCATAAAAGACCTGGTGTGTAGAGGAACACTTTTGAGAAAGGTGCCGAACTCAGGTGTTGTTATCGTCTCTTCATTGTGGTTCAGAATTACTAGACCCTTCGTTAATAGCCTTCGTGTTGTCTTAGATTGGGACGTTTGTAAAAAAATTAAGCTGTAATTACTATCGTCCTCGTATTCTCTCTGCAAACCTTCTTCAAGTGCACTATCTTTGCATTTACCTTTTCCAAAACTTTAATTTTTATTTTGGGTAATTTATATATAAAAAAAATATAAATGCTTGTTCTATATAGTATTTATGAAAAAACACAATGTATAGTCCCCCTCTTATTTTAGTTGGTAGATACATGCATACTCCCTGTAATTATCACCTTTCTGTTGAGAAGACAGTTACATACATCATGAGCTTTTACCTTATATGATTAACACCGCCATAACAGTATGGAGGAACCCGAAAAAACTATCTCCCATGGTTTCCAAGTCCACTAACTCAAATTGAATAGCTTCGTGATTCTGCCATATCCTTGTTCTGTTAACTCCCTAAAAAGAAACAATCTATTAAGTGTCGGTCGGTAGAAAGGCAAGAGAAAAGAAGAAGAAAAAAAGAGCTTGTTGGAAGTATTAAAATATCAAGATCGTGAAAACTTTTCTATTATATGAAACAGTGTCAAAGAAATAAAAGTATGTTGTTCATTCTCTAAATCTGCAATTATTCCCCCTCCATGCCTTTCTGATAAACGATACCATGCCATACATAGCGTGTCAGATAACATTTAGTTGCTTAATTATATGAGGAGCTAAATCCTCGATGTTGCAGAAGACACCTAAAAAAAAGTAACGACCGTCCGGAACCGTCAACTAGCTTGTTGGTTGCGACAGGATTTCTCCCTTTCGGTAATTGGTTAATAGCTGTAATCACCAGATCATGAGCGAGGAACCTAATGGAAAATCTGCGGCGTCGCGTCCTTTGGCACTGGGTCTACCTGCGACACCATCGGTGGGCCCCCTATACCCATCAAAAAACCATCAGCGGTTGTTGTTTTTTGCTCCTGTTCTTTCTCTTGTTGTTCCCTGCACAGTAGCCGGCCATCTTAAACCGATAATTTGTTCTCCTCTAAATGGCTTTGTTTTTGCGGCGTCAACGAGAGATGTGTTATTATTACCGATTCTCTTTGTTCAATGGGTCGGCCTTGTGTTGTGTGGGTACTAATCATTAAGACTTCACATTCACGATTTGCTTATCATCTGCATGGCTCGAACGGTGTTTAGTTAGCTGGTCAGTGGAAGAAAAGCATTGCTGGGTTGTTTTTTCTTTTAATGAAGTATTTTTTTCCCCTTAGATGTGATGAAGAAACACAAATTATTGCTTGGAGTCGTTCGGCTTGCTATTTAAAGTTGGGGGAAATACGTGATTCTTCTAATTTAAAACGTGTTGGGGAGTTAGAAATGTAACACAGTCCCTGTTCCTTCATTGTTCAAGAGATTCTTTGTTCTTCATTGCATTTATCGTAATATCATTTGCTAGCTTTTTTTTACTCATATAATATAAAGATAATCTTTAACACGTTAGGATTGCTTGTTAAGAGATAAACTGGCTTTATCTTGTTTTTACTAGGGTGGCGGGGGTGAAAATTCTAATTTTGACTAAAGCGTAAACTGCTTTTTATTTCTTGAAATTATTTACAAATAAACTTTTATTTGATTGTAGTTTAGATTTGCTGTACTATTTCTTGTCTGTTTTTCGGAGAACATTAATTTGATGTCTATGAATGATATTTTGTTTGATCTTATTCAAATACATCTATTTTTAAATAATTATTAGAATGACGAGACAATCGATGCAATGAATTTCTAATAAGTTTTCACGATTATTAACATTCCTTATTGAGACTTTATTCTGTAATATAAATATATATATATACTAAATTGTTAGACATCTAAATAAGCAAAGCAACAAATAAAATATAACTAAACAGTATAGGCCAAAAATAAGATGGCCTCAGCAGTACAACAGCAAACTCTTAGCTTATTAACTAAGATTGCAAAATTAAACATAATGCTAAAGCCAGCTAACACACAACCTTCCCCTGTATTTCCCTATACTACTAGACTGCAAGGAAAAGAAAATAGAGTAAGAATAAACTTCCATTAATACTAAAGATGATAATCAATACTAAATATCAAGTAAAAAAATACTAAGAAAAATAAAATTACTTATCTAGGTCAAAAAATATTAAATATTTAAATAATACGTATAGTATTTTTAAGATAATAATATATAAATATTGTCTTGACATAATGTCTATGAGGGATTGCTCATATATTTTAAAACTGAAAGAAAAAAAATTATAATATTTTAGTATTTCTTAATCTTTACATTGTGCTAATTCGTTTGTTTCATCTTAATCGGTATTTTATTGAATATATCCAAAATGTATTTATAAATTAAAAGTAATAGTTCTCTGAGAAATTTTATTTTTTAATCACGACTTTTTATTTCACTTTAAGTTAACTATGTCTTAAGTTAATTAAGTCTTGCTTTGTGGGTATTTAAATATAATTATTTCAAAAACTTAGCCAATCAAAAAACAGCTAGCACTTTAAAAATTACTTTTATACGAAGCGGAAGATAATACAATCTAATAAACGTCATTCAAGTCGGGAACAACGTCTTTAATTTAGGACTAAAAATAGAATTATCTTAAAATCAAGTGTTCTGTGTGCGGGAGCGTGTTTACTGTTGAGATTCAATCCAAGCCACACTATAGCATCTCGGAATTTCTTATCCTAAATTAACTGATTAGTAATGATATGTTTTCCAACTCTCGTATCTGTAAATTGTTAAATGCTGGACTTTTCTGTACTTAAGAAATTTGTAAAAAAGATAACCATCACATGCCTGTAAGTATCATTCAACATTCTAGAACTTAATGAGGCCATTTTTTTTCATTACACAATTGTGTACTTGATGATAACGCTGAGTCCCATATCACTATATCAACAGATAGCCTCGACATTGCCTATTTACCTATCATTATAAGCTTCTCTCATTAAAAGCTTGTTTCTCTGATACAGGAAATACTGAAGATAATTTCACCACGTTCATTATAGTTTTGTCTCGTGGCTAGCGACCATTTTAAATCAGATCTTTTCCAGGAAAAGTGTTTAATTTAATTCGGAGAGTAAAAAAATAATAATAATAAAGAATTAAAACCTCGTGCATATTTGTCGTGTGGGATAATAAAGGGGGAAAGGAAACAATGTTGAAATTTTTTAGCTTTTTTCACCCAATCGTTTGAGTTCCCCTACATCGAATAGGTAATTGCGTCATCACATGGGATGTATGTAGGCCCTTGTTGTTTTTCGCCAAAATTAACGCCAAAGAAAAACAAAAATAAAATGGAACCTTATTAAAATGATTATATCCGACTTAAGGATTTCCTTTTTCCCTGAATGGTGTAACTGGAGACGAAGAGAGAAAAAAAAGAAATGGCATGAGAATGGAGAATGTGTCGCTTGAATAAGCACGTTATTTTTACGTAATTGCAGTAAAGCTAATGTTCTTTTATTTTGACCGGTAATTATACGCGAGTGTGTCATGTGTTTTTGGAGAGAAACCTTGAAAAAGGGAGACCTAACTAGTATTTCAACAGAAACTAATTTTCCCACTAGTAATTTTCGAACATATAAAGACACGCGGTTTCGCGAAAAACGCCGATTTAATGAACTAATCTACCTGCCGCTCGAGTGGCTTACGTGAATAATAATGACAATGTGGAGGCAAAAATTTGTCGATTTAGTCGGAAATTATTATGTTCCCTCCCCCCTCTTTTTGTTTGTGTGATGTAAAAGATATTGTGAGAAAGAATTTGAAAATGCGCGTAAATAATCCGTAATTTATAAATAAACAATCTGATTACGTATTTGAGATTCATAGTTTCTTTTATAAATTATGTAAATCCTTTTAAAGTTTGTGGAAATTTTGTTGAAAATCTTTCTTTATGCACTTTCAAGTAGACGTCTAAGGTAGGATTTTATAGTTTATTATACTAGGTGATTTTAATAGTTCCACTTTCAAAATCCTGTTAGTGAAGGACCACTGATCAGAATGACTTCGAATTTGAACTGAAAAAGAAAAGAAAGGAAACGGTAGGACATAAGGGAAAAAAATATATATTCCAAAGTGTATCGATAGATAGCGCTGTAAGCGGCATAACGAAAGTGGATTCCGCTATGAGTGGTATTTTGAACCTAAGGACGAAGGCTTTGGCATGTTAAGATAATTTTTTTAAAAAAATAATGAATTTTAAAAAAATTAAATAGATTTGTACGAAGTTGTGCTACGTATTTCCTTTTATTTGGGAACAGATTTTATTTATTTTTGATATATATTCTCGTAATTTTAAGGAATATTTTTTATTTTTCGTCAGGTGTGTGAATGGAAAAGTTTGGCCATTTCATTTTCTTTAAATTCATTATTATTTCTCAGGAGATGTGTACCTTTTTAAAAAAATTTAACCATATTTTACCTTTTAATTCAGTTATAAAGCTCATAATTAAAAAAAAATTACTTTTGCCTAACATTCTAAACATTACTCTACAAATGATCTCTCGCATTATGAAATCTTAGTTGTTACACGTTTTATCTATCACGACAAATAACAATCATGAGTTCAACTAAAATAATATTTATTCTAAAAGTGAAACCAATGATTTGCGAAAGCGGCATTTCTTTTTCTATCATTGAACAACCAAATTTTGATTAGGGGGGAAACAAGAAACAACTGGGAACGGTGCAAAAACCCTGCTTCTTTCTCTCTTGGAATGGAGCTTGTGCTTTCACGCCGTATTAAGGCGACGATTTCTCCAATCAGTTTGAAGCGGCGCTCTCTACACCCCAATCTTCGTTAATTTGTGTCTCCAAACCGCGGGCATCTCAGAAAGAGTAATAGCCCGACCGACATGACATTACCATACACCATCCCGGGATGTGTTGCGCCGATTTGTCTTGATTTCCAATTTGATTCCAAGCCAAGAAGTGGCGCCACTCCGAATCTGCATCAGGGGGGAGTCCACCCCCGTCCGCCGATAATTGTGTGCGTCTAATGGGGGCTTCATGTAAAGGAACTCGCTCGTGTTCCGGCCATTGCTTTCGGCTTCTTTTCCATTCCAATATGTTTCCATGCTTATATGCTTTAGGGAGGCCGGCTCGGAGGTTTGCTTGTTTATAGGTCGGAATCCCATTTCATCTATTGGGAGATTTATTGAGTAAATGGTTGTAAGATAAAGATATCACACTGTTAGATAAGTTATTGATGAGTGAGTCATATTTGTACGTTTGAATTGGACTGGAATTTAGAATGACAGCTACTACTGTTGGCTTCTCTTTCCAATACGATTCTGTGGGTTTGCTTTGGGAATCATGTGACAATGGTTTTCTTTATTAATTATTCTTTATATAATGAGAAATTTAGAGATAAGATAGAGATTATTTATATATATAAAAAGATGTATTTCTTATTTTTAATTTATATATATAACAAGAAATAATTAATAAAAAAGTGCAAAATACAAAATTCAACCAGACAACATAATAAATACTTTAAAAAAAGAAATACAAATAGACAAAAAATGATTGCGGGGAGCCTGTGAGTCAAAAAGTTATTTCGGACTAAGGACGGAAAAGTGGGGTTAAACTAGTTTGATGGTACCAACCTCACCCCTTTGCGGCTCTGTAGGTGAATAAGGTAAAAGCCGAACAGAAAATCCAAACCAAAATATATGAAAAAGAGAAAAAAGGATACAATGAACAAAAACTTCCAAATAAATTAATGAGAAGTTAACTGTTTAAATTTATATAGATTATTTTATTTATAAGTGAATCAGATTTGTGCCTTTGTGATGCTATTCAATATAAAATTTGTATTGCAATTTAATGTAAGGTTAAAATTTAGAGAAGGGTTGTAACATTTATACTGTATTTGATTATATTTCTAATTTCAATTCCTTTTCCACTTGAATACATTTATGGAGTTTGTATTGACAGTTTGCTTATTTTTAGGTCTGAATGCTTTTCGAAGTATGAAGCATGTATTGGTATTTTTTGTTAAATGGGAATAATATAAAGAACAGTCAGTTAGATATTGTGATAGGTATAGTTAAGATGATCTGAATTTTGATTTAACGTTAGAGTATTTATACAACATTTTTTACTGTCTTTTTCTTCCAATTTCTTTTTGAATCAAATATGCACCCTGCTAATACATCTAAGATTTGAGCGAACACTGTATCTGTAATTTTCTCGATACAAGCTGAAAAAATGATACTATAGTTTAATTTAAAGAAAAAGAATATTCTTTGGAGTAAAACATTTGTGTAATGTTTTACGGGTACTAGTAAAATAAATTTTCGTCTTTAAATTTGTTTTTAAGAAATGATCAGCAATTATTTCCATTGTAAAAATATTACATCAATATTAAACTCGTTATTTCAGTAATTCGTTACTGTTTATGTATTATGTTTGAAATATAATGAATAATTTCATTATTATTGTAGATTTTAGTGTCAGATAACTTGTTATTTCAGAGCAACTTTCCTTTGCTCTCTTATTTGAGAAATTATCTTTTAAAATTATTGTTACATTGGAATTATTTTACTACATTAAACTAAAAGTAAAATTTTTGTTTGCCAGACATATAGTTATAGATAAAAATCATTTCTTGGTTTCTCGTCTTATCATTAGAAAATTGGTTGCTCTTTTTGAGGAAATTAGATGTCTTATTACTAAATTTTTAAATAAATGGTAGTTTTAGTTTCATTTAACGTATGAAGTTAAAAACTAATAAGTATTGTAAAATTTAAAAAATTCAGTGTTTTCAATAGTTTCATTTAAATTTTAAAAATATGCATTTTCCTTTTAAATAATAAAGTAATTTTCGAAAGAATTTGTCATTACGTTCACCGAATAGACATTTTTCAAGGAAAGAATTGAACTCTTGAATTTTATTTCTTTGATTGTATCTTTGAGTACTTTGAAATGTATGTTATTTTCTGTGCATTGTGTATTTATTTCATAACAGTTAATTAAGTATTAGATTACATAATGAGGAGTCCAAGATAGCTGCATTGAGTAACAAAAAGTAATTTTTTGTAGTTGTACTTTCTTGTAGTTTCATGTGATCAGTTTTCAAATATTTTTTTTTTAATATTCGGTGTTCTTTTAGCTTTGTCATCGTGTAAAATATATTAAAAAATTATCGCTGTATTTATTTGTAATAAGCATTATCATTTAGTATCATTTTTTTTCTTTTAAACTACACAAATAACTCTTTTCTTAAAAAAAAAGGTTTAAATGTTTATAATGTTGAAATAATGTAACAAAACAAATTTTTTTTTTAAATATTTAAGAAAAAGTTATTTGTTATTAATAACTCGTTGCTCAATTATAACGTACTAAAACTATCCTCTGAAAACATAATTTATTTTAATGATTTGATTTTGAAACAAGGTAGAGTTATACTCTTTGAAGCACTAATTTTTTACAAGGTTAAATTATAAAATATATTGTTTAAATTTTTAAATACACTTATAGTATGCCAAAAAAAAGCACTTTTCGCCATTTTTCATGTAATTCGTTTTTAAAGATACTGAAACATTTATCAGTGATTAGAATAATTAATAAAATCTACTTAAAACATTTATGTCAATATGGCTAAATTGTTTTCATAAATATTCTTGAGGGTTTTATATATATATATATATATATATATATATATATATATATATATATATATATATATATATATATATATGGTCACTCTTTATATCTTAAATATATTCACTTATCCATCAAGTTCAAGCAAATAGTGTTGAATTTATTATTATAAAAATAAATAACAATATTTATATACTCCTGCACACAAATACAGATTTTTATACACAGGGCTCCATTTTTATCCCATCGCTGTTTTTTCCCAACTACCGCAACCAGAAGCAAAGAAATAAGGAACAGAATGAACGAAATAAGATGGAAGAGAAAGAAAGAAAAACCATCATATATTTTTGCATTCATTATATCTGCACCGGTCCCTGTGTCGCTGGTGTGCCCTCATTAGGATAACAGAGTGATTTTCTCTCTGCTGAGAGAGGGGGTGTTATGCAGGAAAAATAAGCCCATAACGGGGTCTGGCAGTGTATGAAAAGAATAAACTGAGACCACCTCAACCTCATTAGGAAGGGGAAAAGTTGCTGCTTCGTCCATTCATTAAGACAGGGGGAATAGATCCTATTTCTCTCTCTGCAGATTCGAAATGCTTTGTATTAGTAATCAAGAGCTGGAGCGGAGCTTTAAATCTCGTAATAAAGCACTCCGGCGTGGTCGTAGTAATTGGGATTTGTTTTCGTCCAGGGGAGACGTTATTGTATTTGGAAATCGTCTCTTCTTCCCTTTTGCTTTGCAGATCTGCGAGGAATCGTGCTTTAATTGGTTCTCCCATTGTGTTTCGTGCACGGTGCATTTTTCGATCCGATCTGGTTTCAGTTAGTTTGGGTAATGAAATACTCCGGGATGCTATTATATTGGGGAATTAGGGATTTTTGGAACGTATATCTTTGGGGGAAAAAACAGATTTAGTGTCGTGGTGTGTCATATTTTGTGTGGAAAATCGATTATTAATGATAAAAGTGTGCGGTTAAGGGGTGTTGGAAAGCTAACATCTATTTTTTTGACAATTTGAGATTTTTACATTTACAAATTGTATAGCTTTTAACCTTTCTTTAACCTCTAGGGTAATTAGGAGCCCTTAAAACCTTATTTTTAAATAACCGTTGAAACTGGGCCAAGCCCATTTGATTGGCGCGCGAAAGATGTAAACAAAATATTTCGTTTTTGCTTAAAAGTTGAATGTCTGATATAAACCAAAACATGTATCTTTTATTGTAAATTGACCTTTTATATTTTTTTTTATTTCCTAGCCAATTAGAAGTCTCACTGTGTACATTAAAATCAATTTATCTCAAAATGTAAATTTTGATGTTCGATGTACCTTTTCGGAGAAACTACTCTTCACAGGAATGTAAATTTTTTATGATATATATATTTATAATGATGGCTAATATATACTAAAATAAGCTTTTTGTAAAAAACTCAAATTTATTTTTTACAAACTTTTTATGTGAAAAATGAGTCAAATTTCGCAACGTTCGATAAAATATTTCATAAATTTTTAAAAAATTAAAAATTAGCTAAAAGTTTATTTCAGTATAATGAGAAAGGTGTACTTTAATTGAATGAAAAATTTCAAGCATGTACATATAACAGATTTTGAGAAAAGGTACATCGAAAACAGCCAATTTAACATTGTCAGTCTATAGAGAGAGAGAGGTTTCCAACTCCCCTTAAATTGTTTTCTTTGAATATTCTTTGTATTTATAACTTGTGGTTACTTCCTTTCTTTTTTAAATTAATTGTTGTCTTAAATAATATATGTATCTGACGCACAATGTCATGTTCTCTCTTAGTTAGGGTCGCGGTGGCCTAGTAGTCCATGGTCACGGACTACTAACTACTAGGACGACTTTTGGCCAGCGTGTCATGTGTGTTCGATCTCTAGTGCCACTGAAGACTCGCCTTGAAGAGGGAGTTAAATCTGTCGAGCACGAAGTCCTGTTGGCGTGGTGTAGTAGTTTGGAGAGAGGGTGCCAGCTGAGGTGTCGTCTTCATCACTTGAGCTTGGTTCTAAATTACATGGTTCGTCGCCAATAGCCCAATGCGACGTCAATAAACACTCATTTTCTCAGTTGTCTTTTATTGAAATACTCAAATAATTAAGTAATAGTTAACTGCTTGAAAAAAATTAATTTAAAACATAAACAGTCATATGTATCTGTAAGTATGGTTATGAGGAAATGAGTTTCTTCCCGGGCAGTGGCGCACACAAAGGGGGGTCCTGACCCCCCATAGAACTTGATTTTTTTCCGATTGGTTATAATTCTAAGTATATAATACGTAAAATTTAATTAAACATTTGTTATTAATGATTAATTTTATTAAATATTTATTATTAATGATTAATTTTATTAAATATTTATTATTAATGATTAATTTTATTAATTAATGCTAATTATTTATTCAATAATTAGTTTTTTACTGTGTTTTGTTCCTGAAAATCGACAAAATCAAAAATAGCATTATACAAGAATGATAAACTTTCAACCCCGGACCTCCTCACCCCTTGAAAAATTCCTGTATGCGCTACTGTTCCCGGGAGAGTGATATGTATTTAATAGAATTTGGTTGTCAGCAATTGTTTTTAAATTGCAATCGCCTTGTAAACTGTATTCACTGCCGAGCTAATATTGATGCAGGAAAATCACCAAACATTACTCGACAAAGTTCCTTTAGTGCTTTACGCTCTCTTCGTGAATACTTTGTTCATTTCGACCGAAATAAAAATAACTCATGTAAGAATTAAAATGTCAGCATCTATAGAGTAAAAAAAAATTATATTCGTAATGTTTATTTTTTATTAAAGTTTATAAATTTTATAGTAATTCTCTAAATATTTTATTCCAAATGCTACATAAGATTTTTATTCGGTATGAACAGTTTAATTTGAGTTTGGACATTGAATATAGTGTTCAATTTCCCTTTACCCTTTTAACTATTAATTCACTCTCTTTTAATTATAAAAAATATTAACCAAGGTTTTCTTACCATATTATGTTATAAAAATATTTCTCTTGACCGTTTTAACTGTCAATTTACCCTTTAACTCTATCAAAAATATTAATTAAAACCTTCTTCTCATACTCTGATATAAATATATTTTTCTTTGCACTTTTAACCTTTAATTTACCCTTTTAAATATCAAAAGTATTATAACCAAATTTTTCTTGCTATACTGTAATATAAATTTATTTCTCTTTACCCTTATAATTATCATTTACTCTTTTAACTATCAAAAAAGTTAACCAAAATTTCCTTGCCATGCTGTGATTAAACTCTCAGAAATATACACTCTACTCTTATTAGTGTTCGATTTATCTTTACGCGATGAACTATGAAAAATTTAAACCAAAATATTTCTCGCCATTCTGTGATATAAATACATTTTTAAAAATCTCTTCAATACACACCAAATCCTTATTTAGAGCATGACAAAATAAAAGAAAAGAGGAAAGAAAAAAAAGAAATTACTTCGAAGTACAAATGAAATTTACTCCATTTCGCCATCTCTTATTTAATACGAAGACTATTTCTCTTTTTACAGCACCTATTTTTTTTTAAAGAAAGACCATATTGACATTGACTATTTACATATTTTTTGAAGCAACATTCGGCCCTGAAAGCATTACAGTAATCTCATTTGTTTTCAGTACTCAGCTGTCGTCTAAATTTATTCGTATTCCTTTAAAAACCTTGGCATTTAAAGCCTGGAGCGGGGAATCGCACAGAATGGTAGATTTAGATGGATAAAATGCGATACAGAAATTGGCCAAATACTTCTCTATCTTCTCTCATCCATTACAAGCAAAACAAAACATCTGATCCAGTTTCTGGGAAGGAACAAATTGATACAAACTCTTATCCATTTTATAGAGCTTGCAAATTTTCGCCCAGATACCCGAGAAAAAATATGTGTTCCTCCGTCTAGTTTTTCATTCCACTTTTCCCTCCCTTTAAAAGCAGCATCATCTTGCGGTAGAGGGAGTGTTTCTTTCTTTTTCTTTATTTTTATTCGCTCTGTTGTTATTATTATTATTATTATTTCTTGTACATTTTCGCAAAAGAGTACGTGAAAAACATCACCTTATTTGTCTTCCCCCTCAAAAAAAGGTTTTGGGGAAGATTGGACAACCCCATTAGTTGGCATCCTTCCTCCCCCCGTCTAAAATAAAGTTATACTCTAAAACTACTTTACTGGAAGGGAGGGAGCAAAGAAAAATATATAAAACAAGGGATGGAAAAACATCGGGTGAACATCTCGTTGAGAATCCTTCCATTCCAAGCATCCCTCAGTAGTGTTGATGGGGGTGAGATGTATGTGTTTTATAGATTGTATTAGGAGAATGAAGAGTACGTGTTTTGAAAGCTTTAGTAGAAGATGTGTTGGATAGTTCCAAAAAGTAATGTATTGTTATAGATACATATAGAAGAAGTGTTCAAATTTTTCGTGTATACGAGGTTTTATGTCGCCACGTTTTTTTTTTTCTTCTTCTACTCCCCTTTTTTTTTTTTTCGCTGTGATACTTTTATACAGAGTGTGTAAATGAACCTATAAGTTTGCGTGTGCTTTTAATATCCTCTTATAAAGGAAGTGAATGTATTCTATTTGCTGTGGTATTATGGACCAGATTTTTCTTTGTTTTCGTATCCGCCCTTTACGTGTAATTTATGCCTTAATTTCAATGGCTCTAAATGGAGGGTCCTTTCAGGGGATCCCTGTGTGATTCCCAAATGGATTTTGATTGGACTCGATGGTCAGTGAAGAATGAACTTGTCAAAAATATATAGGATAATAATAAAGTTGTTGTTTTTCCATTTCAATTTCGCTCTATAATTTTGTCGGTGTTGCAACTTTTTCGTTCTTGTCTAATTCGACTGGGGTTTACGCCTACTTTTTGCATGAGCTGAATGAATTGTTTTCCAATGGGGAAAATGAAAGCATTGATTGCATCCTATATTAAATAGGAATAATTATATTAATGTACCTTACTTATTATTTTTTAATATAAAGGCTCCTTTTCTAAAGAGTTAAACTTTCCTCTATAAATTATTCCTTTTTTTTTTTAAAGAAAAACTTTTATATTAATTTCGTGAAAGTTAAAAACTGTTGGTTATTCCGGAATTGATTTCCAATTTTGTTTTCATGTTTTAAATCTTTTAAACTTTTGTAATTATTGACTCGTCATCTTGTCTTTGTGAGGATTTTTTTGAAATTATTATTTTAATTTTCTTAATGTCGTAGTTGTTAAATTTGAATGTTACACTTTAGCAAATAATCTATTATATATGACTCTGGAAACAATAATTCGATTCTAAACTTCTATTCGATTCTTATAACTATCTATCTTTTTTAACCTATTTTGTGGTTTATTTGGGCTAACAATTGCTGAAACATGTTTGACAGATTTATAACATTTTATCTACGATTCTAAGCATTTAAAATATAAAGAACAAATTTTTGAAGTTTCTTATGTTTTTCTTTAATGATTATTTTAAGCTCGAGTCAAGTTTTAAATTGTTTGAGTATTTATAATAATTTTCTATTGAATTTTCTTCGCTAACTTATTAATAGTTCATAATGATTTCTTATTTTAAATATCTTAAAAAATATTGTTTAAGTACGTAGATATTTTTTTTTTCAATCAGTAATCCTATTTAAAACTGAAATATTTGAAATTTTTATCAAAAAAGTGACTTTTTGGGAAGAATTTTAAATAATAGAAGAATAATAAATGTTATTTATAACAAAAGATCCTGATTTTTTATAGACTTGATGATTCTACTGTCTACTACGTAGTTATGCTTAATGAATATTTTTAATATAAAATGTTTCTAAATATATAGCCCAATGTAAAATGCGTGTTATTTAAATAATAAACAAATATTACTTATAACAAGAAATTCATATTTAATTGCTTGATTATTCAACAGTCTACTTCAATAATTATCATTCTTAATGATTATTTTTCATTTAAGCTTATATTAACACTGAACCAAAATATAAAAGATCATTTTCTTTCCTTTTTTTTTAAACAAATACCCCTTTTACTATACATATATAAATAGTTTTTACTGATTACTTCTAAACCTCCAGACCTTCACACTTTGTTAGTGATTACTTTTACCTGATGAACTTAGCAGTCAAACATAGCATCGGTACATATTTTGCATAAAAAGGATTATGCATGTGATTACAATTGTTTCCTAACCCCAACGCTTGCAAGGAGCACTCTTTTTTAAGGCTTCACTCTACGTCACAGAATCCCATCAAGCTTGATGGTTTAACTGAAACGTATTCTGTCACCTGTCCTCCTATTTGGTAAGCGATGACCGCCATGATTAGAATTCGAAAATTCTTATTTCTTCAAACTTACTCACACTTTTGAGTGGCAGGAGGTTGGAATTGAGTTGTCAGCAGTGATTGGCTGTAGGAAGAGTGTGAATACAAGAATAACACTTTTCTTATTAACGGAACGAATGGAATTGGAAAACCTGCAGGCACCCTGTCTGACCATGAGAGGAAATTTGTAGCAATATATTTCTTACAAATATATAATTTTTCTCTTCTTAAATATTTTCCGTCGTTTGTCAATGTTAATTTTGTAGGCAGTCTTTTTGTCATAAAAATATATTGATAGATAGATGGCTATAAAAAAACACTCATATGTGTGGCACTTGTAAAAAAAACATTCATTTAAATTATGAATAGTATTGGTCAGTGGCGCACACAGGAATTTTTTAAGTTGGGACCCAGGGTTGAAAGTCCACCATTCTCGTATCATGCTCCAATACACCGCCCAGCATATTCTTTTGATTTTATTGATTTGGGGGAACAAAAAACAGTAACAAATTAATTATGTAAATAATTAGTATTAATTAAAAAAATTAATAATGAAAAAAATATTTAATTAAATTTTACGTACTATATACATAGGATTATAATCAATCGCAAAAAATCAAGGCCTTGGGAGGGGGTTACAGACCCGGCCACCTGCCACCCCTTGTGTGTGCCACTGGTATTGGTACATGACAACGTACTCCTTTATAGGAAGTGAAAGGTATATTCGAAAAAAACACGTGAAGGAATGAACACGTGAATCTCTTTGGTAAAATTAAAATTTGTTGGTCTGGGGGGGCATGAACCCTCAAACCCCACCTTTGTGTTCGCCACTGCTGGTACAGAATGTTGTAATGTTTGGTAGAATGCCTTGAAAAAGTTACATTCAGAGTTCTGAGTACTATAAAATTATAGAAATTTTATAATATGCCAATGCAAGCATATTTGTTCACATTAAAAAATTTTTTTAAAGTGAAAAATTTTTTTATAACTGGAGGTTGTATGGACTGTTTATAAAAACAATCGTTGCATATGGAAATCAGCATGCTTAACATCAACATTAACTTAAAAATAAAAATAAATAAATGTAAAGTGAGATATTTTTTGGGTGATTTTCTTATGCGGGGTAATTTCTCTTGCACTATTTTTATTTATTTATTTTGAATTAAAAAATATAAAAAAAATTCTCAGAAATATAATGAAAGATTTTTTTATCTTAATTTTAATCTCTTCATTTAATAATGCATTAGTATTTTATGTGGTGCTTGCGTACCTATCAAACATAAAAAAAAAGCAATTACGATGCGAAACAAAAAAAGGTATTAAAAAAACAAAAGGATTGGGGGAAAATGATAATTTTATTTCCCACGTGATCGAGTACAGAGTTGCCTTGGGAAAGGGTTGTCACCTTTATGTGTCAATACAAGCAACTTACCTCACTTTCATCGCGATATTTCTAATCACGTACTTCAAAAAACCATCTCCATCCTGCCTAATATCCAAGACCCCCCGAAAATTCCCAATGACGCCCGACTTCCTTGGGAGTCTCCGAGTTCTTGTTTACCCGCAAAAAAGGCAGTTACCGACAGACGATTCCCATGGACAAAAAAAGAAATTATGGAATAAGCCGTTCGTGTTCTGTAGACAGGAAGAAGCAGGGGGGTAGAGAGAGTCTGAAGGTCACCGATGTGACTAATTAAAGTGAGATGAGGGACGCTTGGCCAGCTTGGAACAATACCAGCTCAGGGTGTCCGGAGCATGTAATGAGCGGAAAAGCAAAGCTTTATCTGTCCATCGTAATTACTTGACCATAAAAGGTGGGAACTTCAGTAGAAAGGCTGCGGATACCCGCGCGATAAGTAGAACGTGATGAGTCCGCTTTGCACGCTTTCCTGGGTCCGATTATTGTTGTAACGAGAATGGGCCCAAATTAGAATTCTTTTGACTCATTTGGGTGACATTGTCTCATTACAAAAGCCCCCTGCTTCTAGGAACTAAGGCTGCTTGAGATTCGTTCGTGTTCGCATTAATATGTAAAGTTCTTCCGTTTGAGATGAGCGCCATGAAGGGGCTGGTTCTTGACCTGGAGGGTGGGGATTGCGCATTGTGTTATGGCCAATTTCGGAGTGGTAGAATAGTTACAGTTCTTTAATATAAATATTTGAAATAATTAAATATCTTTTAAGACTATAACGCATTCTTTCTCTAACAGAATGCTGTGCTAGTCGAATGGTCATGATCGCGAATTTGTTGCCAGTTTTTTGTGAGAGTCGTGATTTCAAATTCTGATATCACTGAACCCCACTATGTAGAAAGCTGATACATGTCTGTGACTTTCAACACCTTACGTTGGCGTGGTTTGTATTTTTCTTAAGTAGGATGCCATTAGGTCATCATCAGTGGCGCACACAAGGGGGTGTCCTAGGGGTCCGACCCCCCCCGTCTCAAAGCCCTTGATTTTTTTCTGATTGATTATAAATCTAAGTATATATTACTTAAAATTTAATTAAGTATTTGTTATTAGTGATTATTTTTTTAATCTAATTATTTATTCATATTAGATTTTACTCTTTTCTTCCGAAAATCGGCAAAATTAAAAGTAGCATGATACGAGAATGGTGGACTTGTGACCCCGGACACTCCCCTTGAAAAATTCCTATGTGCGCTACTGGTCATCCTTGTCACTTGATTGTCGCTCAAAATTATGAGGTCCGTTGCCAATGCTCCCGTGTTATTTTCGGTACGACATAAACAAACAATCAATCAATCTTAATTGGAAAGTTATTTAGCTGCATCCTTCTGCGATTATTATTTAGTTATTTGTATTATTATGTTATTCTGTATTAAATACTTCATCAACACATTGGATTATTGGTGTATTTAACGAAGATGCATTCCAGAAATTCTGTTAGAGATTTATAAAAGTGTGCATTTTTATTTTTGTAAACTTTGTTATAGCTTTTAATTTAAAATTTTTAATTCTAATTAGTTTCTGATACTAATAGTATTGGTGAAATATGTATTATGTTCATTTTATTAAAATAACAGTTATATCAAAATGGATCCTTTGGACGAGTTTAAAGTGTTGAAACATTACGAATATTGTGTTAGTGAATTTAAATAAAAACACAAATGTGCATTGATGGCAACGACACATTTCTTATGCCGAATTGGAATTTATATGAGAGGCTGTAGATTATTGATCTCTAGTTAGACGTAATTTAAAATCCCTTGGATCACAAATCACTAACTATTCCAAGAGAATAATTTCAAGAAATCACTCTGAGAAAGAACAAAAAACGTTGTAAAAGAGTTTTTCTGTGAATTTTTTTTAAAGAAAAATCTAGAAATAAATTATTTAAAATTGGTCTCTTTGCTGCTGCTAATCTTTAATCCGTTTCTATTTTTTGTTCTTATTTAAAAATTGTACTACTAACTTGATGTGATTGTACAAAATTATTTGGGAAATTGGTTCTTTCCCCAAATTCAAACTTTCCAGAAAAAAAATTTATTCCTCTTTTTAAACCCAGCATAACTGAATAACTTTATGATTAACTTTTTTTTTTCTAGATTTATTTTGAGGTTTTTAGGTGGGTAATATTCTTTACTTCTGTTCTAGATTTTGGCCACCGAACTTTGAAAAAAAAGGGGATGTTAAAGCCTCGAAATTTTCTGTTTTTTTTCATGTTTTAGCATCCAAAAAACATAAAGACAGTTAATAATAATAAAAAAAAATTGTTTGGACGAAAATATACACATTTTTCGGATGAATATTCCGATATCTTATTGAAGTATTTTGCAATGAGCTTTTCAATTTGATTTGCGTACTTGGATGGGTAAAATTCATTCTAAACTCGTGTGAATAATCTTGAGAATTAAATTCCACATTATGTGGGCGAGATAAATTTGAAACATTTTATACACAAATGACTGTCACTGTATGTATATAATTCGTTATTGTCAATCATTTTTTGTACAGTTAAATTTTTGTAAGTTTTTTACTCGGAAATTTTGTAAATGTTCGCTAAGTGATTGATTGATTGATTGCATGTTAGGGTTGCACTTTCAAGAGTTCTTGAGTTGAGCCACCTCTGTCCAAAAATAAGCTCTTCAAAAGAAGTGCCAATTTTTTTTTTGTTGCCACCAATCTTGTATATTAAGCCAAAGTATCAAACAGTTAAAACCCGCTTTCACCCAATAAAAAAAGATCGATCGATTTTAAACGGGGCCCGATTTCCACCAATCGGGGAAAGCCCATCGAGTTTAAATAAAAGCGTCAATACTCCTACAAAAAGATCATTACACCAAGCATAATTTCATTTATTACGAGGCTTTCCTGTGGTGAAAAAATAAAATAATAATAATAAAAAAGAATCCTCTCATTCGAATCGCTTGGTTCCATTCCCGCAAATAACGTCTTCTTTAATCAGAATGTCGC
>BMAV01005502.1:514139-526928 GCA_019973955.1 Trichonephila inaurata madagascariensis | reverse complement strand
TCTGTTTTTTCTGTCAAGGTTCACAAAGTGGATGTACAGTTCAATATTGTAACGTTTTTGCATTTGGTTGAAAGTTCTTTCAGAATTCTATTGTGTCCTCTGTGTGCAATAGCCAAATAAGCTTCATGAAGTACTTAAAATAACTCAGAATCCGTGATGTAATATTTTATAGAAGTACTTCCCCACCTTTATATTCCCCTGGACCGGTTACCATTTGATAATTTTACTGCGGCCCACTGAGGGCGGGACGTTGTTTATATTTTTAATTGTTTTGATTTAATAATTTAATTGTATTTAAACATGCCTTTAGAATAAAATTTAGTTACTCCAAAAAATGAATCTAAAGTGATTTTGCATGAAATATAAAGTGATTTCCATGGAAAGTTAAACAAACACTAGAGAAATGCAGTCCAGTAAATAAAATGGAAATAATTTAATACCCCTTGAGTGGCCCGATACCATTTGACCGGTGGTTGGGAATCATTCTGTATAGCACTGTCGCCTTATTTAACAGGTTACATGAGTTTACTTTTATTTTTACCAAACATCACATCATAGCTATTCGGCAACCAATAGGCCCTGGGTTCCTTTTTAGTAGTTATTTTGATTTTTGTACATTAGTTATTAACTTCTTGTACGTAGTTTCTGTTAAAAAAATACTTTTTTTGCAGCTTTAACTCGAGTTTTGGGCAGCTCGTCTTCGAATAGTTGTTTCATGCCTATAGACTGGGGTCAGCAATCTTTTAGCTGTGTCATGTCAAAAATCAATCTACCAATTATCATTCAGTGCGCCACACACACACAGTAGGATATTTTTGAAACAATTCTATTCCCGCGATAATGTATGCACAGTTAGAGAATAGAGTTCAATTGTATATAGATTTACAGCTTTATCACACATTAATTTTATAGCCATTAAAAATATTTCTTATCATAAAAATAAATAGCATAAAATATAACTATTTCTTCAACTAAAATTAAAAAAAAACCCTCGAAATTGTACATATATTATGTTTTTTAAACATATTTATTAAAATAAGAAATATACAACGTAAAATATAAGTATTTCACCTGATTACAGTTAAATAAAATTTTTAATGTGAACGTAGTGCATCTTAGCTCTACTTTATATCGCAAAAAATGTGGTGTAATTTGTGACTTTTACTTTGACATGATTCTGAGCGTTCAGCTGTTAAACAACTTCTTTGCGGACTCTAAATATTTTTCGTATGAGGAGAAAGATATTTTACTCAGATATATAGAATTAAAAGCGGAAAAGCAGAATACATATGCAATTTTCTCTCTTCAAACAATTAAGTATATCCTGCTATGGCATTCAATAATTTACAAAAAAGCTGTAAATTTACCTTCAGAGTTATCTTTCAAATTTTTTCATAATTCCTTAATTGCCCAAGTTCTGGAGATGTTTGTCAAATAAGGTCTATTACAAATTTATGAATTTCATTCAAAAATTAACAAATTGGTTGAATAATGCTGAGTGCCACTGATAATTGTACCGTGGGCCATAGGTTTCCTACCTCTGCTATAGACCATGACTCCTTCTCTAACACTACAGCTTGCTTCTCCATTTTCATGCAGCATAGGAAAAAAACCAATTTTTTGCTGAGCAAGTTTAAGTAAAATTGAGTATTTTGATACTCCCGAGCAAACCACAATGAGCAACTGACAAACTCCGAGCCTGAGGCACGCCTTAAAAGTCTCGTGCAATATTCGAACGAACTGGAGATGTATTTCATACTTTGCCGGTATCTCATTAGGCATTCTATAGAATTCCTAGGCAATGTGTGAAATAATACATCATTTCATACATTGCCGGCTAGTTTTAGGCATTCTATACAATGCCTAGGCATTATATAGAATGCCGGATTTCATACTTTGCCGGTAACATATATATATATATATACAGACACACATACACATAGTACTCGTCATATATATTTGAACTTTTAAATTTATAGTAGTTTTGAATATACTCACTATAACATTTACGGATAGACTTAATTTCAAATGATTATCATGAAAATCATTTACCTTTCAACAAGAGTATTCTAATTCACTTTTTCAAATAAATATATTTGATCAGAAACGTACAAATTTAATATGTTGTTTTTCATTCTCAAAGAAGAAAAATTCTTTTCATGTGTTTTTATCAGATACTAAATAGTTATGCATATCTGCAAACATCTACGCAGTGTGTTTATAATATAATTGCACAGATATATACTGTCTTATTAAAGTGAACTATTCGTAACAAAATTATATAAAAGTATTGCTCTTAAATGTCAAAAAAAAAATTTTTTTTTTTAAATAATGTGATATTTTTCTGACTTTAAACTGGATATGTATAATTATATGATCTGAAGAAATATTATCATTAAACAGCTCGTTTGGATTTACTTATGTATTATTAACAATCAAAAGAAAGGTTCCATTTGATGTTTGCTAGAAATATAGCTAATATGTGAATGTAGAAAGCAAAAGTTCTGTTTTTCAACGATTATGTGAAAGATAATACAAAAATAATTCATTTTTAAAATGAGAAATTTGAATCACAGTTTTTGTAACGTAGCCTCAGAACAATCGGATTTCTTTCAGGCTTTGTTTTATCATAGAAGACTAAAGTGATATATTTCAATCTTCAGATTCACGTGAGACAAAAAACATATTCTAGAATAACAAATAATGTTTTTATTGAAGTTTCACATGAAATACGTAAAAGCATAATATAAAAGAAAGCACAAACGAATGCATAAAATACAATGCACTCAATTAAAAATATTTATTTCTATTCAAAAAACAAATTTTTTTTAATATTCCAAATTTAAAATATTCGTCCAATTCTTATTTATAAGAATATTTGAACATATTTCTTTGTCATTCTTATTTGATATTGTGATACAAGACAAAATTAATAATATAATAAAAATATAAGATATTTTATACAATATAAACAACTGATGCTCCTGAAATGAAAATTTAAACTGTGTTCTTTATTACCATTATTATTAATAATTAGAGAAACTTAAATGATTTTTCCATCCCATTTATAAAGAATTTTACTATACTGACTTTTCAGAACTTTTTATCTAATAAAGATTACAAATACTTTTTAAATTAAATGATACCTATCTTAATATTCCTTCACTAACACAAAAAAAGTAAAAAAGATTCAAATTTTGGGTTTCAGGATCAACTATATTAACATTCCTTAATATTTTATCTCTTTAAAAAATGTCTCAAGATTAATATCAATTAATTTTATTCATTTTTAAAGAAATGTAAATACCATTTAAGTAATAATCTGTAAATTAATTTGTGAAATTTTTTAACAGTTCAATTATATTCAGATGTTAAATCAAAATGTAATCACATAAGACTAATGCACATGGAATACATTGTAAACTGGTGTTCCTTGTAACTTGACCGAGGTTCAGAATTAAGAGGTCAGTTGCCAATAGCCTTAGGGTCGCTTCAAAGTGTGATGTTAATAAACCGCACACTCACTAGTGTTTCTTGATTTCTCTGGAAATGATAATCATGACAAATAGCTGGAATGCACTTGATAAGCATTTCCTACAAATCGGTAAATAAATTTTAGAACACATGGGGTTGTGAATATAGAATATAGCAATGGCAATGTATATATATATTTTTTACATACATATCACTTTAAAAACTTAGAAATCTGAAAAAAAAAATTAGATCATAAATTTAACTTATTTTTTTTTTTGTCTAAAAGTTTTTTTTATTTTATTTCTAATGGACTGCGGATTGGTGTTTTACCACATTGCAGACTTAGTACATTCCCGGAAGCTGGTATCTCTTTTTAGTGCGGCACCATATAGGAGAATACCAATCGCCGCAAGTAATTTTGACACCCAGTTTCCTCCCAAGACGGAGTCACCTGAGCTATGACACAATGCGAACCTGTACTAGGATTTAATTTTGCCTGGAGCACCCAAACCAAACAGACACTCTAGGGATCTTTTACATGCCGTATAATCATACGGCCTGGTAGTTGTCGATTTTTACCATCCTTAAAAATCACCAATTTTGGTTGGGGTCGAACTCGCAACCTTAAGTGCAGAAGGCCAGCGACAAACCAATCACGCCACCCAGCCGGCTTTCCTAAAAAGGTTGGAGAAATTAAAATACACTATTGTTGTAGATGAAGTAAATATGGATCAAAATAAATCAAAATATAATTACTAATATTTCTTGTTCTAAGAATGCTGACTATACAAAATTAAATCAGATATATAAATTGAATCACTCATAAGATTTTTAGAGTATAATTTTAGAAGTTGGAAATTTAAGATGCAATTGAAATTGGAAATGTTTAAAATGCTGATGTTATAAGATTATTTATATTCGTATATGAACTTGTACTAAACGCCTTTAATCTTCAAGCAAACAACTAAAAATGTGCAGATGTTTCTGCATTTCTTAAAAATTTTATGAATGTAGTTATAATTAAATAACGTCTTATACATGACATATCAAAGGATAGATGCAAAAAATCATCTCCAAAATTTCAGCCAAGTTTACCTTAAACAATTGTAGATGTTTTTGACAAAATATATTCGATTTTTTTTTCAAAATATTCTGATTAAAATAATAAGCTATTATCACTTATCTTATATATTATACTGATTGATTTTTACAATGATAAAAGTCTTTTTTTTTCTACTAATTTTCCCTCATTAAACAATAGATATTTATAGTGGTCTATGCTTTGCGTTTCAGTGGATGACTAAATAAAATGGTTTAAAATTTATTTATTGATTCTCATAGCACATTTGTTATATAAATTTTGTAGAACCTTTCGTTTTCTTGCGTGTGACGTAGTTTTAATGAAGAAAAATGTAATTTTTTAAAAATAAAAATCTAGCTGATTCCTACAAAAAAATGTAGGCAATCTAGATATTGTTATGATCGGTCGAAGGGTTTTAGATATTGCAGAGCCCCCACAGCAAGCTTTACATTCGAACTCGAGCATATACGACAGAAATATTTATCACTGTATATCCCACAAGATGACATTTCAAGACAGGCAAAAAAAATTATCTAACAAGCCAAACCTTCAAACGGAAAGTATAATGTTTGTTACTTTTTAAATAATACTTAAACTAGCAGAAAAAAAGCAACTTTTATTTAAATTACTTATAAGCAGTTTTTAAAACTGCCTTTAATACACAGGGTAGTGATTTGACTAATGATATTTGAAAAATATCTGATTCTCAAGGAAAACATTTACTCAAAAACTTCATTTATTTCAGGAATTCTATCATGTTGTTGTCGAAGTTGAAATTGCAAGTAGTTTGAAAGGCTTCAAAGATTAAAGCTATTTGTTAACGTTGAGGACATCTAAAAAACTCTAAACAGGAAAGGTTACTTTCTGGATTGCCTTCATTTAATTCTATATAGCTACAACGAAATATGAAATTTTGTCCTATTTTATTCAAGAACGATTACCAAAGGATAAAACCATTGACTTGGAATTTTAAAGTTTATTAAAAAGAGAAATTAAGCTTTGACGCGACTATAGAAAGATTTATGCCATTCAATTTTTAGCTGAATAACATTTAATCTTTCGTGTTTTTTTTCCAGCTGTAAATTATTCAAAATAATAATAATAATAATAACAATAATGGGAAATTTATGGTATAAAGAAAGAGATAGAATAGAATAGAACTCAAACTCAAAAAAGTATGCCTCATTATATCGGAGATAAAAATCAAAAATGAAACGATTAGGTTATTAGAAAATGATATAAAATAAATTGTTTCAAATACCACGCAAAGTATTTTTCTATTTTACTTTATTGTACCCCTAATGCCGGGCATCAAGAGCAGATACCAATTTCTATGAGGTATTTTAATTTAAAAAAATGCGGAAATGAGTATTAAAGGAAAATTTTTAGTATTTTGTCAGCAGATATTACGGTGAAGGACTAATAGGGGAAAATATGGTAGTAATTTAATAACCAAGGATATGAAAATGGTTTAATCATTAAAAGTAAACATAACGAGTAAGAAACAATTTTCAAAACGAAGTTTAAAGCATTTTTGGAAGCCTATTTTTAATCATCACCTATTGTTTGAACTATCTCGTAAGCGACGCTGTGAACAAAAATTCGGTACAGAATTTTTTTGCAACTACTGTTAAAGAACTTTTTATTTTTTTCACTTCAGCTACTGGCCGATCTGTTTTAAAAATATATAATTAAAATTTAACAATCAAAGTCCTTTTTCAGATACGAGGAGTTCAAAGCCGGATAAATGCAATAATCCCGTTTGAGTTTCAATTAGTAATGGTTTTTGATGGAGCCGAAAAAATTTGATGACTTAACAAAAATTCAAGCCACGTATTTAGGGAAACAAAGTCTAAAATTTTACATGTGTCTTAATTTTTATGGCTCACAACTGTAAAATGAAGTGAATTGCTAGGCTATATTCTTTGAGCTAAAATTTTAATTAATAATAAAAGTTTTAAAAGCTGGGAAAAATTAAGTTCTCGAAAAATAATAGTTATAATAAACACTTTTGATACAAAAGCGAAATCAGTCCGCATAGAAAGAAAAAATAAACTTTAAAGTAATTTTTTTAATGTTTAAATGAAAGGTTTGACCACATATCTTTTCATTCAGAAATTTAAAATTTTAGGGAAATATTTCTGATTTTAATAGGTTAGCTCAGCTTATGTCAGAAATTGGTAGAGACATTAATTTAAAAAAAAATCAAGACGTCACGAGCAGTATAGAACTAATGCTTATGAATTACAGTTTTTGCAAAATTTTGGAAAATGTAGAATGGCCGGTTGAAACTTTAAACTATATCTTTATCAACAATTTAACTCACTCCTTTTCTAATATTTATACTACTTTACGTATTTTATTAAAAATCCCGGTTTAGTAGCTACGGCAGAGAGATCATTTTCTAAACAGAAAAAGGGAAGTGTTAAAGATTACCTAAGATGTACAAGGAACTTTACTTTTACTTCTATTAAAACTAATATTTTACAAAAAATAAATAAATTTACTTATAAATCTATTGACTAAAAAAAAAAGTCCAAAAATTAAAATTTTTAAAAAACAATTTAACTCGAATACAAATGTATACATTATTCATATGTAAATAGCGCAATTAATTGCAAAGATTAGTTTCAATTTATTTGTTTATTATATGTATGTGTTTTATATGATCCCTTAACGAGATCGAACATAATTTGAGAAAAAATATTTATTGTGTTAATGGAATTTAATATTAATAAGTAATTAAATAAAATGTTCATTTAAATTATCTACATTTCTACAATTCATATTTATTTAGCTATATGTTTTTCAAATATATACGTAAATTAAAATTTGTCTCTAATTGTAAAATGATAATGTTAAGTGGTATAATTTGAAATGCGCTTAGTATATTATTTTGTTTTGCTTGCAATGTCATTTATTTATTATTATTTTTTTTGTAAACGTACGTATAATTCTTCGATTAGTGTGTTAATGTAGGTTTTAACAAAACCCAAAATGGTGTAGCAAAAATTTATGAATAAAACGTATTTTTATATTTTTCTATAAATAAAACATCATTCAAATGTTAACTATAAACCATTTATTTACCATTAATATTACTACTGGCACCGATTAGGTTTTTTCTGCAAACTTTTTATTTACATTTTTATTTTTCACATAGATCCCTGACATCAAATAGAAGTTCAAGCAATATTGAATATTATGATGTTACTAGGTATCATTTATATAAGTAATAACGTTTTTCCTCATTCTTACTCACAATCGATCGTTGAAATAAATTGACAAAAATATTAAAGGAATGGTATGCCGCTCGTGCTGCTATCTATTTTCTCTTTCAAAAAGTAAAGATCAATTGATTTTCTAAATTATATAAAAGAACTGCATACTAATAAATGCCGACAAAAGATAGAAACACATATAAAAAAAATTTTCAAAACTTTTTTTTTTACTAAAGAAAAACTTTTAGCCAGAAAATATTTTTTTTTTAAAGAAAAGCTTTAACATTCTTCAAATTAAAAAAATGATTTGTAGAAATACACTGTAATTATTTACTAGAATTAGAAATATATGTTTTAAAAACGATAGTGATACTAAACGAAATTTAATAGGAATCTTGTTAAATTTAGATGATAAAAAATTTGAAAATTTAATTTCTGGTAGATGCATACATGAATTTTTTTTATAGAAAACTAAACATGAATACTAGTTTCTTTTTTTTAAGGCAAAGAGAAAGCCCAAGACAACTTTCTTAAATTTTACTTTTAATTTTTTAATGTGGTACACATTTACCATATTTATACATTTTAGTTTTCAAAGCTTATTATTTATTATTGATTAATTTCAAAATTGTTATTCAAAAGAAATGATCTCATACCGATTTTTTTTTGAAATTCGATTTTGATGTTTAATGTTATAATTTTGATAATTATATAACATTTTTAAATGCTTTGATCAATGTAAGCAAAAATCAGTATCCAAATATTTATTTATTAGATGATGTATTTTGGGAGTTTTTTAAGTTGTTTTATAAAATTTAAATTACTTGTGAAGGATATATAACGTGCTATGAAAATGAAAAACCTCACTGATAAAGGGAAAAATGATAATAGTTCTAAGAGCACTATCACTAAGTAAATATTATAAATAAATATATGAAATTAAATAAATAAGTAGATAAAATTAAATAAGCAAATGTGTTTACATAAAAATGCAAACAGAGAAAAAAAAAATATTCTAGCACAGGAGTGGGCAAATAGCGGTCTCGTGTCTCGCCACGTAATATTCAAAACTAATCGAAGATTGTTGCCGGTTTCTCATTAGGCATTCTATAGAATGCCTAGGCAATGTGTGAAATATGAATTATTTCATACATTGCCAGTTAGTTTTAGGCATTCTATAGAATGCCGGATTTCATACTTTGCCGGTAACATATACATATGTGCTGTCAACTTTGCTATGTTCGCAGTTATAAAATAGTTTCATGCATAAAATTTTCATAAAATCAAAGTCTAAATTTGATGTTATTAAAAGAAAATCTCTAACTGGTATTATTACTGGGGTACTACAACCTTTCACGGTCGATTGTTATTAAAATTATTCTCATTTATCACAATAAATTCAAATTTACATTATTGTTATTAAACTCGCTTTGAAAATAATGTACAAATACCTTATAAAAACTATACATTCTTACCACATTAACTTGTGAAATGTCGTCAAAACCAGAGATTACCACATCCATACCAGTCAAAAAATGGCTGACCTGTAAATTAAAAAAAAACATAGACAGAGTCTACACAGATATATATATATATATATATATATATATATATATATATTGAAGCATTGAATTTTTAAACACATATACGTATAAGCACAAAAAATGTATTGAGATGTATACGAGGAATCAGCTTTAAAATGCATACACGTATTATAAACACATTCAATACAATTTATATTCACACACAAAGAAAATTTAAAATGCTGAAATACATTTATGTTTCAAGAAATTATGGAATTCGGAATCAATTTCACATTCATGCAGAACACACAAGCATAAATAAAATGAGCATTGATGTATAATAGCACAGACATTGTAGTGCACACACCATTTAAGAGAAAAAGATAAACCATTCATAGATTTACATGAAGAAGTGTTATGAAGATTTTCCAAACATAAAGAGTTTGCGGCATACCAGAATTGAAATGACATTAACATGTGATTTCTTCACTTTCACAATTTAAACTCTAACTTAAAAAATAAATGCATACAAATACATTTTAGCAACGCCGTTAATAAAGAGAAAATGCAAGAGCCAAAACCTTTTTGCTGATATAACACAGACGTAGTAACATATATAAATCAAACTGTATCTACTTGTATATTGAACTTCATGCATACTTCTTTTTAATTTTTATATATTCTGATTAAAAGATTCATATGTTAAGTAGGCCTAGAAACATTCCATAAAATTAATATCTTAGATAAGAAATTAAAAAAATAAATCTATGTATCTATTTTGGTATTCTTAAGAAAATATAAATAGTTGTTCTGGTTTGTCTTCATTGCTTGCAGCATTACTTGCGTTCGAAGCATTCCTAATGCTAAATGAGTACCATATATGCTGCCCAGATCATGTACATTTTATATATGTTTTATGTATCGCATTATTACTGTATTTCAATTCTTGATTTTTGTATAGCATAAAGATGCTTGCCTCCATATTACCAGCTGCATTAGAAATAAAAAAATAGTTTATCTTTATCAATCACACATTCTTTTCCTTAACGTTAAAAAATAAATTTTTTCCCTATCAAACAGAACAATATTCTATGTACATATTTTTAAATCCAATTGTAAAATAATTATAAAGGAACTAAATGTCATAACAATGAATTAATGAGAAAGTTTCATTTGTTTTCAAGCTTTGTATTACTTAAAAATTATTAAATCATTTATCCTAAAACGAATAGGGAGAGAGCTTTTTTTGCCTAAATTCCAATAGAATAGCAAAGATAGAACTCTATTTTCCGAAAATGTGTCTCATATAATACATGAGTTGTTTGTCAATTAATTTTATAATATATATTGTATATTGGTGATTATAGGTGTGTTGCCAGCAAAATGATTCTATTCAATTTGAAAGCACAGAAAGTCATGCACAACTTGAGGAACACATACTTTCATTATATGTTGACTTCCCATCTGCATTTTTATACTAGCACCACCGTTGAAAATAAATGCCGATTAATGTCCTACGGTGTTCATGACTAGGTAATATTATAATTTAATAATTAGCACCGTAAGGCATTGATTGATATCCAAAAATTCTGGACACAGCATTCAAATCCGCAGACTTCTTGAAGAAACGTAATCAAGAAATTGAAAACATAAGGGACATAACATAGACATTATTATCAAAACAACCAGTAGTGCAACAGAGTATTGGGCTTACAGTAAATTTCTTAAGATTTATTTACTTTAATATTTCTATTTATTTTGAATATAAATGCAATTAAGATACACACATGCAAACATTAAACATCAACGATTACAAATCAATTTGTATCTGCTAGTGAGTTGTTTCTTTCTAACTGTTCATAGTTCATCAGAATAAAAGATTAATCAGTTAAGAATGCGCAGAGAAATTTTCAATAAAAACTAATGTCTTATGTAAAAAAAGAGGCAAAAGTCAAGTAGCGTTTTCGCTATTTTTTAAGAACCACTCTTGGAACCATAATAAATTGTTTCCAAGTTGTCCTTAACTGTCACATTCTATTCCGCAAAGTTAAAAGATTATTTTTTAAAAAAAGGTTTTAAATATGTATTATTAATTAGATTCGTACAATAAATGTAAATGAGCTAAATAATTAATTAATGGTCATTAATAACAGTAAAGGTTCATGAGTTTTCATGCCTTGATTATTTAAAAATGATTAAATAATTGTTCTTCAATGAATCATCATTTTGCTTCATTTCAAATGGAATAAGAGATATAGAACTTTCTCATAGGGGAAAACATGTTTCTTAAAATACATATGTGTTCTTGACAATTATTTTGTAATGTATGTTGTATGTATTACTGGATATGTGTGTTGTGGCTGACAAGTAAATTTACTTAACTTGAAAGCACAGAAAGTCATGCACAACTTGATAAAAACATACTTACTTATAAGTTGACTTCCCGCTGCCCATTTGCACTAGCATTTGCATTGATAAGAAATACCGATTAGTGTCCTGAGTTGCTCATAATTAAGTATTACTATAAATTAAAAATGAGCACCGCGGGGCATTAATTGACATCGGGTAACTCTGGAGGCAGCACTCAAATTCGCAGACTTCATGAAGAAACGTAATCAAGAAATTGAAAACATAAGGGACATAACATAGACATTATTATAAAAACAACCAGTAGTGCAACAGAGTATTGGGCTTACGATAAATTGTTTTAAGATAACAAATGAAATTTATTTACTTTAATATATTTCTATTTGTTTTGAATATGCAAATATTGGCTTAACATTATAACCTGAGCTTACAATTTTATATACCATTTCTGTTGGTTGGATATGCTTTGAGCAACTGAGACTTTTTATTTAAGGAATGTTAAAAGATTTAAACTTGACTCACCCTTTTGCCATGATCAAGACCTTTATTTTCCTATTTACAAAGCTCCACGGTGTAAAAGTAATGTATTTCATTTGAATGTACAGAAATATAGCATTAAATAAGTATACCTCACTTGATAGTAATATATCAAAAGTATACAAATTCAGTTACCGTAAAAATTTTATAAAAAATTGCATTGAGAATAAATGTCCTGGTAATATATTTATAGCTATTTTAATACTACAATGGTAAAAGTGAGCTTTGATGTATATCAAAAACTTTTATCGCTACTATCGTTTTCTTTTGTCACATTAATTAAGAAACATCTTTAGTTTTGAACTTCCTTTTGTGTATACTAATGCTTCTCTTGAATTTTATAAAACTGTAAGATTTGTTACACAGTTAAACTCAACACATAGATACAATGTTGTCAGCTTTAATAAACATTCTCTTTAGTTTGTTAAAAATTATAAATAACTCCAAAATTACTAAAATATATAACACACACACACACACACACACACACACGCACCCACTAACAATAACAGAAGAAGGTAAGAGGGGGAAAAAGTAAAAGGTAGGGCGAGGGGGCATGGAGAAAAAAAACAAAAGGGAGGGGGTG